>JANRMT010062802.1:16960330-17012914 GCA_026402145.1 Polypterus bichir lapradei
ATCTATCTATCTATCTATCTATCTATCTATCTATCTATCTATCTATCTATCTATCTATCTATCTATCTATCTATCTGTCTATCTATTTACAGGGCCGACACCACCATTATGACAAATTAGGCATTCACCCAGGGTACAGATCACAAGGGGGGAAACACAGCTGCAAAGGTTAGCTACCAAACAGTTGGTTGGCACACTAATGAGCTTGTCCGAGGGCACAAAATAACCTAATAAATACATATACATATATATATATATATATATGTGTATTGTGGTCAAGTGAAGACACATTCTAGAAATTGTTGGGGTGCCAGCTGAGTTGCCCCGTTGAATTCTATGCACTTGGCATAAAATAGTGCAAAAGGAAAACAAAAACAGTAGGCAGTGGTTGCTGGGTAACAACTCAGGGTTTCTCAATAGAGCAGGCCTGGCTTGGCAGAGCTCCATCCTTCAGTCAGCTCCGGTCCAAATGTGACCACATCTTCGGGGGGCGGTCGTTTTTCACAGGACTCCAACCGGAAGGGGTAGAGTCAGTTGCCCTCATGGAGTATCTTTTCAGCTTTGTGGATGCGAAAAGAGACAATACTATTAGCAACTGCACTCCATAACCCTGATGAGCCTGGAAGGTGATCCTGTAACGGGCATGTGTGCCAGTATGTGTGTACAGTATATACATGCAGTATATACATTGTGCATGCATATACTGTATGATGGTATATGTATTGTATATGTTGAGTGCTATGTATCATTTCTTACTTATGTTTTTGTGTTGTATTGTTGTCACTATTCTGATGAGACATGCAAGTGAAAATTTCATTGTACTGTAATGATCTTGAAGTTGATCCTCCAGATGAATCGTGTCTGAGCAGCATTTGAACCTGGACCTCTTTAGTTGTGACCCTGTGTTCCCTTAAACTATATTTATATTGTGTTTGGCAACTGTACAGCACATATAATGATAAATGACAGTTGATTTTCTATTTAAATCTGTAACCGATTCTTACCATAACTTTTTTCACTTTTTCCGTTCTTATGGTGTCGATCATGAGAGAGTTAACAGTGCCTGTCATTTCTCAGAGTTTGCAGTGGCTGAAGGGATTAGTGTTCTTAAACCTGTTTGTAACAGCTGTCTTCTTTTCCTGCTCTTTCAAAAGAGATCTACTGTAGCAGCCCCCTTGGTGGTGAGCACACAGGTGGACGTGACACTTTATAGGCCGTGCTGTCATTTACACCCCTGCCTCCTGTTTATTAATAGACATCAATGAGGAAAACAAAGACGAAAGATGACATTAAATCGAAATAAACAGTAAAGTGAATAAAGAGGCCAAAACGGATTCTGATGAAATAAAAGCCATTGCAAGAGCACCTTTATTGTCTTCATTACTGAGGAGCATTGTACATTTTTGTGTATTTTGGACTCAGATTAATGAGCGCAGTGGGTATCATGGCAGCACACAAAATGGAAGTGAAGCTGATTAGCAGCTCTGATTTAGCTGAATGTGAGTGTGTGTTTGTGTCTGCGTGCATGAGTGTGTGTGTGTGTGAACGTGCTTCAATGTCTCTCTGTGAACTAGCGTCCCACCCTAGGTGTCTTGCCAGCATTGGCACTGTGATGGTAAGAAAGGGTGCCACTGGACCGTGACAATGATAAAGTGGGCACAGGAAATAAACAGATACTTGGTAGACTGAAACAAGCAACCAACCATGTACTTCTGATCAAATGATTGTAGAAACCCACAGACAGCTGGGTCATCCATTCTGATGTCATTACAGATTTTCCAGATGTATACTTTGCATATAGTTTTTCATAGTTGGACCGTATTGAAGGATAATCACAAAATAGTTAAAAGTTGTGGAGTGTGGTGAGGCGGTGGGCATAGCGGTGCCATAGTTATCACTGCTAACAGGGCACTAGGATGTACATATGTGGGGTTTTCTACAGGTACTTCTGCTTGCTCCAAAATACTAAAAAATGTGCGTGACTGTCAACAATAGAATAGACCACTAACAAAGGGTACGAGTTTGTCTGTCATCGGGGTCTCTTTATTCAGGCGGTGCACCTTTTATGGTGCACCACTGGGATGCAGACTAGGATTGGTATCCTGTAATGAAAGCAGCCATCTTAGCCAGTCAAGCGACAGGACAACACCTTCAACTCAAATGACTAAATCAACTCTTTGTGTAGTATGGGGGGGCTTGTCTCATTCGAGTCCCAGTCCACGTGCATGAATGTGTCTTCAAGAGTTTGTCACCCTTCAAGAATAAGTTTCTGCCTTATACCCACTACTGCAATTGACTGGTGCCACCTCCAGTTTGTTAGATCTTGTGTTGGGTCGCAGATTGGGTCATCCAGGGTTAGGTTATTGTTTTTTAATCAAATGCAGTAGGGGTGGATGGCAGAACCAAGTGCAGATGAGGCACCGGACCATTGAAGCTGTCCCGTCTTTAGGAGGCACAATATTGGGTGACCACAGAGGGCCCTGCACTTGGAAGCATGTCCTCTTACTGTACTGGGTAATAAGGTGCTTATCTAAGCTCCAGCAGATGTAATACAGGAATCAGACCTGGATGGGATGAAAATCCATTTTAGGATTGTATCATTAAGGAGTTAGAGGAGCTCACTGAAGTTTGTTATTCAATTGGCCTACTCTTGTGCCGTAGGTTTTAGGTAGAATGCCCAGAGGGGACTGGGCGGTCTCATGGTCTGGAATCCCTACAGATTTTATTTTTTTTTCTCCAGCCGTCTGGAGTTTTTTTTGTTTTTTCTGTCCCCCCTGGCCATTGGACCTTACTCTTATTCGATGTTAATTAATACTGATTTATTTTGTTTTCTTATTGTGTCTTTTATTTTTCTATTCTTTATTATGTAAAGCACTTTGAGCTACTGTTTGTATGAAAATGTGCTATATAAATAAATGTTGTTGTTGTTGTTGTTAAACACAAACCAAGAAAGACGAACTCACACAAACACTCTTTACTTCAGCATGGATTATGAGTGATGCCAGCACAGCCTATCACTCCTCAGTACTCCATATTGGGACTTACTAACTTTAACATGAGCAAAACATGGGTGTTGGGATATACAATGGCAAGGAAAAGTATGTGAACCTTTGGAAATAACCACAGTTTTGTAAAAGTTTGTCTTCAGATATGGCCTGCTCTTCATCTATGCTACAATAATGAACAAAGACAGCCTGATTTAATTAATGACACACTAATTATTGTATTGTTCTTGCAAGTACTGAATACATTCTTCAGACATTCACAGTGTGTGAAACTCTAGGCTGATAATAATAAATAATAATAATTCTTTCCATTTATAGAATGCTTTTCTCACTACTCAAGAGTGAGTATGGAGCCACTTCAGACACCACTAATGTGTAGCATCCACCTGGATGAAGTGACTGCGGCCACTTTTGCACCAGTACGCTCACAACACATGAGCCATTAACTGGTGAGATAGACAGCCAGTTAGATTAGCGGTCCAGAATGACGAGGCCATGATGGGCAATTTAGCCAGGACATCGGGGTACACCCTACTCTTTATAAAGGATGTCCAGGGATCCTTTATGACCACAGAGAGTCAGGACCTCAGTTTTACATCTCAGCTGAAGAATGGCACCATTTTTACAGCACAGTGTTCCCCCTCACTGCACTGGGGCACTGGGATCTACACACAGAGACAACAGAGTAAGCGCCCCCTGCTGGTCTCACCAACACCTCTTCCAGCAGCAACCCAAGTTTTTTCCTAGATGGTCTCCTGAACACCCTTAGCCTCAGGTAGATGACCTCTTCTGAAGTGTGTATGGTATGGCTGCTGGCTGATGACTTCCACAAAAGGAGTTTGCAAACCTGGAATATAACCAATGACATGAGATTGGAGATACTTTGACCTATAAAAATCATTCAAACATTTTAAGCTTACTATTCATAGAAAGCATCTGCTGAAGTGAAGAATGCCTCATGAGAAAGAGATGCCAGAAGATCTACGCTCAAGAATTGTTGATTTGCATAAAGTTGGAAAGGATTTCAGCCGGAGTTGAGAGAGTTTAGATATTCCACAATTAGATAAAATGTATATAGATGGAGATGATTTGATAATGTGGCTGCTCTCCCTAGAAGTGGGTGCCTAACCAAGATGACTCGAAAGACACAACACAGGATGCTCAGTGATGTAAAAAAGAATACTAGAATAGCAGCAAACACTTGAAGGAATCATAGGGACAGGTGAACATCTCTGTTCACGAGTCTACCATACATAAAACATTGAGCGGGCATAGCATACATGGAAAGATACCAAGTAGGAAGCCACTGAATTTCATCAAAGACCGTCTTGACACTCAAGAACACTATCTGGAAAATATTTTTTGTAGACCAATCAAACTAAGGTTTCATTGTTTAGGAAGAATATGCATCAGTATGTATGGTGCAAAAAGGGCAACACCAATCAACATGGACATTTGGTGTAAAAAGGGCAAAACAACCAAGAGGAGGAGGTGAGGTGCATCAGGAATAGTGAAAGGGAATTAAAAAATACAGACGGTGAAATAGGAGATGCTGTAAACTTGCATTTTTCAGAGGTCTTCACAGGTGAAGAAGTAGCTAACCTCCCAGCAGTAACAGGGACTACTAAGGAGGTACTGAGGGAAATTTTAGAGGGAGAAGTGCTGCTCAGATTAAATATGCTGAAATCAAACAAATTAACAGGCCCATATAATATTTACCCTCAAGTGATTAAAGAAGATAGTGAGGACATGTATAAATCCTTGACGCATATTTTTAGGACGTCACTGTGCACAGGGGAAATTCTGAACAACTGGAAAATGGACAATAGTATCCCATTTTATAAAAAAGTTAACCGGGCAGATGCAAGCAACTATAGGACAGTATGCTTAACGTGCATCACAGGGGAATTGATGAAAGGAATTATTAAGGATAAGATTGAGCAACACATGGCAAGAACAGGAGTTTTACTGAACAGTCAGCATGGGTTCAGATGAGGGAGGTCATGTTTTACCAACATGCATGAATTCTATGAGGAAGCAATGTAAGGATATGATCAAAGTGGAACATTTGATATTATTTATCAAAAAGCATTTAATAAGGTACCACATGAGAGGGTGAGCATCACACTTAAAGAAGTGGGAGGTCAGAGTGTGGTGTGTAGATGGAGGCAGAGGGTTATGGTGTGAGGAACCTGATCAGAATTGGCTGACGTTAAGAGTGGTGTCCTTCAGAGGTCTGTGCTGGGGCCATTGTTATTTTTAATTTATATATAAATGATTTAGATAGGAATATAAGTAACAAGCTCGTTAGGTTTGCAGATGATACCAGGATAGGTGGATTGGCATATAATCTAGAATCTGTTGAATCATCACAGTGGGCCTTGGATAACATACAGGCTTAGGAAGATTTGTAGCAGATGAAATTTAATGTCAGTAAATGTAAAGTATGAAATGTAGGATGTAAAAATGTGAGGTTTGATTACACAATGAGAGGTCTGAAAGTCAAAAGTCCACCAAGAAGGATTTAGGAGTCATAGTGGACTTGATAATATCAAGGTCCAGACAGTATTCAGAAGCCATTAAGAAGGTTAACAGAATGTCAGGTTATATAGCGCCTTGATGTGTGCAGTACAAGTCACAGGAAGTTCTGCTCAAGCTTTATAGCACACTGGCAAGGCCTCATCTGGAGTACTGGGTGTAATTTTGCTCTCTAGGTTACAAAAAGGACAAAGCAGTGCTAGAAACATTCCAGAAAAGAGCAAATAGTCTGATTCCAGGGCTACAGGGAATGAATTATGAATAATAGAGCTGAGCCTTTACAGTTTAAGCAAAAAAAGATAAAGAGGAGACCTGACTGAAGTGGTTAAAATTAGGAAGGGAATGAGTCCGGTGGATCGAGACAGAGACTTTAAAATACAATACAATACAATACAATACAATACAATTTATTGTTGTATAGCCCAAAATCACTTAAGAAGTGCCGCAGTGGGCTTTAACAGGCCCTGCCTCTTGACAGCCCCCAAGCCTTGACTCTCTAAGAAGAAAAAATGGAAGAAACCTTGGGAAAGGCAGTTCAAAGAGAGACCCCTTTCCAGGTTGGTTGGGTGTGCAGTGGTTGTCAAAAAGAAGGGGGTCAATACAATACAATACACAGAAAAGAACAAATCCTCAATACAGTATACAAAAAAAATTTTAGAACTATGTAGCAGAATTTAACAGTAGATGATATCACATAATATGATTTGGATTTGTTTAGAGTCCTGGAGACCGCGGCCAGTGCTGGGACAGCCAATCCGATGAAAGGACCCCTCTTTCCCAAGATTCCTGTGACCCTCCATCAGGGATGACTTTACCTTAAGCAGGCAAAACAACTTGGCAGGTGAGCAGTGGGCACCAAGTGCCACATTTGAATACCGAGAAGAGAAACAGAATAGGTGATGGTTAGTATCCAATAATAACTATCATGTTACTTATGTTTTAGTGCTAATGACTAACAACAGAGATGCAGTTAATCAACAGCTCTAGTCAGGATATGCTAAACTGAAGTAGTGAGTCTTCAGTCAGGATTTAAAAGCTGAGACCGAAGGGGCATCTCTTATACTAGCAGGCAGACCACTCCACAGTTTAGGGGCCCTGTAACTAAAAGCTCGACCTCCCACTGTTATTTTATTAATCCATGGAATCCTAAGCAGACCGGCATCTTGAGATCTTAATGTGCGCTCTGGTTTGTAAGTCATGATAAGTTCAGACAAGTAAGTCAGCCCTTGGCCATTTAATGCTTTATATGTTAAAAGGAGGATTTTGAAATGCCAGTGTAAGGATTTAAGAACTGGAGTTATGTGTTCGTATTTTCTTGTTCTTGTAATAATTCTTGCAGCAGCATTTTGGATTAAATGGAGGCTGTATAAAGAACAGTTTGAACATCCAGTGAACACTGCACTGCAGTAGTCAATCCTACCATAAATACATGCATGAATTAATTTCTCAGAATCCTGTTTATTTAGAAAGTGCCTTAATTTCCTAACATTTTTAAGATGGAAGAAACATGATTTGGACAACTTTGTAATATGAGTTCAACAAGAATACGGAGACACAGCTGGGCATTATTTAAGGGTAAATTTCACATAAACTGAATTTAAAAAGTTTAGACAGTGAATAAATTATAGTTTTAAATCTGATTCTGAAAACTTGGCTTCTGATATCCTCCTTTTGAAATCAGTAGTCACATTCTTGAAGAATTTGAAACCTGAGATTAAGTATTTCCTATGGATCTTTGTTATGAGGAGATAATAAAACTTTGAAATTTCATAACAAAAATGGCTGAAGTTCTAAAATAGCTTGCCATATGATAGGATGTTTGTTTACTAAATTATCTGAGAGATGACCAACAACAGACAAACTTTTTTTGTTTGGTGGCCTACAATGGCTGACATTGCTTTCCTCCACCAGCAGATGTTACTGAAAAGCAGGGTTTTGAACTCTGTAACAGCTGATTCAACTGTCTGAAGTCTGCTAAGTTCAGTTTATGGGATCACTCTGCCCCTCAAGTTAGAATGTTATTATACTGTATCTAATGTCAAAATAGCCTAAAAAAAGATGAAGAGTTGGGGTCCCAAAGGATGCCCCGTTCAATGGCTCTGTCATGTTTCAGCCATGGTTTCTTTTTTTATGTTTATCTTTGTTAATGTTATTATTATTTATTATCTCTTTTGTTGTTAATATCTGTGTTATGTTCCTTGTGTTCTCTGGGTGGTTCCCTAATAGATGGGGCCACCTGTCATTCATCATATCAAACTAAAAGAAGTGGGAGTTTAGGGTGTGGTGTGTAGATGGGTGAAGAATTGGCTCAGACACAGGAAGCAGAGGGTGATGATGTGAGGGGCCTCATCAGAACTGGCTGATGTTAAAAGTGGTGTCCAGCAGGGGGCATTGCTGGGGCCGCTGCTATTTTTAATACATAGAAATGATTTGGATAGGAATATAAATAACAGAAGATACCGAGACAGGTGCATTGGCAGATAATCTGGAATCAGTTAAATCATCACAGAAGGACAGCATACAGGCTTGGGCAGATTTGTGGCAGATAAAATTTAATGACAGTAAATGTAAAGTATGAAATATAGGAAGTAAAAATGTGAGGTTTGAATACACAATGGGAGGTCAGAAAACTGAGAGTCCACCTTATGAGAAGGATTTAGGAGTCGTAGTGGACTCTAAGCTATCGACTTCACAACAGTGTTCAGAAGCCATTAAGAAGGCTAACAGAATGTCAGGTTATATAGCGCCTTGATGTGTGGAGTACAAGTCACAGGAGGTTCTGCTCAAGCTTTATAACACACTGGTGAGGCCTCATCTGGAGTCCTGTGTGCAGTTTTGGTCTCCAGGCTACAAAAGGACATAGCAGGGCTAGAAAAGGTCCAGAGAGGAGCGACTAGGCTGATTGAGGGGCTACAGGGGATGAGTTATGAGGAAAGATGAAAAGAGCTGAGCCTTTACAGTTTTAGCAAAAGAAGATGAAGAGGAGACCTGATTGAAGTGTTTAAAATTATGAAGGGAATTAGTGCAGTGGATCGAGACTGTGACTTTAAATTATGTTTAAATTAAGTTCATCAAGGACATGGGTTGAAAAGTTGAAAAGTTGTTAAGGGTAAATTTCACACAAACATTATGAAGTTTTTCTTCACATAGATATTACAATGGTAATAAAAAAAAACAAATACAAATTTCTCATAGTAATATAAAAAAACGGCACATGATACAGTTTAAAAAAACATAAAATTAATGAAGTATACAAAAAAAGGCTTTTAAAGGTATTACTGTAGCTTTGAAAATACTGGTTCTCCACACCCTAAATGCCCTCATAGGTTTACAGTTCCCACGGGTTTATCACACACCTACAGACACCCTTGTAGATTTACTGTCTCCCCGGCTACCCCCAATGGTGTGTCCTCTCAAATTTAAAGTCCTCACTTCCTACACACTTTTGAACTGACTAAATTGAAAGAATCACTGTTGCTCCAACCCTTCTCTTGCTTGTATATCACAAGTCATACGACCAACGTGGAACCATATTTTGTTAGAGACAAGGCCTCTCCAGGTTACTGCTAGAGATTTGCAATCAGAAAATAATGGCTGTGTTTTGTTGGATGCTCCAATTCATTTAATCTCGTTTAACATTTAAAACATAGGACTGACTTAAACATCTTAAAAATGTTGGGAAATGAAGGTGCTTTCTAAATAAACACGTTTCTGAGAAATTAATTCATGCATGTATTTATGGTAGGATTGACTACTGCAGTGTGGTGTTCACTGGATGTTCAAACTGTTCCTTATACAGCCTCCAGTTAATCCAAAATGCTGCTGCAAGAATAATTACAAGAACAAGAGAATACAAACACATAACTCCAGTTCTTAAATCCTTACACTGGCTCCCGGTTAAGTTTAGGGCAGATTTCAAAATCCTCCTTTTAACATATAAAGCCTTAAATGGCAGAGGTCCGGCTTACTTGTCTGAACTTATCGTGACTTACAAACCAGAGCGCACATTAAGGTCTCAAGATGCCGGTCTAATTATGACTCCAAGGATTAATAAAATAACAATGGGAGGTCAAGTTTTTAGTTACAGGGCCCCTAAACTGTGGAGTGGTCTGCCTGCTATGTTAAGAGATGCCCCTTCAGTCTCAGCTTTAAAATCCCGGCTGAAGACTCACATTTTCAGTTTAGCACACCCTGACTAGAGCTGCTGATTAACTGTACAGACTGCTTCTCTGTTGTTAGTCATTAGCACTAAAACATAAGGAACATGATAGTTAGAATTTGTTACTAACCCTCACCTATTCTGTTTCTCTTCTCGGTACTCAAAGGTGGCACTTGGTGCCAAGGCCCACCTTTCAAGTTGTTTTGCCTGCTTAAGGTAAAGTCATCCCTGATGGAGGAGCGCAGGAATTGTGGGGTAGAGGGGTCCTTTCATCAGATTGGCTGGCCCCGCCCTGTCTCAGCTGTGGAATGGCCAATTGGGGGGTGGCAGCTTGATGGCCGAGGTCTCCAGGAATCTGAACAAATCCAAATCTTATTATGTAATATCATCTACTGTTAAATTCCGCTCCATACTTGTAATATTTTTATTTTTATACTGTATCGAGGATTACTTGTGTTCTGTTCTGTGTATTGTATTGTATTGACTCCCTTCTTTTGGAAACACACTGCATGCCCAGCCTACCTGGAAAGGGGTCTCTCTTTGAACTGCCTTTCCCAAGGTTTCTTCCATTTTTTTTCCCTACAAGGGTTTTTTTTGGGAGTTTTTCCTTGTCTTCTTAGAGAGTAAAGGCTAGGGGGCTGTCAGGAGGCAGGGCCTGTTAAAGCCCATTGCCGCACTTCTTGTGTGATTTTGGGCGATATAAAAATAAATTGTATTGTATTGTATTGTACTTTCAGAAAAGTGTTTCCGGATCGCCAGAAGTTCAGACGTGGCCAAGCTACTTACTTGCTGCCAATGGAGTCAATGGAGAAGCAATAAATTGGATTTTTCACAGTGAATCCTTGTGCCATTATGTTAATGGAGTCCAGTCAGTGTTTTCCAGTAAATCGCCTTGTGGATTACTGTCCATTAAAATAATACAAACCGTCATCAGTGACATTGATTGGTAGAATCATAATCTTTACACAAGGGGTTGTGAAATGAGGGCAGCCTGGTGTATTCCAGATGGAAACATGGCTGAAGCATCTTGCAGTGCTGAAATCACAGGATTGAACGAATATCAATTGGTGTTTAGCCAAGACAAAGATGAAGTTAGTACTGCGGAATTAATGAAATGAATGGGAACGTATTAGCATTTCAGTGCTTTTGGTCATTATTCCAATTGCTTGGGAGATACTGAATGCTAGGGTGCTGTCTTCTGATGGCTGGCATTTATGAAAGTTAAGGGACGCACACTCCAGGCACCGAGGGAGCCCTCGGTTGTGGTAAAATATAGGCAGCAAGCAGGAAAAGGTTTGGGGATGGCCACCCCAGGGGGGACTCTGTGAGTAGCTGCTTGTTCGACACAAAGTCAAACCAGTGATACCCAAGGATTCTCCGAAGAGACACAGAACCAAAGGAGTCCAGTCTTCATCTCAGGTCACTGGATAGCGTCCATGTCTCGCAACCATATAGCAAAACAGGAACTCTAAAGACTTGGATCGGGTGCACCACACACCCCTTTCCAGCTATCCTCATGAACCCCCATGTTCTCCGAATCCGTCTACTGACTTCATAGGAAGAGTCACCAGAGACATGAATGTCACTGTCGAGGTAAGTAAACCTCTTGTATGGCCACCCCGAATACTAAAAAATCAGACAATAAAGAAAACATGTCTTTACAACGCAGAGTTCAAAACCGAACTAACAGGATGAGTCTGAGCTATAAATATGGTGGATTAGAGGAAGAGGTGGAGTCAGGGAGGCCAGAATAGAAACTGATGTGGCAGGTAGATGGGTTCTGGGTATCGGAAGTGACATCATCAAAAGGTGCCGGGAGTGACATCATCAGTGGGTGGACCAGGGGTGATGTCACTAAGAGGCTGGTTTTCGGCTGGTCTGCAGAAAGAAAAGAGGAGAAAGGATCAGATGACAGCGCCAACCCCTGGTCTGGCTGAGAAATAACACAATTTGAGCCTGCAAACCGTCTCCGCTCTCATGAGCACATGTGTGACAAAGTATGATAATAATGCCCTCAGTATTTACGCAAAGGGGTGCCATTTGTGTTTCTGAAGTTGGGCGCACTCTGGACACCTAAGGGGACCCCCCCCCCCCCCAACACCTCCCACTTTGGTCATCAAACTCTGATGAAAATAAGTGGGTGCCACTTTTGGAAGTAAGAGTTTGCACACTCTGTACACCAAGCTCCTTAAGGTCTGTGCTATATTTACAAAGCAGCACCATTTGTGCTACTGAAGGAGCACTCCAGACACCAAAGGGGACGCCTCCATAGGTTGTCGAAGTTCTATAATCTCCACCAGTCACTATGGACAATAAGAGGTGATGTCCTTCCAACCTGCCTAGGGCTCCAAAAGGCCTTGGACCGGCAGTGATTGTATGTACCATGGCAAATGCCAGTCAGATGTCTTGGCACCTCTTTGTGAAGTGTTGAATCTTTTACACTTGTCTGAGATGAAGGCCACTCTTCCTCCTTCAGGGCTGTTAAATGACCTGCTGTGGGGAGGTCTGCAACACAAGTTCTCCTTCTCCATTCATTTTTATCTGACATAAATTTTGCTGTGAGATGGTGCACCTTCAGACCATCCATTTTAATTTGTGCTCTCCATGACTCCGATGTCTGTATACTCCTGCCCACATAATTCTTTTCATGCAGTCCTTTGCCTTTTTGAACTTCGCAGGACCAAATCACCTTATATGTGCTTCATGTAGCTAGTCTTTAAAGCAAGGAATGCCAATGTTGCCATGAATACAAACTGAAGTCCCAATCTTGCTATTGGAATTTTTGTCATCTCTCTGGCAATCACCAAACCATGGATTGCTTATCTGAGCTATGAAACTGGTTATCCTTAAGAATTACAGGCAAATGAGCAGGCATTACAGTTGTGGACTATTTGGGTGTAACCAGGAATCACCAGGCCTATTCGACTCCAGGTATGTATAGTTGTTCATTTGAATTACAGGCATATGGCTGGGCATCACCAGGCAAGTACTGAACTGGGCACCACCAGACATTGGTTACTTATTTAAACAACACGTCCATGTTGGCACATATCAAAACTATTGGAACCACAATGCATCATTAGGCATTTTGTTCAAGGTCAGGGCACCCGTCTGGACCTCACCAGGTCTTGGTTGTCTGTCTTCAGTCAACCTGGGCAGTGCCATCCCTCAGCTCCCTGTGTATTTATTTGCACACATAATGCCATCAGAATGTGCACATGAATATTCATGGCAGCACGAGGCCCTTCTCTGCGCTACATGCATTATGCAGCCCTCTGCTTGTCTAATCTGTTCACTGCGCGGTGCACACGGCGAGGAGACAGCGCAGTCGTGAGCTCAGCTCAACACGTCCCTCCTGGGGGAGTCACTTGCGCTTTTTGGGCATCAAAGGAAGTTTGTGTCTTGAGCATGGAAGGGCATCCTGGAGGAGCAGAGAAGTGTTTGGTGTGCACACTGATGAGGTGTCACACCGGGCTAGGAAGAGTATGCCTCTGTCAACCAGGAACACCCCCTTTCCACACCGTTCACTCTTCATTTTGCACTATGAGGAAAAAGTGAGAAGCACTTGCCCGACATCAAAGGAGGAAACTGGAATTAATAAATATCAGAAGTGAGCATAAGCAGCCATTTTGTTCAAAGTGCTTATTTAGCATATGCCATCAGGACTGCTGCAGTTCAGCTGCATTTCCAGATGTAAACTAATTGTTCTGTGATTTGTACATCCACAGCAGCTATGGCCAATGAATTTCTATTTGCCCACTTCTGAAGTGTTGGAATCTGTAGGTAACTTGTGGCAGCACCTAAAGGTCTCTCATTCTAGTCAATCTATGAGAAGATTGCATGCTGATCAAGAAATAAGGTAAAGGAGTGCCCAGTGAGATGCTGTACCAAAACTGAGTTGCCAGGGGCATTTTTCCCTGCTGCTAATGCAGTCTGCGCAGAAGCAGCTTGTAATAAGCAATATTAGATCAACCCAGCAGAATGTGAATGCCAACATGGGGGGATTTGACTTTATGCCATGTGACAATGGCAGCTTGTGAGAAGCAGCAATGTGGTAGGAAGCTTCAGCACTGGCAGAGTGGCAATTCTGCCCTTCATCTGGAGAACTTTGTAAACGGGTCACTTCAGCTATGTGGTAGGAAGCTTTGGCACTAGCAGAGTGGCAAATCTACCTGTCATCTGGGTCACTTGAACCAGAGAAAGGGAGGTGGGCAGAGCTGTATACAGGTGCAGCTCAAAAAAATTAGAATATCATTAAAAAAGGTCATTTGTTTTCATAATTTATTTAAAAAATGTAAACCTTCATATATGCTATATTCCATCCATACCTGGCTAGGATGCCACCAAAGTGGATTTGACAGGGAGGAGAGCATGTGCTCAGTGACTTATGAACCCCCCCGGACCACTAGGTGGCAGCCCCCATGGATTTGCTCAATTGTAACTCAATTCAAAGATGCTTGCACTGTGTTTAGAGTAAATTCTGACTAAATTGCATATATTTTTTTTCTGCTTAACTCAAATTTCGAAGGAGAAATTTCAGCTTGGAGCAAAAGTGAGAGAAAGATGTCTGATGAGAAAGAACTGGAAGAAGAACGGAAGACAGGACCAAACGAAGAAATGGGCAAGCAGAAGGATATTGAAACCAGCAAACCAAAGCGGTCAAGAGACAGTGAAGGCCAGACAAACCAAACAGGAAAGTGCGTGATCAATACTAGGGACAGCTATGGGAAATTTCTGTGTGCGACTGGGGACTTGAAGCGGGACTCTTGGGAAGAAGAAGAAGCAAACTGCAGCAAGTTGTACAGCTAGGAGGTAAAAAAAACTAGCAGCAGAAAAGGCTATGATTTGGAGAAGACATGTAGACAATAAACAAAACAAAGACTGAAACCTGGAAGTCAAACCTTACACATGAATCAAAATCAGACTTGGAAAAACGTGGATATTAAATCGTGATCCAGAAAATCAACATCAAGGATTCACCCATCCATCCATTATCCAACCTGCTATATCCTAACTACAGGGTCACGGGGGTCTGTTGCATACAATCCCAGCCAACACAGGGCGCAAGGCAGGAAACAAACCCTGGGTGGGGCACCAGCCCACCGCAGACATCAAGGATCTGTAAAGTAAAGTTTTCTTTAGGAATGCATCCACAATCTCAGATAGTGAGGGGACATCAGAACTGATCTTTCATCCCTGTTTTGTCTTGGTAGGGTCTTCAGGTGACCGTATTCCCATGTTACACTCTATATTATGTGGACTTTAACAGAATGCCTCCAATCCTGTACTCTTATTTTACTATCAGAGTTGACTGCTGGTGTTCCTCATCACTTCCTCAGACAGAAAACCAGAACAGGCAGGTGAGTGTCGTGATCAGGGCTGGATTTTAGGGGCTTATGGCCTTTTTCTATAGTAGACACCATTTTGAGTAACCATCATGAGTGTCACATCGAGCGTTTCTAGGGGTGTGATCACTGGGGCCGTGACCCCGATTACATCAACACATGGTAAAAAAGGTCAGCAGTTGCATCAAGCTTAATCTGATCTGCGGATAAATCCTTTACACCAGTGTTTTTCAACTGGTGTGCTATGGCACAGTGGTGCACCATGAGAGCTATCCAGGTGTGCCATGGAAATAATAGTGTAGCACACTTGGGTCTGAACCTTGAGAGGGACAAGCTCCTCAGGTGGTTGACACCAGTCTGAGGAGGATAGATCTACCCGGAGATGTTGGCATCAAAGCTATGTTAGAGAAGTTTGGATGCATCACCTGGCTGCCAGAGTCTATCTGCCCTGGGCGTGTGGTCACCAGTGAACCTCACAGCACAGGAGGATAGTGGCCATAACAGTTGCCTCTGAGTCAGAGTGGGGTGAACAAAAGCGTAAAGTAGCTTGGAGATGCCACCAGAGTGCTTGCTAAGTGCCGTGACTGTGTACACTGATCTCGGAGCTCCGGTAGTCCTCCCCCTTTGGGCAGTTGAGCAAGTGTATGAGATATGTTAGGGTAGGGTTTCGTTTCTCTTTGAAGGGATGCGTCTTCCAGGATTGAAGGTTCCAGACTAGTGATGTGCAATGAATGAACAGACTAGTTCTTTAGTCCTTGTCTTGGTCTCTGAATTAATGTACTGGTTTAATGACATTAAAGAACAAATCTTTTTGAGGAATGTGCAGTGCGTACCACGTTTTATATTGCATTCCTCCACAGTCCGGAGCGATCATCGTAACTTCACTTGAATGGCTGCTGTCTTAGAGAAATAGCCTATCAGTAAACTGTTTCAGCAAAATGGTCATAACGATAACTAGCCAATCACTGACTTGGTAGATGACACCAAGCACTTCCCATTGATTGGTTCAGTCTATTGAGTGACTATCACCGTCTCAATACATACCCCCTACTGATCTGGAGAACCATTACAAGTTTGTTCATAAACTGCAGACAAGAGACTCGCAGTACAGTACACTGAACTAGTTCACCGAAAGAATCCATTTACATACTGAACTGAGGTATGAACTGTGGACAAGACTCGCAGTACACTGAATCGCAGTTCAGATCACTGATAATATATGTAGGGGAGATTGCATAAGAAAGTCTATCAGTTTATCGTGATGTGTGTGCTATTCTAAGCTTCTAATTGCATGATTTTTTTTTTGTATTTATTGATAACATTTTATTCATTGTCAGAATTCAATAAAGAGGATTATCATTATGGGCAGCACGGTGGTGCAGTGGGTAGTGCTGCTGCCTTGCAGTTAGGAGACCCAGGTTCGCTTCCCGGCTGGTGGAGTCTCCCTATGTTTGTGTGGGTTTCCTCCGGGTACTCCGCTTTCCTCCCCCTGTCCAAAGACATGCAGGTTGGGTGCATTGGCGATTCTTAATTGTCCCGTGTGTGTGTGTGTGTGTGTGTGCACCCTGTGGTGGGCTGGCGCCCTGCCCGGGGTTTGTTTCCTGCCCTGTGTTGGCTGGGATTGGCTCCAGCAGACCCCCGTGATCCTGTAGTTAGGATGTATCGCGTTGCATGATGGATTGTTATTATTTTTACTAGCTGTCTCCCACGGCTCTGCCCATGTAGTAGTGAAACAGGACAAACTTTAAAAATCAATAAACAAACAGGTATCGCTAGCTAAGCGGAGGCAAGGAACACTCCAAAACGTGGCCAGAGGTAGACCGATTGAAAGGAGGTTGTCGCGTGAGTGATGAGGGCCCTGCCCGGCTTCCCACTCCTGACGTCACGCTTCCCCCTCCCTTCAGGCCACAGCCTCTGTCTCGGATTAGCATGAATAAATCGCTCCTGTAAGTAAACTATGATACTAAACGCGATGACAGAAGTCATAAAATCAACAGGAATGTTCAAGCAAATTATAGAAAAAACTTGATCTAAATCCATTAAGTAGTTCTCTCGTGAAAAGTGGACAGACAGACGTTGGATTTAATACATATAGAGATATGTGAATTACTTATTTTGTTGCTTGCTTTTTATATTTTTTGTATTGTTTGGTGGTTAACGTTGTTACACTCTTATGACACCATTCTAGATTTTAACCTAGAATATAACTTGTTGTTGTTTTTGAAGTGAACAAATCAAAGATTCTAATCGCTTTGCTGAACTGAATGAAATTAATCGAATCACTAAAAAAGAATCGTATTCCAGACTGAGCAATGACTTACTCTATGGCTGGAGTATTGTTTTGTCTTGGTAGAGATCTATATTACTCGACTTTCCCCTTTTGTGTTCTTTAATGTAGTACAGCATTTCTCAACCTGTAAGTATTTGTGTCCCGAGTTTTCATAACAGTTATAATCACACACCCCCCGGCATTTTTTTGAAATGTAGATGTATATTTTATTATACCTACTTAACTTTTATTGACATTTATCTAACTCTATATTTATTGTTCTAGTATCAGAATATAGTTTAAGTTAATTTGTTTTGGTTTCAATAGATTTTTTTTATTATTTTTGATTTGTGTTTTCTTTTTTTCACATCTTCGCGCCCCCCCTAGGGGGGCCTGCCCCACAGGTTGAGAACCACTGATGTAGTAGTAGTAGTAGTTCATTTATATAGTGCCCTTCACAGACAAAAAGTCTCAGAGCGCTGAACAGCAAATACAGTACAAATACAGTCGACCCTTGATATACGACCGGCCTGACATGCGAACAACTTGATTTATGACCAAAAGTTTTGTTTTGATTTACGACCAACATCTTGCGTTACGATCCGAATGCGGTCACGTGTATCCACTTGTGCGATTGTAAATAAACAGCCGAGAACGTTCGCAAGCGTCAGTCGGAGCCCAGATACATGTGTTTGTGGACGTAATTTCGGTCAGTGCAGTGATTTATCTATATATATAATTCACTAAGACCATGGCAAGCAAGACGCATAATTGCTAAGAAAGGAAGAGAAGGTAACGAAGGTAAAGAAAGCGATTGTTAAGGGATGTTAGCTAGCAGGCTGGCGCGGCACATGATGATGTCATCAGGCTGAGTCAGCACCGGCTTGCTTTGGAGTGTATTATTACAGCAGTTCACAACACGACCAGCTTTGAACTGAGTGCTCGACTACTGTCATTATTAACTTGAGAAACAGCGATCACAATCGAAACGAAGAAGGAAATTGTGCGGAAATATGAGAGTGGCGTCCGTGTGACCGATCTCGCTAATATGTACAGCATGTCGAAATCCACCATCTCGACAATTTTACAAAGAAAAGATTTGCATAAGGAGGCTCCTTGTAAACAATAACCACCTTCCGTTTCATTCTCCTCCTCCTCCCTTCCTGCAGCCCAAAGATGTCAAATTAAATGGTGAGTGCAGTGTTAAATTGTTGTTACTGGTAGGCTACGCACTTTTTATAACTTTTTGGTTAGTACATTAGAAAAATTATTGGTGTTTTGGTAAATTTCGCACATTATACAACCCTTTTTTATTATGAAAAGGTTAAGTAAGTGTTGCTGTGGGAGGTTTGGAGCGCATTATGGGTATTTCCATTATTTCTTATGGGAAAAATAGTCTTGACTTACAACCATCTTGAGTTACAACCAGCCCTCGCGAACGAATTGAGTTCGTAAGTCAAGGGTCCACTGTACAACAGTTAAAACAAAACATAAAAAAACCAATAAAAATAATAAATAAACAAACAGCAACTATTCAGCACTGATTAAAAGCCTGTTTAAAAAGAAATGTTTTCAGTTGTTTTTTTAAAAGAAATACAGATTCAGCTGCACACAGACTATAAGGCAGGCCATTCAATAGTCTTGTGAAAGGCACAGTCCCCACAGGGACAACTAGAAGACCCTGTTGCCCACATCTCAGAGTCCAACAAGCTGTATAGTGTTGGAGCAGAGGAGTGTAGCCTTTGTCAGAATGCCTCAAGTCCCATAGACTTACCACTGTCCATAAGGTATTGTATTTTATAACTTCTCCCCACCTTCCCTTCCACATCTATAACCTCAGGTAATTACAAAGAGTAACAAACAAGCAGGAGTTAAGTTACAACTTTAAATAATGGATTATTAATAATATTCATTAAATAATAACAATAAGCAAAGTGCATGTGAATATTGGCAACCATACAACCTGATAAATGCTGATGTGTAGTTTCAGGTGGCACACAGACTTGTTACTTACTTAAATGTCTTTAGTTAAGTCCTCATTTCTAGCTTTCTTCAGGTCGGGCCGCATGCCTGTCTCAATATGGCTGCTGAGCTGTGCTCTTCAGTGTGTTGTTCTTTTCATGGAAATGGTGTGAGAGATGATCCTTCATGATGATGGTGTAAAAGAGAGAGAGAGAGAGGGAGGGAGGGGTAAAACAAGCAAATTTATACATTCTCTGTTCAAATCCTACAGCCAATAGGACGTGTCCTGGTACAGAATGGCTTCTGATTCAAAACCAAACAGCCAACTTTAGACCAATAGAATTTTGGTGCGACACATCCCCCCATTTCCTGGCTTATTTTCACACCTGCCCCCAAAAAAACCATTTGTTGAGTGAAGCTTGCCAGCTAGGTAGTTTGGCTTTTTCTATGGTGATTAATTGAGAGAATCCTGCAGAGAATCACTTGCCAAACTGGTTTTAGGCATTTCCCCCAACCCTGTCATAAAATTCACTTACTGAGTCAGTCCTAAAGACATGAATGAAATCAATGACATAAAACACTAATATTACATTTGCTTTATCTGTCTCAGGGGCGGCCTTAGGGGTGTGTGGGGGTCTTGGGCTGACCAACTTCATGCAGGGCCGGTTACGTCAAATGCTGTTACTGTATGTGTGGACTGTATAAACTTGCATATGAATTTGATAAAAAATAATGTTAACATACACCAGATTTTCTCATTACAGTATTCAGCTAAATTTTTGCAAGGTAACATGCGGATTTTATCAAAA
This sequence comes from Polypterus bichir lapradei, assembly GCA_026402145.1. Lineage (NCBI taxonomy): Eukaryota > Metazoa > Chordata > Cladistia > Polypteriformes > Polypteridae > Polypterus > Polypterus bichir. Next base: position 16,980,418 of record JANRMT010062802.1, read on the forward strand.
TATAACGAAATGATCTATTAAAAAAGTCAGTCAGTCATAATCCAACCCGCTATATCCTAACACAGGGTCACGGGGGTCTGCTTGAGCCAATCCCAGTCAACACAGGGGCAAGGCAGGAACAAATCCCCAGGCAGGGCGCCAGCCCACACACTCACACTGACACACTAGGAACAATTTAGGATCATCAATGTACCTCGCCTGCATGTCTTTGGACTGTGGGAGGAAACCCACGCAGACACGGGGAGAACATGCAAACTCCGCGCAGGGAGGACCCGGAAAGTGAACCCAGGTCTCCTTACTGCGAGGCAGCAGCACTACCCACTGTGCCACTGTGCCACCCCTATTAAAAAAGTGCAATTGATAATTCATGACAATACCACGACAATGCGAAATGCGATGTGGTGTCATGTGTAAATTAGCAGGGCCTCTTCTAGAAAAGCAAGTCTACTCTGAGTCTCGATATGCAGGATGTCAGAGCCATAACTCACGTTGATGTCATGTCAACCTGTTATCATTTAGCGATACATGTTTTTGTGCATTAATATTCGGACATGTTTATGGCCTACAAATAAAATGTGAGTTTCAGTGTTTCGACAGGAAGTGTGAAATTAACGTAGAGGTACCATAATGAAATCTCTTACCGGTTTCCAGGTTCAAAGATGAAAATCCACTTCTCTTACCTTCCGATTGGAAAAGTCGTGGATGACATCTTTGTAGTCTAATCTGGATCTGCAATGTCTTTTTCTATAGCTAGGAGAAGCCAATCCGGTGACTAATGGGCTCTACCTAATTTAGGAAGGGGTTGTACTGGCGACCCTTTTCAGGTGATGAAGGTGGACTATGGAATGTTTTCCAAGACGTACATGTACGGAATTAAGGATTTTAAAAGGGTTCCTCCTAGAAGCATCTCAAATATATATATACTGGAGAATATAACTTGACAAATCCACTTGAACGGGACAGGCGGACCTCAAAATTGGGGCCCCCTTAGGTGCAGGGGCAGTCGTCTCACTTGCCACCCCCAAACGCTGCTCTTGTTCTGACTTACAAATAAAGACATACAAATTATTTATCAACCAATATACTAAATTTCACACCACGACAAGTATTTATAGAAATGGAGGCGGAAGGGGCGGGGTTTCCGCAGGTGGGAGTGGAAGGGGCGTTGTTATTCCTTCATTCTATAGGATACCAAAATGAGGTTAGTGGTGTCACACCCATAAAGCTTCCTCATATTTTCAGGTACGGACCTAACACAATGCTGGTGTGCAAGACAGCTGTCACATTTCATATCATTCTGATCCATTTTTTTAAACTGCTTGCCTGTCATTACAGCTTCTTGTGGAATTGCTGGTGAAGGACTAACATCTGATAAAAATCAGTGTCTTCTCATTTTGCTGTTGTTGGTTTTGTCAATAAAGGCCGCAAAATAAGATATGGTAGCAAAAATGAACAGCATATGGGTGAACTGGATGAGGGCCGAGAACCTACGGCATGAGCTGTGAAGATTTTATACTTGTAGCTTTGATTTTGTAAGAGATCAGTCTCATGGGACAGAAAGTGACATACACTTTGACAGCAAAGATATGTTATCATTTTCATGGCACCTGTTTGCAATTAAACATAACTCACTGACTCTACAGAAGAGCGTAAATGAAGTTGTTAAGCTAGCGTAGATAATAACATAGCAGAATTGGGCAGCATAACCTGTGTGTGTGTGTGTGTGTGTCCTCTGGATGGTCACATGCTGCAGCTAATACTCTCTCTTATTGTGTGCGTTCACCCGCACACACAAAACTGGCATAAGTTGAGTAACTTGGTTAAGGCAGAAACCCGATTTCTTAAAAAAGTAGCATAACAGACGCAAGTAATCTTCTGGATCTTTTGGCAAAATCCTCACATGCCATTAAATTGCACAAAAAACAGTTTAAATATCATCATCAGCCACCATAAATCCACAAATAAGCCTGAAGCTTGTGATCTTCCTTGTGTTTTATAAATGTTTACTCTTTCATGTACTCTGAAGTAAATAAGTCTTGGAGTTGCCCCAAATCTTTATCTTTGTCTTGTCCTCTTTTACAACCCTTTCTTCAGTCCCTAAATCAGTTGCATATTTTAATTTCTGAGCCTTTGTAATCCCCATTACAAGGGGCAATGCCATTTAAATCAATGTTGTGAAAATGCAACATCCATCCATCCATCCATCCATTATCCAACCCACTATATCCTAACTACAGAGTCACGGGGATCTGCTGGAACCAATCCCAGCCAACACAGGTTGCCAGGCAGGAAACAAACCCTGGGCAGGTTACCAGCCCACCGCAGGAAAATGCAACATGTATCCCTAATTCAATGCCATAACCTTAATTTGTCAACAGACACACACAGCTTCAGAGCCATTTAAATGGAGAGTAAAGAGAACACAAGAATGTAATAGTGAGTAACCTGAAAAGTCTGACGGACAGACAGCATCACAGCCTCTGGGGCACTAGCCATGAACTGGGAGTACCTTAGAACAGAAAAGCAAACAATCTGCTGGGTCTGAAGCTGTATTATCGTAGTATTTCCCTCTACTTACCCTTTACCTGTTTTCTTCAAGGGTAAGTGTACTCATCAAGTTCGTTACCAGATTGGTCTACTGTTGTACTTTAAGATTAACACACACAGACATAACTATACGCATACACACAAAAACTCAACAGTGCCCTTTGAATGACAAACACACAGCTGCTTAATCACTAGCACTTTAAACCACACAAGTGCCCTAGGAATAGCACAACTTGTCACTCCTCTAGGACTTCATGAGACTTGCATACACCCTAAACTCAACAGTGCCTCATGAATGACAAGCACACAGTTGGTTAACCTATGACACTTTAAACCACACAAGTGCTTTAGGAATAATACAGCCTGTCACTCTCACAGCACTTCAGGAGACTTATTTATTATTGGCACGAACAACACACAATGTTTTTAATGATATCTCAGACCTAAATACAGTATTACTTTTGATCTACAAGAATACATTTAAACATAAAAAGGCACAGCATCCTTGACTATAGGCCATTTATCAATTAAGAATGCCTTACTTTACGTACCATTCCCTACTATTGGGTGGAGCTCACACTCTCAGCCTTAATAAACCTCGCAGCACGGAGCGTACGGCAAACCTCCGGCTGCACCAGGTGCTCAAAGAAATCTACCTTATTACTTCAATCACGCTAGACATTGAGACAAAGCATAGAAAGTTGAAAGCAGCATGGTATTTATTACAAGAATAATAATAAAACCAGTAGAACAAAGAATAATAGAAAATAGGACTGATAGAAAAGTCTGGATATATATATAGTCTTTAGAAAATGCTTACGAAAAAGTAAAGATGACAAGGATGAATGTAGCAGGCGGCTTGTGATCTAGCGTTCATAGTTGTTCATGATGCTTTTCTGACGACCAGATGGAAATGGCTTCTCATTGACATCGCTCTGTCCTCCTCTGACGTCTTTGTCCCTTCTTCTTCCTCCTTCCTTTTTATATCACTCCTCAGATAGGGCATATTTATTCTAAAATTCTACCAGGGGGTTTTGCAAGATGTGATTGTTAGATATTCTGATTGGCTGGCTTTCAATATGATGAATGAATTCACTGTCCGTTTTCCCAAACAATGAAACTTTTTTATGTTCTCTGAGGTGTCACTATGCCTTCCTTTCCCAGGCTGTAAAATAATTAGATGTCCATCCTTTCTCAGGTTATAAAGTAATTGAGCCACCAGCATATCTTCCTTTCTTTGTTGGAACAGCTGTTTTAAAAGTGAGGTATACTGGGAAAAAGACATGATTTGATTTGTCCTGAATGTAGTTCATTTGTTGTCTTGTCTTGAACAAAATGTAATGGAAATATAAACCAGAATGTACAGATTTTCTACCCCACAACAGAGGCCATTTAGAAAAACTCTTCCAGTTATTGATAATGACATTTTGTAAAATGAAAAATCCAATCAATTCTTTATTTTTTTTTTGTATTACCACAGAAATTATTAACACTGATCCATGGAGCAGTGCAGGCCAGAAATTATCAATTTAACTAAAGACCGTCCAAAATTATGATTGAGAGCAATAATGAAATGTAGCTCAAACCTTTATTTTTGTCTTGAACACAGTAAATATTTTGGGATAGTCTGCTCTTTATAGTAGTAAAATACAGAAATTTGCATCAGGTCAGGTCAGGTTGGGGGTCATCCACTGGTTCAGCATGTTGCCGCACCCACCACACGATGAAACAACTTGAGATCCTGGTTTGCAACCCCCTAGGCAGACACGTGGTCCAGTTCCACCAACCAGAAATGACCCTCTATATGCCACAGTCAGGTGTGACATGGGTATCCCCTTGGCCTGGTCTAGCCTCTTGGGTCCTCAACAATGAGGGTCCTGTGATCTGATGACCCTCGGGGAATCGAACCACATGACCGTAGTGCCGTAACAGACATTACCTCACAATGCAGCTGATTTGCCTCATTCAGGAATCCAAACCAGTGGTACCCAAGGATTCTCTGAAGACACACAGCACTGAGGGAGTCCAGTCTTCATCTCAGGTCACTGGATAGCGTCCGTGTCTCACAACCATATAGCAAAACAGAAAGCACCAGACTTGGACCTTAATCCTTTTGCAAAGGAGCGCCACACACCCCTTTCCATTGACCTCATGACCCCCCATGCTCTCCCAATCCGTCTACGGACTTCATAGGAAGAGTCACCAGAGACATGAATGTCACTGCTGAGGTAAGTAAACCTCTCGACAAGGTCAACACTCTATCTTCACAGACATACACGCTGCTGATGGCTGTGCCCAAGAGCTCATTAAAAGCCTGGATCTTTGGTTTTTATCCAGGACACTCAGTCTCTCGAGCACCCCGATCAGAGCCTTCATTGACTCCGCGAAGATCACAGCATCGTCAGCAAAGTCAAGATCCATGAATCGTTCTTCACCAACAGATGCCCCCCAGTAACTGGATCCCACAACCCTGCTCAACAGTTTGTTTGTTATTGTTTTAATATTTTGAATTACTAGTGTAAGGGGGCACCAAAAACTTAGTGCTTAGGGAATCTAAGGGTCGTAATCCGGCCCTGCCCACAGGGCAGCTCAATCAACTGAGTTGAACGCTTTCCAAAAATTCGACAGACTCCAAAGAAACTCTGCCGATATTCATGTTTGCACTCCATAAGAACCCTCAGTGCTAGGATGTGGTTGATGGGAGACTTCTTAGGCTTAAAACCAGACCGCTCCGGTCGCTGATAGGTGAGCAAATGATCACGGATCCGATTGAGGACGACCCTAGCTGGGACCTTACCTGGCACTGAGAGATAAAAATCCTGGTTCTTTACTGGATTGTCGGGTTCCTTGTAGAACCATTGCTGGACCAAGCACCATTTCATTCTATTTGGGGTTCTTTAAAAGTAAAATTGCTCCTTTGGGCTTTGAAAAAGCTCCTAATATGTGGACAAAACAGAAATATTTAATGAGTAGTAGACTACCCAGCAGAATACTAACAGATCAAGAAAAGCTGAATGTAATCTTTGTGATTGTATGCGACTAAGAGTCACTTTAACAGCAGGAACCTATTGGTATTTCACAAATATATTATCATTAATGGTGTAAGTGCCAGCTGGGTCTGCGGTAGGAGTGACGGATACATTCAACATGGAGGTGGGATTACATCAGGGATCGGCTCTGAGCCCTTTCTTATTTGCAATGGTGATGGACAGGTTGACAGACAAGATTAGACAGGAGTCCCCGTGGACTATGATGTTTGCTGATGACATTGTGATCTGTAGTGAGAGTAGGGAGCAGGTTGATGAGACCTTAGAGAGGTGGAGATATGAGGGGAGAGGAGTGAAATGAAGGTCAGTAAGAACAAGACGGAATACATGTGTGTGAATGAGAAGGAGGTCAGTGGAATGGTGAGGATGACGCAAGGAGTAGAGTTGGCGAAGGTGGATGAGTTTAAATACTTGGGATCAACAGTACAGAGTAATGGGGACTGTGGAAGAGAGGTGAAAAAGAGAGTACAGGCAGGATGGAGAAGAGTGTCAGGAGTGATTTGTGACAGACGGGTAATAGCAAGAGTGAAAGGACGGTAGTGAGACCAGCTATGTTACATAGGTTGGAGACGGTGGCACTGACCAGAATGCAGGAGACAGAGCTGAAGGTGGCAGAGTTAAAGATGTTAAGATTTGCATTGGGTATGACAAGGATGGACAGGATTAGAAATGAGGACATTAGAGGGTCAGCTCAGGTGGCACGGTTGGGAGACAAAGTCACAGAGGCGAGATTGAACATGTGCAGAGGAGAGATGCTGGGTATATTGGGAGAAGAATGCTAAGGATAGAGCTGCCATGCAAGAGGAAAAGAGGAAGGCCGAAGAGGAGGTTTATGGATGTGGTGAGAGAGGACATGCAGGTGATGGGGGTGACAGAACAAGGTGCAAAGGACAGAAAGATATGGAGGAAGATGTTCCTCTGTGGCAACCTCTAACGGGAGCAGCCGAAAAAAGAAGAAGAAGAAGAAGTGTAAGTGCCAGCAGGATAGGAAAATGCAAGCTGCATGGGAAAATGACTTCTTGCCCAGCCGGAGGGTTTTAAAGAATGGACCAGACTGAAGGCGGAAGCCACGAGCAGTGCCATCCCCCATACGACAGATGGTAGTGGTCCACTCGAGGTGTCCCAATTTGGACACCCACAGGGGTACATGAGATTTGGAGTCTGAAATGCAGCCCTGTTTGGGTCCTTGGGTGCTGTTAGAGGGTGCTGTCTGGGTTTCTACATGACCTGGAAATGTTTCCAAGTGCTGCCAAGAGGACACACCATGGCACTGGAAGCATTCCACCTTAAAAGGCGCTCACCACCTCACCTAGAAGAGTCGAGTTGGGAAGCAGCAGGTGATAATCAGAAGGTGGATCAGAAGTATAGAAAGAAGAGACGTTTGATTTTTAAATGTGGTTTAGTTTGTTTTGTACACTTGATAATTTATATTGTGTAATAAAAATCCTTTATTTGAACCCAGATAATTATTGTGACTGAAATTTGGGACCCCCTTTTGGTCACAATGGTTATGAAGCCAAAGAAGGCAGGCGGGAGAGCAATGGGGTGATGGGATAAGCTGGGGAGACAGGGGGAGAGAAGGCCATAATAGACTTACTGAGCAGCACAACCTGTAGTCCTGGAGCGTTTCGCTACGTGATTTTCAAGTATGTATTGTCCGTTTTGAATCTCCACAATGGCACTCATTTTCCCTGGATAATTTATTGACTTTATTTATTATATCCACACTACACTTTATTATTTGGCCTGAGATGTAATAAACCTGTACTTTGGCTGTTTGAATCTGATTATTGTCTTTCAGTCTCCCGCTGTGCCCATCGGAGGTCATGTGGACAGTTTGGTGTCGGGTATGTACCCCGTGTGTTGACCCTGGGCATAGTTTGCTTGCATGCGTAATCAAACAAACATAATTTTCAGATGCTGATACCGGCCTACCCAAGTACCAACCATACATGTACACTGGTATGCAGATTCACACATAATAATGCACACATATCAGAAAATATCACAATACAGCAACCTTTACAGACACAACATTGCATTTACACACACACACACACATACATGCACACACACTCACTCATACACATAAACACATTTGCTTCCATATGTATAAATATCCTGATGAGTACAAATCAGTATATTCCCAGCGATACTGGCCTACGCAAGCACAATGTAGCACCCACTCACTACTTGCACTCCGGCTCTATTCTAGTCTAGGTGGTCCCTTATCCCACTGCTACTTTGACACCTTTTACAAGTCCTGGGAGCTCTCTTTTAACATTTGTTCTCCATGGAATCTTTGTTCTTCCTCAACCATCAGGTTCCAGAGCTTATTCAGATCGGATCCTCTTGATCCTTCAGGAGCTTGAATCTTGTGTTAAGGTTTAAACACAGCAGCCACCTCAGTTGGGCAGATGCCTGCAATGTATGCCGCATCTCTGACTTTGCTGTAATCAAGTGTTAATTTAGTTATGACAGGGGGTCTCCTGTGCCACATCAAACTGTGATTAATGGCGTTTGTTATCCTTTATGTATAAACACCAGGAGACAGCTGCAGCTCCGCTCGCCATCATCTTTCTCTCTCTAAGTTGCAGACGGAAGTTAATTTGAAGGCTTCACTTTCCAGGCAGACATTTAGTCGATGAGTAGGTGTTTCACCGTGTAAGTTGCTGTGGTGACCCTATTTTCCCCTTTTATACTCTTTATTGTGTAAACCTTAATAAAACATCTTAAATCCCACACACTTAGCACTGTGATCAGGCACTTCCTTCTCCTTTCCCTTCCACATCTGTAACTTCAGGCAATTAGACAGAGGAAAGAAAAAGGCAGGAGATAAGTTGCACATTTACTTGCTCATGTATAAGTCAGGTCTTGAAACACGGAAAATCGATCATACAATCAGACCCCGACTTATATGCCCGTTGAAAAATACAAAAAATTTTTTTTTTGATATCTTCTTGCCTCCTCCGATCTCACATCAGTTTCTCAAACGCATCGAATTTTGTTGCAGCAGCGCAGTTACCAATTTCTTTTTCTACTTCAACGATGTTTAAATTTATACCAGTTTCACATTTTCTTCTGATTGAACGCTCCATCGTAGATAAGGGATGCTCTTACCATAAAGGTGTATGAGGGTGTGAGATACAAAAAACACAAATCAGTGCAAACGTCACTTCAGACTAGTTCGGGTATTACTGTGTGGTCACATAGGCACAATAGAGAGACAGAGAGAGAGGATAGGAGCACACGCTGATACAGCGCATTGCCGCACCCACATAGAAAAAAAGGCCGTGTGCCCCCGTGGTTACTCTCTCAGGTGGGCGTTAGCATATCGTAATCTCTTGGACCAATAGCGTGAGTTTTCCGTATTCAGCTTATACGACCGACATTATAAAATTCCAGTAACGGTGCCCTGCACGATAACGTGCAGTGAATCCACTTGACTTGATCATTTCTAGTTTTCATCCTCTTTCTCTGTACGTTTAGCATTCGTTTGCTCAGAGGTTGATGTGCTTGCTGCTTCGTGAGCAGCCCTTCTTTTCTCCACCCTGCTTCTTCTCTTCTTTCGTCGTCATCTTTCACATTAAAACTGATTAAGTCAGTGTTTGTGTTACGATTACTTAGTTCGTTTTCTTTAATTTTTCACTTAAGCTGGCACCTAAGCCTTCAATCTACCTCAAGAATGACTTAAGATACGAAGAGGTAGAGGAAGTGATGGCGAAGGTGGTAGGAATGAGAACAGCGCCTGTACACATGCGCCATACGGCCACCCTGCTGCGCACTGCTGGGACTTAATTCTATAATAAAATTTAAAAAAAATTAAAAGAGTGAAAAAAATCATCACACCGAAAGCGGACATTAGATGTCATGTAGTATATGTGTACCAAATTTCAGGTCAATAGGTCACACGGTTTGCGAGTTACAGGTGATTTTAAATCCTGGACAGACAAACGGACAGCCACTGTAGCGTATTATATAAGAAGACCAGAAATGATGTTGTAAAATCAAGTCCTGACTTATCCGCGGGAGAACTTATCCATGAGTATATACGGTATGTTTTATTGATAAAATATGCCCCAAAATATTAAGGAAGCAGAATACTATGTGAATACGTATGGTTCTGACGGAGTGGTTGTTAGCCGATTTGGACATAAGAGTAGGGTTACCAGATACCTGCGAACCCAAAGGAGGACACCTAAGAGGAGAATGTGTCCCGTTCTGTTGACGAAACAATGTGAACTATGCTTTACAATGAAACATTAAAAACAACTAATTTGACAGGTCACCAAATGAATCATCAAAATTAAAAGTTATGGTATAACTATGCAGTTTCATATTTTTCAGATGAGGCGACTCTGCACAGCAGTTCATCATTCTCCAGACAAGAAACGTTCTTAAAATTGTATTTTGTAAGAAGAATTGCTCTCACAGAGTCAACAGTCTATTTCTTTCTTTTGTCCACTGTAACACAGAGATGATAGCGTGCGATTTCAGCCAATAACACGGTCAAGTCACTGATTGACAATAGTCGGACATTTTAGATTTTTAGGCAATGCCTGCTGGATGAAGGACATAATGCTGAAAAGGAGTAGGTGTCCTCCTTTTGCCGGATGTCTGGTAACCCTACGTAAGATGGACCGGTATATGTATTCAAACCTGACCGTATGTATGACGGACATTCCAAATGTTTCCGCACTTTTTTAAAACTCTATTTATTAAGAATTTCAAAAACAAATGACATCACTTTTCTACATAGTCACCTTTGTTTGTGATGCAATTTTCCCAGCATTGTACCAGCTTTTTAATGCTCAATTACTACTCCTCCCGCCTTCACCGTTTCCACCATTTTGAAATTAATTCAAAAGAAGTTAATTAGGAGCAAAAACAGGTCACTCATTAAGATGCCCACTGAAGCCCTGCAGGACCAGAGTTGGGGACCCCTGCCATAGAAGAACCTTTTTTGGTTTCTAAAAGACCAATCCAAATGAAGGTTCCAGAAAGACCCTTTATTTCGATCCCTAACAGGGCCCATACAGTAAATAACCATAAATAGATGGTAAAAGATGCGTGACATGTCATTAAGTCATTCTGTAAAAAGGCCTCTTGCTTACAGGCTAAATTCAGGTTTTCTTAATCTGATTGTGTCTTGCTAGGTTGTCCACTAAACGTTAAATATTTCAGTTTTTCTTATACTTTCAAGGGCATTTTTCAAAGCACAAAGATCCAAATTCAAATCCAGAGAACCCTTCCCAGAATGCAACGATGCTTTGTCAAGCAGTGGAGCTATGAGGAACCACACAGTCCAGTAAGAACCATAAAGTGCCACTAAAGAACCACCATTTTTAAGAGTGCATTCATGGTTATAGATGGAGCCTGTTATGGATCTGAATAAATAATGGTTCTCTCCGGGACCCCCTATGGATGGTTATTTTGGAAACTAAAAATGGTTTCCTTGTGGCATTTCTCCGAAGACCCACCTTTCCACCTGTGTGTTCTCATCCATACTTCAAGGATTATATTTAAGTTGTAAAGCCTATGTGGTGTTCACGTGTAGCACAAAAATTCAGGCCATACATTTATACATTGGCATTGTTTTGTGGTACTGGTTACATTAGGTGTTTATTCCCTAAAACAATTTAATTGTCTTAGAATAATGAACAAAACTAGGACATTTCTTCTTGCAAAGTGGTAAAAAAAATGTACTTGAAGTCTTAATCACCCACGCCAGGAAGAACAACACGGTAAAAAAAGTTTGTGTTCTCAACTGAAAAACATGAAGTAACTGATTTCATCACATGTTACAAGTTATCTCAACCTCAGAGCATTTTGTTCGATATAATTAAAACTTTTAATTGGCTCAACAAGCTGTGAAAGTTGGCTGAGCTTATATAAAGATGCTTTAATCTTGATTCCTGTACAATCATAACATAACAGTTCAAGTTATGCCAACTCATATATTTAAGTGTGTCTAAATCTATTTTGTTTAACAGGATTTTAAACTCCAAAAAAAAAACGACATCAGTTACATAAACATTTTTTGTTAGGGTTACAAATGCCGAATGTTAAGCGTACTATTGCTGCTATATGCCATTTTTCTAAACCTGAATACACGAGGCAATGAACACAGTAGATTATGAAAGTATACATTTTATGGACCACCAGAGGGTATACCAGCCACCCTACCCGACATAGACTGGCACACACAATTACTGTCCAGCACACAAGTTTATTTCAAGTGGGGCAGCACTTTATCTTCACTCCAAATTACAGAGCACAGTACACAAAGCACCAAAACCAAAACACAGTCCCTTCTTCTTCTCTTCTTCTACCACCTTCACTCCTCTCTCAGAAAGCTTCGTCCACCTCCTCCCGTTTTTGGCTCCTTGAATGGAGTGAGGTGGCCTTGTGGATGAGTTAATACAGTAAAGACCTGGGGGATATGAGGAATGGAGGAATGGACTTGACACCCTACTAGTGTTAAGTGGTCCTAAGAAGGACTGTGGGCTTTTCTGCAGTTAGACCCATGATTGCTTTTATCAGGTGATCCTCAAAACTTCATAGGTCTTCTGCAGCTCCACACACTGCTTCCAGTCCCAACTTCACTCTACTCACCAGGGGTCAGAGGCAACCTGTCTGCCACACTTTGAGACTGGCTCCATGAGCTGACCCAAAGAAAGGGACCTAACCTGAGGCTCGCCAGTGTCCACACACCCAGGCCAATAGACTTAGCAGAAGTTCTTTGTGCTTCTCTTTAAGTGCTGTATCGGTGCCATCCCCCTGCCCACAACCCATCCCCTATGTTCTCAGGAACTTCTTTTATGGCCAGCTTCTCAGAATAATGTAGCCTCACTCCTTATGATGGTCCATGGCCATCTGAGGAGTGAGTTTTTCTCTGGTTCTTTCTTTAGTTTTTTGTGTTTCAGCCAACAACCCCTACCCCCCTAAACTCCTTTTCCATTTCCCCACTAACTCATTCTCCTCCATTTTTGTTTTTCAGCAAAAAATTCCAACTCAGGACCTCAAATTTCTTAAGGTAACTAAAGCAAGAATACAGAGAAAATAGTAAGGACAATGGATAAATTCTGTTTTGTTCCTCCTTTGGAGCATTTTCTGTGTCCAAGTCAGGTTAGGTCAGGTTGGGGAACATGCAGTGGTACACAATGAAACAGCTCGGGATATTGGTTGGCAACCCCCAAGGCAAACACTTGGTCTTGTCAAAGGAAATGACCACCTATCTGCCATAGCCAGGTGTTACGTGGGCATCTCCTTGGCCATGGTCCATCCACGCGGGTCCTCAACAATGAAGGTCCTGCAAGCCTGATCACCCTTGGGGAATAAAACCACATGGCCGTAGTGCTGTAACTGATGCTCCCTCATAATTCAGGTAATGTGCCCCATTTGGGACTCTGTAAGAAACCACTTGTTCAACACAAACTCAAACCAATGGTATCCAAGGATTCTCTGGAAAGACACAGTACTGAAGGAGACCAGTCTTCATCTCAGGTCACTTAATAACGTCCATGTCTCACAACCATATAGAAAAACAGTAAGCACCATGACTCTAAAGACTTGGACATTCCTCATTTTGCAGAGATATCGGGAGCACCACACACCCCTGTCTGGTGACCTTCATGACCCCCCATGCTCTCTCAATCCCTCTACTGACTTCATAGGAAGAGGCACCAGAGGCATGAATGTCACTGTCGATGTAAGTAAACCTCTTGACGAGGTCGACACTCTATCCCCAGACAGACTCACTGCTGATGGCCGTGCCCAAGAGCTCATTAAAAGCCTGGATCTTTGGTTTTTATCCGGGACACTAGCAAGTCCAGACACTCAGACTCCTTACTCAGTCTCTCGAGAGCCCCGATCAGAGCCTCCATTAATTCCGTGAAGATCACAGCAAAATCAAGATCAGTAAAATCAGATCTGCCCCACAGTCGCTGGACCCCACGACCCTGCTCAACATGCAAGCATTGAACAGAGTAGGAGAAAGAACAGACCCCTAAAGAACCCCAGAATCAATTGGGTAAAACACAGAGGATCTGCCTCCACTCTTCACAGCACTCACAGTACCAGTGTACAGACTGGCTGTGATATCCAACAACCTTAAGGGGATCCCACGAAGTCTCAGGATGTCCCACAGGGCAGTTTGATCAACTGAGATGAATGCCTTACGAAATTTGACAATGGCTGCAAAAAAACTCTGCCAATATTCGCATTTGAACTCAGTGCCAGGATGAGGTCGATGGTTGACTTCTTAGGCATAAAACCAGACCAGACTGTTCTGATCTCTGGTAAATGAGCAAGTGATCACGGATCCTACTGCAGACGACCCTAGCAAGGTCCTTACCTGGCACTGAGAACAGGGGATAAAACTGCTCTCGGTGGTAACAGGTCAATATACAAGAATACATTTCCTTAAATAATAATAATAATAATAATAATAATAATAATAATAATCTATATAGCACTTTCTTAACTACTCCAAGGGCTCTCCATGCAGGTAGGACCCAGGATGCAGACCTATGATCTCCTTACTGCGAGGCAGTGTACAATCCTTATCTCAGTTGGTGTCCAGATGGATGAACTGACTTGTTTAGGGTCTCACAGTGAGTAGGTGACATAAAGCCTTGAGAATGGCAAAGGCGCTATATAAATAAAATGTATTATTATTGCTATTATTATAGTAGTCAGTAACTGAACAACTCCTTAACCTCTACAAGAAGACCACCCTTTCCAAAGTCAAACTTGCTTCATTAGGCAAAGAGAACTCTGGCAGCTGAACCTTTCCTGGCATTACAGGCTACAGGAAAATTTAACTGAGAAATAACACACACAAGCAACCATAGACAAAGCCGTACACTTGAGAAGAGCGCAAACACAACATGGCCTTTAATCATCGTGATTTGCTCTTTATTAATCACAACTTGGTTCTGTCTGCTGTCGAGATCAAATGGGGCTCGTCACGTCTTCTGTCAAATCTCCTCTTGACTCTTGGTCCTGCAAAGGAAGAACAAGAACAAGCACCTGTAAGAAAGTGTAGGAGAAGGGAGAGGTCCAGGATGCTACCTGTACAATGAAGATATGGGGGGTACTGTAAAGGGGGGGGGGGGGGTAGCAGTGCAGCTCTTTAAAAGTACGTCAGGATTTGCTCAGCATGCACAAGTGCAACCAACACTGTCTGAAGGAGTGGGGAGCTCTTCTTCTGCTATTGTGTTTTGTTCCCTTCTCTTTTACATTTTGGTTGAGGCTTTTATTACAAAACGCTTCCTGAACTGTGACCGTGAGCACAAAAATATATTTCAGAGGCTCTTACTGAATTTGTCAAAGTAACTCAATTCAGTTTAAACTTGTGCCACTTGTACTACCTATCTCAGATGGGTTCAATCCAACTAATCAAAGTTGACCTCAGTGTAAATATTTTCAGTGCATTTTTGCGTGTTTTTTTGTACAGCCGTTGCTTAACAAGGAACCATTTCATTTTCTGAGGGGTTCTTTGCATATGAAGTTACGTCTTTGGGCTTTGAAAAGGTTCCTAATATGTGGACAGAACTGAAGTTTTTAATGTATGGCAGGCTACCTAACAGGATACGAAAGCTCAAGAAAACCTGAGCTGAGCTTCTGTGTGATTATATACAGTGGGAGTCCATTACAGGATTTTACAAATTTGTTGTCATGTTTCGTGGTTATTTATGGTACCTGTTATTGATCCAAATAAATAAAACTTCTTCCTGAAACCTCCATGTGTAGTTCTTTGTGGAACCAAAAATGGTGCCCCTATGGCACTGCAGTGGAGAACCACTCTGGCACCTTTACTGTTAAGAGTACACATAGACATCTGGAGTGGGTTTATAAAGTCCTGCTCTAAAGAATCCAGAATATCTAAATCTTCTGCACTGGCCGATTATAATGTGTGTTTGTGTGAATCAGTGAGAGGTCTGCTCAGGTAAAGCAACTCGAGGTGTCCATCACACTGTAGTCTTTATATGGAGGCATCAAGCTGCCCTCTGCTGGACTGAGTGCACATTACACTTACCTTCTGGGCTTTTTGCTCCCACATTTGAACTTTCTACCTGGAAAATAAAAGAAAAATGATGTGAAATGAAATCCTTGAAAAGCAGTGTGAATTTAAGGAGTTCTAGCAGTGACAACTAGAAAACAGTTTATAGATGAACTGCGTGTAGGGTGTGTGTTTCAAAAGAGTTGCTTGCTGTAATAATTAGAACAGGAATAATGGACTCAGCCCCTGGAGAGTCACAGTGGCTGCTGGTTTTCATTCTGGACACTTTCTGAATAAACTGCAATTAATGCTAATAACTGAACTGGCTTCTTTTGCCTTATTTATAACTGACTTACTTTTTAAGAAAGTATTTGATAAGGTGCCACATGAGAAGGTGGGCATCAAACTGAAAAAAGTGTGAGGTCTGGCTGATGTTTGCAAATGGATGCAAAATTAGCTTAGGGCCCAGAAAGCAGAGAGTGATGGTGCAAGGAACCTTATCAGAATTGGCTGATGTTAAGAGTGGCGTCCAGCAGGGAGCATTTTTAATACAGTAGATGTAAATGGTTTGTATAGGAATATAAATAACAAGCTGGTTAAGTTTGAAGATGATACCAAGATAGGTGGATCTGCAGAAAATCAAGAATCCATTCAATCATCACAGAAGGATTTGACCAGCGTGCAGGCTTGGGCAGATTGGTGGCAGGTGAAATTTAATGTCAGTAAATGTAAAGTATATAACATAGGAAGTAAAAATGTGAGGTTTGAATACAGAATGGAAGGTCTGAAAATCAAAAGAAGGTTTTTGGAGTCGTAGTGGACTCGACATTACCAACTACCAGACAGTGTTCAGAAGCCATTAAGAAGGCTAACAGAATGTCAGGTTATATAGCGCCTCGATGTGTGGAGTACAAGTCACAGGAGGTGATGCTGAAGTTTAATAACACACTGGCGAGGCCTCATCTGGAGTACTGGGGGCAGGTTTGATCTCCAGGCTACAAAAAGATCATAACAGCACAAGAAAAAGAACAGAGAAGAGCGGCTGGGCTGATTGAGGGGCTGCAGGGAATGAGTTATGAGGAGAGATGAAAAGAACTGAGCCTTTACAGTTTAAACAAAAGAAGATAAAGTGGAGATATGACTGAAGAGTTTAACATCATGAAGGGAATTAGTGCAGTGGGTCAAGACTGCAACTTTAAAATGACTTCATGAAGAACGCGAGGACACAGTTGGAAACGTGTTCAGGGTAAATTTCACACAAACATTAACTCTTTCAGGGCTGAGGTCGACTTCTGTCAAAATTCAGGGGTACAGGACAATAATCGGCTGTAAACTGCGACGAAACTCACCCATTACATTTTAGTTGGACTGTCTTTGCTAGAAGGAAAGTTGCATAGCTTTGTTGATTTGACATCGATTCCCTGCGCGTGCGTGAGTAGCGAAGAGCAAACAACCTCTAAAATGGCATCAACATCTGGCGAGAGACCAAAGCGAATGTGCAAAATACTCCACGGACGTTTCACGTAATTTCATTGAATAGGACTCTGACTTTTCAGACTCCAAGTTTGATGCAAGTGATCTGGAGATGGATATTGAAAATGAAAGTGAGGTACCAGCATCGTCTGATCGGTCCCCAGCTGATCGTGGTGCTGGACAATTTCGTGTAGCTGATGCGCCAACGGCAGCGTTCACCACTTATGATGACAAGAGGTACAAACCAGATTGCGTCACACTGCCACTGCCGCCACCACCGCCTCGCACCTGCTGTGTGAAGACAGCCAGGCAGCCAACCCACTGTGCGTTCCTGCTGACCATTGAGGTGCCACTGCCGCCAGAGATGGCAAACATGCGCCAACAGCATATAGCAACAGACGTTTTATGTTCATTTATGTGTGAAACGAGTGCTTTGTGCGCTTTTCAGAAAACTGAGTTTTTTGGAGAAAATATTCAGCCCTCAAAGAGTTAAAAAGTTTTTCTTTACACTGAGAACCCCAGACATATGGACCGAGCGAGCCAATAGTGTGGCAGACTGTAGGACTTTAAGGACCTTTAAAACATTCGACTTGTTGTTATTCTAGATGAATTAAGTGGATAGGACTGTTGAGCTCTGTTTCACTGAACGGCCTGTTCTCGTCCGGATTGTTCTAATATCTTTAAGACTCAGAACCCTAAACTGTTTCTATTTTTCCTTAACTGGCAACCAAACAGTAATGAGACACAAATCAAGCCAGCAGAGTAGGTTCTCAAACACAAATCTTGGGGTGCTACTATTTTTTTTAAACCACTTTCTTAATTTGAAGCCAGTTCTTGCTGTTCATTAAACACTTCATCTAATTTTATGGCTTGTTGGTAAGTTTTATTCTGTCACGTCACATATTTCTAGAACCATTGATTTCCTTTTTTCTGGGAACAGCACCATGCTGAGGAATACATGAATATAATGAATGCAATGCTATAATTAATATAATGAGTACTATAATACTATAAATACTATAATGTATATCATATTGCGCTAGAGCGGTGTTTGGGGGTTGCAAGTGTGGCGACCTCCCCAGGCCTTTGCACCTAAGGGGGTCCTGCTTTTGAGGTCCGTGTGTCCCGTTCGAGTGGATTTGTCAAGTTATATTCTCCAGTATATATATATTTAAGATGCTTCTAAGAGATATCCATTTAAAATCCCTCTTCAGGGTCAAATTCCGTACATGTAGGTCTATGAAAATGTTCCATAGTCCAAATATTAATGCACAAAAACATGTATCGCTAATGATATCAACGTGAGTTATGACTGACATCCTGCATATTGAGACTCAGAGTGGACTTACTTTTCTAGAAGAGGCCCTGCTAATTTCCGCATGAGACCACATCACATTTCGCACTGCCGTGATGAATCATGAATTGCACTTTTTTATTAGGTTATATCATTATATTTTGATAAAGTCCGCGTGTTATCTTGCAAAAATTTAGATGAATACTGTAATGAGAAAATCCGGTGTATGTTAACATTATTTTTATTAAGTTTGTGCGCAAGGTTATACAGTCCACACATACCGGTAACAGTGATTGACGTAACCGGCCTCGCATGGGGTTGGTCAGCCTGAGGACCCCTCACACCCCTACGGCCGCCTCTGATATTACGTTATCTTCTAACCTGCTTAGTCCAGACCAGGGTCATGGGGGGTGTGTGGGTGGAGCCTTTCCCAGGTTGAATAGGATGCAAGTCAGGAACAAACCCAGGGGAGGTTGCCAGACCATCACAGGGCGAACACACACACACACAAACACACCAACCACACACCAGAGACAATGTAGGATCACCGATTCACCTAATCTGCCTGTCTTTGGAAAGTGGAAGGAAACCCAGGCAGACACATGGAGAACATGCAAACGTCAAGCAGGGAGAACCCGAGTCTCCATACCGAGAGGCAGCTGTGCTACCACTACACCACCAAATATACAGTAATATTATCCATCCATCTATCCATCCATTATCCAACCCGCTATATCCTAACTACAGGGTCACGGGGGTCTGCTGGAGCCAATCTCAGCCAACACAGAGCGCAAGGCAGGAAACAAACCCTGGGCAGGTCGCCAGCCCACCGCAGGGCGCGCACACACACACGCACAACAAGCACACACTAGGGACAATTTAGGATCACCAATGTACCTAACCTGCATGTCTTTGGACTGTGGGAGGAAAACGGAGCACCCGAAGGAAACCCACGCAGACACGAGGAGGACATGCAAACTCTACGCAGGGAGGACCTGGGACTTCCTTACTGCGAGGCTGCAGCGCTACCCACTGTGCCACCATGCCGCCTCAGTAATATTATCATACACATCTACTCTATATATATAAAATCCTAAGCCTAAAAGTGCAACGATTTTGTTCAACAATTTTATGTCACGTTTTTTATGTCACCTTTTTGTTACGCTATAAATTGGGCTTATTTTAAAACCTACAATATGTTTGGTATCATTCTTTTCAGAATTTATCCAACTTTAATGTGATGTTGTTAGATTTTCAGATTCTTATTCCGTTTTTAAATTATAAACTAAAAAATATCAAGAACTCACGTCCCGTGAGACAAGAGATTTAACCACGCCATGGGCCGGATATAAAAGACAAAGAGTAGGACAGCTGCTGTGCAGGCTTTTAAATGTTTAAAGCGCCACATGACATGCAGATCACGTGGCACAGCAGCAAGCCAGCAACTGATCGAGCAAAGAGGAGGTAAAAAAAAAAAAAAACTGTATTTGTTTCCCATTATATCACCGTTTAAGAGGGGGTTTCGGAGGAGCGACCATGTCTCTTTGGGGTGTGTTTAGCCCCGCTCTTCACAACACGAATGGCAGAGACAAGAAGTGGCTGGCGCCAGGGGGGTTGGCAAGCGAAGTGAGCAAGGGGGAACCCCCTAGTAATGAATATAATTCACATATGACTGAAAATGTTGCAACAGTCTTCAACTCACATGGATCCAACTCAGAGTCACAGTGGGGCTGAAGATCATCCCGGCAGCTTTGGGTGGAAAGCAGTAAGCAGACAAGGATGGGATGCCAGTTTATCACAAATTCGCTATTCCACTAAACCAGTTTAGAAGCCTGCCAACCTGGAATGCACATCTGTGGGTTGTGGAAGGAAAACCTGGATTTGGCCTTTCACTTTTATATTTCATTGTATGATGGACTGATTGTAATAAGTGAATAAGTTTAATATGTCACTGTGCACTGTACCAAAAATATTTTATAAATCCACCCACATGTACAGCTAACACAAGGCCAGATTTAGCACACAGGGGCTCATCATTTAGAACTGCTAGGCAAGCTTAGAAGACAAGACAGGGACATCTGCGAAATGGACATTTTACTATTTCTGTGTGTCAGAGTCAGCATGACATTGGATCTTCTTTGCCTTGTTTGGAATTGTATTATTCACCTAAGTAAGGGTCTGCACATGGAGAAAGGGTATAAAACCTTGGAACATCACCTGGCACACCTTTGAAGCTGGCAGACGGATGGGAGATAACATCATTCGATCCGGAAAATCCTTCCAACGCAGCAATGAAAATGGCAGACTCTACACAAGGTCTTGTCATGGCTTCCTGTCTGTTATACAGCATAAACCGTCATTAAAGAAAGCTAAGTTATTTCTCCTATGTGATTTCTTACTGCCGTATCACTAAGGGAGGGGTATCGCCTTTTTATATTATATCTATATAGTTTTGGGTTATGTAACGTCGTAATTACAAAAGAACTTATTCCAACCAGGGTGCTAACGCCCCCTGCTGAATAGACTGATAGGTTAAGATGTTAGCTTAGCTGGTCATCTGTTGGCTTTCTTTGCATTTCATTATGTTTTGTCTGCTGGAAGCTATTAAGGGTTCTGAATTTTAAAAAGTGAGTCCATAAAAATCAAGGCAGCAGGGTATGGTTCATTAGCTGCACTAATTGGTTACTTATTAAGAAATTCGCTGGAAAGAAAACCTGCAGCCATTGCAACCCTCCAGGATTTGAGTTTGACACCCCTCTATTAGACGGTAATTCTCTAGAAAAAGCGTGATATTCAGCCAAAAGTGCCAGGCTAGAGGTGGCACCAGCCCGAGGAATGCATTCAAGAAGATTCTTCAAAGAATTGAAAAAGAAAAAGAGAAAAACAAAAAACAGTCTGCATTAATGAGAATGAAATCTGCTGAATCTCTCATTTAAATTTTTACCCGGAGAAACATCCAAGGATCCAGATGATTGGTTTTATGAGACTCTAACGCCACGAGCATTTTCCAGACTAGGTGTTTTTTTTTTTTTTTAATTAAACTAGGAAAGGATTTTTTTTTTTGTTGTTTATATGGAGCGTCATGGTGGAGCAGTGGTTAGCACTGCCGTCTCTGACCCTCATGGGTTAGTGTTCTGGGCTCAGTGTGTGTGGAGTTCTCGTGTTCTTCTTGTATCTGTAACCGTCCCCCATTTCTTCCACAATGATGTGTGTTAGGCTAATTCGCAGCATAAAACTGATCCCCTATGATTGTGTATATTCAAATCTGAAACCTTGACATGCACCGGTCTAGATAAATGGATTAGAAATCTGTGGATAGTGGGAGACAAATTCAGGGCTTGCCAACTTGCAGTTCCACCCCAAATCTCAGGTTGGCGCTGCCTCCTAACATCTCTCCTCTCCTTCCCTCTGCAGGTCTGGAGAATCACGTGCCGCTGATGCACGATGTCACTTCTGGGTTTGGGGCACCTGAACCCTCCCGTTCTGCCTCATCAACTTCATAGTTGGCTCCACCACCCTCTCTTGCCAGTCTAGTTGGAGCCTCCTGTCTGTAAAGACGTATTCTTTTGTAACTTATCATTTTTTTTGTGCACATTAATAACTGGGAATTCCCATTTTGTGACCCAACCTTTCATCTTGGGTTTCTGTTTTGATTACAATGCATAAGTTACAAGGCAGTTCTGACCAAGTAGGGACTCAGGTCGGGCAGCCATTCTGTGTTCTGAGTAAGCAGAGATCAGACAAGATTGATTTCTGAATACGTTTTTGATTGGTTCAAGAAAAGGGTAAATTGGGAGATAAAGATAATTCACATATTAAATATGAACTATATGCAGTTCGGGGAAATTGACAATGTGCAAAGGTTTGTGAATTTCACCGACTTTGGCAAAATGCACTCCACTCAGTGAGGAAGGATAGACTCAACCTGTTTTCGGGTGGAATATAATTCATGCAATTGTCCCTGAGGGCTACAGAGGGGTCTGCCAACTATACCAGACTGATTATTGTGGCCAAAGTTGTGACCTGAGCTGTGAGGTCATCATACTGTACCACTGTACCATCAAAATCACACTCCAAGCCCTTTATCTCCATGTGCGTCTCCTGAACTCCATTCACTATGACTAACTAAGACCTGCAGAACGTATGATGCAAGGAATCAGCGTTATATACTCATGGGGCTGTCCCGGTCACTACCCCATCTGTGCTACATAGTGAGGAGCACAAGATAATTAATCCAGCAGTGAAGGCACAACGTACCATGAATCTATTGTCAAGCAAGCTGATGTGGAGGACATCTTCCGGGCTCTGAAAAGGTAAGTATGCACTGTAGCAGCACTACTCCATTTCCCAGCTGCCCAGAGGGTATTGCCCTGATTGGACGTCTGTAACGGGCACAGGGGCTGCAGGGGACAAGAAGGGCCAGCGGGAATTTTAAAAGGGAGCTGGCTAAGCAGCAAAGGCCCAGTTGTCTGTGTTTGTGTTCACCCATTTATCTCATCTGCCATAACCCCTGCGGAATATCGTTTATACCCGGGATCGTGAACCTGTAAGGATGTATGGACTGTCTTGTGTCTACCTATCATGTGAGTAGTGTTGGATTGGTCATCGTCATTCATCAAAGGGAGCGTTCCCCTAATAACATCACCTCTCACCTCATCAGGACTACTGTTAGGACTGTTTATTACATTACTTACAGAAAGCTGTTCCCGGGATGGTCATCTTTTACTCCACACCACTTCTTCCGTTACTGCTGCATTGGGACTGTCATCTTTATTGTTGTGTGTTAGTATTTGTTATTGCCGCAGGGGAAGGGGAGGGTGACCTGTTTAGTAGTTTTTTATATTTCCTTGTCCTTGTGTAGTTATTTATTTGATTTGCTGTTAATTAGTGTCTCTGTGTGTGAGTGGTGCAAGTCGGGCCAAGGCTGGGTGCATTCCTGGAATCCCCACGAAAAAAATAAATAAATCACCGTCCTGAATCTGAGTGGCACGTGACTGCAGTACCACCATGAGTTTAGAGGGGGCACTCTCACTAACTCCATCTACTCTTACACATGCAGTTCTGGTGCTCTACCTGTGGGGCGGGCCCCCCTAGGGGGGCGCGAAGTTACAAAAAGGGGAGCGCGAAGATGTGAAATAAAGAAAACAAGAATCAAAAATATGAAGAAAACATCTGTTGAAAACAAAACAAAACTTAAACTACATTCTGATACTAGAACAATAAATATAGAGTTAGATAAATGTCGATAAAAGATCTACATTAAGCAGGGATTACTGGCTGGGACTCCAAAACTTCGTTCTTTTTGTTCATCATTTTTCTTTACAGATCCCACTATGCAGAACATCATCCACAGTTCATGTCAGGCCGTGTCATAAACATTAATTTTTTTTTAACGCATATGGTTTGAAAATCCATCTGGTTGCATCGGTGTTACACCATAAATTATACATGTATTATGTGAAGCAGAACAGCAGCGCCGTAAAGTGTGTGTGAAAATTCTGAGCATGTGCAGATCTAACCAGGCAGATAGCACAGATCGGGTGATGACATCCTCATCCACCATAAGCTGCTACAGCTCTGTGATGTCATGCTGATCCTGCAAAACATCACGGGGCACTGGGAAAAATAAGTTTCTCCTACACTAGCCACAGATAAAATTTTCAGACAAAAGTTTGGCGAAGAAGGTCAAAGGTGAACCCAGGAAATTTGCTGCAAAAAAACCCAGGGACATTATCATCTGAGGAACTGCCTATGGTGGAGTGATCAAAATGGTGAGGTAAGCAGAAGGACAAATTGCATTTTTAATAATGAAGTGATTTTTAGTGATTTAGTGATTTTTAATCCTTTAATCGCCATATACAATTTTTTCTATTAGAAATTTGTCAATTTTCGTAAAAACACAGACTTACTCTCCAGAGAGTTTTGGGGTCAGAGCGCAGGGTCAGCTATTGGTACAGCATCCCTGGAGTAACTGCAGGTTTAGGGTCTTGTTCAAGGGCCCAACAGAGTAGCATTCTTTCTGTTACTGCCAGGATTTGAACTAGCAGCCTTCGAAAGCCGCACCGTCTTTTTTTTTTTTTTTAAACTTTATTAATCCTGAAGGAAATTACTTGTTTTTTTTGCATACCCCTTGGGGTGAGAGCGCAGGGTCAGCCATTGTACAGCGCCCCTGGAGCAATTGAAGGTTAAGGGCCTTGCTCAAGGGCCCAGCAGAGTAGGATCTCTTTTGGCAGTGACAGGGATTTAAACCGGCAACCAGTGGGATACCGGTGCAGATCCTTAGCCTCAGAGCCACCTCCAATGGCTGCACAGGTTATTTGCACAATCGGTTGGTGATGGAGGAATCGAAACACCCCAATCATTTAGGTTCAGATATTCAGTTCCTTCAAATTCCATCCATATTACCGATCCCAATTCTTTTGAAGTTTTGTGAAAAAGAGTAACTTTGACTCCTCATATCACATTAGTGGGTGAAACCTTGGGCATGGTTGATGTAGCATGCACAACCTCAAGTCCTTCTGATCATTTTTGCTGAAGACACCTATTGGTTTTCTCTGTTTCATAAAGGTCTGATTTCCTGCATAAAACAAGGCTATAACTGGCCTAAAATGGCCTAAAACATTAGAATTGTTTGGGATAGAGCAGGGCCGTCTCAGCGTATGGGTACAATGGGAAATGGCACAGGGGCCCATGATGTTTCTGATGCCTAAATATGTTTCTGTTTTGCGATCAAAACAGAGGGTCCAGTGCACTACTTTGCCTGAGGACCTATGATGTTGTTAGGACGACTCTGATAGTTTACCCCAGAAAGAGTAATCTTGTCCCACTGGAGTGAGATAAACCATTACTCTTGGAAAAGAGACCATGAAAGCTCCATATGAAGCATAACTACACCTCTGAATCTGACCCTGTCAGATTTAGTTTGTTTGAACCAACTGATGAGCCAGTGTAAGCTGAAGCATTTGTCCTAGAAGAGTGACCCTGTCAGCTTTATCTTACTTGCCAGGATGGTGGGGTAAGATGGTCCATTATCTTGAAAAACCGATCCTGTAAGTGCTACTTAATGTAGGGAAGTCCGACCCTGATTGATTTGTACCGGATGGTCTTGATGAGCCATTACTCCTGGAATAGGGACCCTCAATAAGCTTCTCCTTTAAGATCTTTCCCCCACAAAAAGAGGCTAACCCTGTGCAAGACTAGGCCTGATCCTACCAGCTCTGTGTTAAATGACTCTGAGCCTAATAGATTTGGACTTAAGAATCGATGGTCGCTGTTATCAAAAGATTATGTTTTTCTTATTATTGTAAGCAGGAGTTCATATCAGGAAATTCCAATAAAGTTAATTGAGAGATTGTTTAAGGGAGGAGAAATTTGGTGGGTGGAGTTGGGAGATAGAGGAAAAAAAAGAGAGAAGTGTTTTGTGTAGCTCAGTGCGGTATCTCCACAGTTGTGTTCTTAAAGAAATAAATATAACTGGCAAATAGTCCACAAAACCGGGGTGACCATCTCCTTGTGCCTTCCCATACATCGAAGACTCAGTCGGCCACGCTACCGAGGTCGCCCACAAGACAAGAAGAACTGACGCTGAATTCTGGTAAGGAGAGTAGCGGACTCTTAATAGCCGCTCTTACATTATTATTATTTTAGTAAGAGCTGATTGTAACACCCATAAATCCAAATCTGGCTCCTCAAGTATGAGAGAAGGTGCATTACGGGGGCCGTGAGGTCAACCTCTTTGAAGAGTTAAACATTAACATTAACCTATGATGCTGATATAGACGAACAAAAATAGGGGAGAACCCCAAAATGCATAACTAGATGTCAAGATGAGGCAAGCGGTATATCTTATATGGGGGTTTACTTGTGCCGGTAATTCAAGAGGTGCCGGACATAAAAAATAGAAGTAATTTCTAAGCATTCATAAGTAATACGAGCAAATTGGAACGTTAGAACACTCTAGACGAGAACAGGCCATTCAGCCCAACAGCTCTCGCCAGTCCTATCCACTTATTTCTTCCAAAAAAACATCAAGTCAAGTTTTGAAAGTCCCTAACGTCTTACTGTCTGCCATACTATTTGGTAGCTTATTCCAAGTGTCTATCATCCTTTGTGTAAAGAAAAACTTCCTGTAAGTTTTACTTAATGCAGGGAAGTCCGACCCTGTGAATTGTGTGAAATTTACCTTTAACAAGTCTCCATCTGTGTCCCCGTGTTCTTGATGAACTCATTTTAAAATACCAGTCTCGATCTACTGCACTAATTCCCTTCATAATTTTAAACTCTTCAGTCATGTCACCTCTTAATCTTCTTTTGCTTAAACTGTAAAGGCTCAGCTCTTTTATTCTTTCCTCGTAATTCATCCCCTGTAGCCCCTCAATCAGCCCAGTCGCTCTTCTCTGGACCTTTTCTAGAGCTATTATGTCCTTTTTGTAGCCTGGAGAACAAAACTACACACAGAACTCCAGATGAGGCCTCACCAGTGTGTTATAAAGCTTGAGCAGAACTTCCTGTGACTTGTACTGCACACATCAAGGCGCTATATAACCTGACGTTCTGTTAGCCTTCTTAATGGCTTCTGAACACTGTTGGGAAGTCAATAGCTTAGAGTCCACTATGACTCCTAAATTGCACATACAACAGTGAAGAAGATATGCCAAAGTGTCTTTTCTGTTTTCCTTTCCTTAACGAATCTGGTAAAGCAAAGTCCTTAGTTTTTGAGAATTTTGTTAAATGTTTGCACCTTAATTAATTTTCTTCATGATATGAGATCCTGGATTCAAAATGTTATTTTCTCCCAATTCTCAAAACATGTTTTTCAAGTAAATGGGTGAGTTTAAACTGGCACCATGTAAATCAGTGTGGGTTTGTGTGTGGATCTGAAATGTGAAGCATTGGCACCCCATCCAGTGTATGACAGGTGTTTGTGATGAAGTCCCAGTTATGGACAGATAAGAATAAGGAGTGGAAGGAGTGGTTTGAATGCATCTGGTCAATAGGGGACTGCAGCACTTACTGAGGATGATGGCAACTCCCAGTGCAAAGACGACAGCTGCAAAAATAAGTCCTCCTTTTCGGATCAGCTCATAATCTGAAAGGAAAGTCACAAGGCGGTGAGAGGCAGCCAATCAGAAGTGAGAAGGTAAACATCAGCTCCAGGTAGCCAGGCTGAGTTGGGGGCGTGGCCTACTGGAAATGACAGTGACTCGGAGAGAGGTTGCTTAGAGACGGGGTCAGAGTTCACACGGAGTGCTGACTTACCGTAAAAGAAAGGGTCCGACTTATTCTCTTCCTCCATTCCTGTTGGTAAACAAAACATTCTGGTGAGAAAAATATGCCTGACGCTACAACCCTGTCACATAAGGCTGACACGCCAGGTGTAGGCTGTAATTCAGTTAATCATGCCTGTGGTACTTGATGGAAATACACCAAAGTGGTGCCAAAGTGGATCTTTAGAATAATCCCATAGGGGAACCAGTTCTGGTTCCCAAAACAGCCATCCACATGAAGGTTTCAGAAAGAACCTTAGTTTATGTACATCTGGACCCATAATTGACTCTTTTAGGGAGGATGTAGACCCTTGTCAAGAGGAGGTGTTGAGGGTGGTAATAAACTGTAAGCACTGACCAAACCTGTTATTATGTTTTAGTTCAACTCTCTTTCTTCTTCTTTCGGCTTCTCCAGTTAGGTGTTGCCACAGCAGATCATCCAATGTTGTTGTCCGCATATTGATTTGGCAAAATTTTACACCGGATGCCCTTCCTAACGTAACCCTCCCCATGTATCTGGGCTTGGGACTGGCATGAAAAAACACACTGGTTTGTGCATCCCCTGTGGCTGGGTTTTAGTTCAACTCTATTTGCTAGAAGGAAAGTTAGTGTCATTAGCCTGACCGAGATTCCCTGCCCTCACGTGAGTAGAGAAGAATAAACAATGGCAAAAATGGCATCGACGTCAGGCAAGATATCGAAGTAAATGTGCAAAGCAAAATACTCCTTGGGTAATGTTTTACATATTATCGCTGAACTGGACTCTGACTTGCTAGTCTCTGATTTTGATGTAAGTAATCAAAACTAAACATCAGCTGATCGTGATGCTAAACACTTCTGTGTAGCTGATGCTCCTACAGCAACATTTGACTGCCACTTACAATGACAAGATTGAGATTGTGACCGCCGCTGCCACCCATGCCCCAAGAAGACAGCATGGCAGCCAGCCTGCCACGCATTCCTGCCAGCCGTTGTGCCATCCATGATCGGCTTGGGCCAACTGGTGGCCGCAACATGCAGCAACAGATGTTTTATGTTGATTTCTGGGTGAAACAATTGCTTTGTTTGCTTTTCAGAAAACCTTTCAGCCCTCAAAGAGTTAACTTGGTTCCATAATTAACCAAGAATTGATGATAACAGATTTGTGAAATACAAATGGGTCCCTGAGTTTAAAAAGACCCTCGCTGCATACAATAACACAGACCCAGTTCAGGTTTTCTTGATCTGTGTTATCCTGCTGGGTAGCCCACTATACATTCGAGATTTCAATTTTGGCAACCTTCTCAAAATCCAAAGAACAAAGAACATATTCAAAGAATCCTTCCCAGAATGAAGTGGGTCTTTGACAAGGAAGGGTCTTAACATGGACCAAAAAAACCCAGTAAAGAACCATTAAAGGGTTGGTGTGGTGTGGTGGGTTAAGGCTTTGGACTTTAAACCCTGAGGTTGTGGGTTCAGATACCACTACTGACACCTGTGGGACCCTAAGCAAGTCACCTGACCTGCCTATACTCCACTTGGTAAACCAAAAGAAATGAAAACAATTGGATCATAAATGTTGGATAAAGGTGTCAGCCAAAGAAGTAAAGATAAAGGACCAGGGTATGAGGACTTGGGGTGACAGAGACATATTGGCACACCCACACACTAGCAGCATGCAGCTACACTGTTAGACACACCATCACGTCTGCACAGGACCTTGTACCAAACTCACACATATGCTCACCCAAATGCCCGTGCAGCATTGTGCACCTGTAAGTGTAATCCTTCACAGTGCCACTCCCTCACTTATGCACAGTTATAAGGACACGAATACACGCTTGTTCATGCCTGTGTACTTCTAATCAGCTCTGTCTATTTTGTTCTTGTGAACGCACATTCATTCACGTGTCAACACTCACTGCAGCTACGCCATTTGAGACGCCGCACTGCCAAGGCCTCAGCTACTCACAGTCCATGGGCTGACGCTTGCACACATGGCATCAAATTGCACACACAAATGTACCCACCAACTCTTACTCACGTATTCCAAGGTGCATACGCCTTAATGCTTCGGGTTTCACCCTTGAATGTGAGCACACCTGCACACACATATAAGGGCCAATGTGTAGTCACTCGTGTAGAAATACAGAATTCTTCTTCTTCTTCTTTCGGCTGCTCCTGTTAGGGGTCGCCACAGCAGGTCATCTGTTTCCATATCTTTCTGTCCTCTACCTCTTGTTCTGTCACACCCATCACCTGCATGTCCTCTCTCACCACATCCATAAACCTTCTCTTAGGCCTTCCTCTTTTCCTCTTTCCTAGCAGCTCCATCCTCATCATCCTTCTCCCAATATACTCAGCATCTCTCCTCTGCACATGTCCACACTAACGCAATCTCGCCGCTCTGACTTTGTCTCCCAACCGTCCAACTTGAGCTGACCCTCTAATGTCCTCATTCCTAATCCTATCCATCCTCGTCACACCCAATACAAATCTTAGCATCTTTAACTCTGCCACCTCCAGCTCTGTCTCCTGCTTTCTGGTCAGTGCCACCGTCTCCAACCCATATAACATAGGTGGTCTCACTGCCATCCTGTAGACCTTCCCTTTCACTCTTGCTGATACTCGTCTGCCACAAATCACTCTTCCTGACACTCTTCTCCACCCACTCCATCCTGCCTGCACTCTCTTTTTACCGTTTCTTCCACAATCCCCATTACTCTGTACTGTTGAGCCCAAGTATTTAAACTCCTCCACCTTCACCAACGTGACTCCCTGCATCCTCACCATTCCACTGACCTCCCTCTCATTCACACACATGTGTCCTACTGACCTTCATTCCTCTCCCCTCATATCTCCACCTCTCTAGGGTCTCCTCAGGTATTGCTATAGATCACAATGTCACTTGCAAACATCATAGTCCAAGGGGCCTCCTGTCTAATCTTGTACAAATACAGAATATCATACACGTTTACATTTATAGAAAGCGTGACACATTTGGAAACACACCCTCATTCACTGACGCAGACTTCAACACATATACTCAGCAAAAAAAGAAACGTCCCTTTTTCAGGACTGTGTATTTCAACAATAATGTTTTAAAAATCCAAATAACTTTACAGATCTTCATTGTAAATTGTTTAAACAATGTTTTCCATGCATGTTCAATTAACCATAATCAATTAATTAACATGCGCCTGTGGAATGGTCGTTAAGACCTTAACAGCTTACAGAAAGTAGGCATTTAAGGTCACAGTTCTAAAAACGCAGGACACTAAAGAGACTTGTCTACCGACTGTGAAAAACACCCAAAGAAAGATGCCCAGGGTCCCTGCTCATCTGCGTGAACGTGCATTAGGCATGCTGCAGGGAGGCATGAGGACTGCTGATGTGGCTAGGGCAATAAATTGCCATGTCCGCACTGTGAGACGCCTAAGACAGCGCTACAGGGAGACAGGAAGGACAGCTGATCATCCTCGCAGTGGAAGACCACGTGTAACAACACCTGCACAGGATCGGTACATCCGAATATCACACCTGCGTGACAGGTACAGGATGGCCACAACAACTGCCCGAGTCACACCAGGAACACACAATCCCTCCATCAGTGCTCAGACTGTCCGCAATAGGCTGAGAGAGGCTGGACTGAGGGCTTGCAGGCCTGTTGTAAGGCAGGTCCTTACCAGACATCACCAGCAACAACGCCGCCTATGGGCACAAACCCACCTTCGCTGGACCAGACAGGAGTGGCAAAAAGTGCGTGAGTTTCTGCATGACAGCAATGTCAGTGTTCTGCCATGGCCAGCGAAGAGCCCAGATCTCAATCCCATTGAGCACGTCTGGGACCTGTTGGATCGCAGGGTGAGGGCTAGGGCCATTCCCCCCAGAAATGTCCAGGAACTTGCAGGTGCCTTGGTGGAAGAGTGGGGTAACATCTCACAGCAAGAACTGACAAATCTGGTCCAGTCCATGAGGAGGAGATGCACTGCAGTACTTCAAGCAGCTGGTGGCCACACCAGATACTGACTGGTACTTTTGATTTTGAGCCTCCCTTCATTCAGGGACACATTGTGAAACATTTTTAGTTTATGTCTTATGGTGTTGACTCTTTTAGTGTTCATACAAATATTTACACATTAAGTCTACTGAAAATAAAAACAGTTGAAAGTCAGAGGACATTTCTTTTTTTGCTGAGTATATATATATATGAAGCTTTACTCGTGTATTCACTCATGAGCACACTCAGTATGCACATGGAAGCTTGGGCACAATCTCCTAAAAAGTTACAGTGTTCACTCCAGCATACAATCACACGTTGAATCACACACCCTCACCTTTTCCTATTAGTGCCAAGATTCATATCCGCCCGCCCTTTTGTGTACACTCATTGTCACATGAAAACACACTGTTGTGATGTAAGATTTTGCATATAACTTGATAAATGTTTTGTATGTCTTTATTTGTAATTTAGGCGAAGCAATGTAATTTAGTTTTACTTTGGTGAGAGGAATTCGTGTTTGCCCCCCTGTTTACGACTTTTCTTTGCAATTTTACGACAGGATTTGGGGGATGTGTCTTAAACCAGTTTGATGAGTATTTCTTTGCTAAAGTCTTTCTCTCATTCCCCACACAAAGCCAGGTTAGCTTAACATATGGTCTTGGGGGGTTGCAGGTGTTAAGATGTACTATTTCCCCCATTGGTCTGAGATATGGCTGTCTGGATTGGCTTTAGGGCTTGGACAGAAAACCTATAAATTTGCTTGCTCAACCACATTCTCTCTCTCTAACCAACATATGATGAAGAAGCATCTCTCTTGCTAACCTGTGATGATGTAGAATGTGGAATGGAAAAATACAGCTTGTCTATGTGACATGTAGCAGC
>JANRMT010062802.1:17081548-17111091 GCA_026402145.1 Polypterus bichir lapradei
TATATATATATATATATAGTGAGTATTAGAGGTGGGTAGTAACAAGTTACATTTTACTCCGTTACATTTACTTGAGTACCTTTATTAAAAAATTGTACTTCTAAGAGTAGTTTTACTGCACCATACTTTTTACTTTCACTTGAGTACATTTGTGAAGAAGAAACGCTTACTCTTAGTCTGCTACATTTGGGCAACACTCGACTCGTTACTTTTTTTCCATTAGGTAGTCTGACAGACAATTTTCAATCTGCTCTCTGTAGCGGATGCTGTCAAGTTGCGCTCACACCTTCCATTGCGTCTCCAGCTCTGACGCGAGGTTTTGGATGTTCCCCAAATCAAGGCGCTGCAGCTTTGAGGACAGATGTTGCATTTTTTTGTTTGAAAGCATTAACTGAGCTAATCATACTGACTATTGGTTTTCTCTTTTTCTTTGAAACTGTAAATTAAGCTCATTCAACATGTTGGTCAAATCGGAAAAAAATGCCAAGTCTAGCGGCCATTGATCGTTATTAAGTTGCTTTTGTTCTGCATGTTTAATGACACGGAGAAACTCATTTTTCTCTGGTCAGAGGTCTTGAAATCTCAGCAGGAATTTCTCCCTAGCCATCTGCCTCAACAAAGGCATCTTTTATCATCTCTCCATCTTGAAAGGACTTCTTATGCTTAATGATCGAGTGATTCACCCGGAATGATGCTTCGGTGTGTCTGCCTTTGCTTTTGATTTCAGCCGAGTGACAAATGACGGCTGTCCGATTAACTGCGATTTTAGTTCCCTCTCCTTTCTCTTTCTCAGATCGCTTTTTGGAAGGAAGTCAGTTTTGTAGTTTTTATGAACAGTTCGAAAGCGCCTTTCCACATTTTCCTTTTTTGGAATAGCAATGATAGATGTCTGACAGATCAGACAAACGCACTTCGATTGTGACATTGTGAGAGACAAAAATCCTCTTCTAATTCCACATAAAGCCCATACCCAACAATTTTTTTTTAAACCCCTTCTTTAGTTGATATAAATTGGAAGGCTAACTAGATCACTTAGATAGCCAGAGTTTTGCAGTAGCTCACGTGTTTGATCGTGCGTGCGGGATGACCAGTGTGTTAGAAGAAAACAGATCTCAGACTGGCTGCCCTGTATGTCATTCAAGTGGCAAATGCCATTGGGAGGATATATGATAGACTAACGTTTAAAAAAAATTTTTTTGAATGCAACGCCATCTACCTGCACTCCCTTTCCGATCTACTAGTCGATTGCGATCGACGCATTGGGCACCCCTGAGGTAGATGATGAAGCCACTGCCTCAGATGAGACTCATCAAACAACATCCAATCCAAATGAAGCGCCCCCTTCCCTCTTCTACTCTTTTCTTTTATTTGGTGTAAATATCTGACCCCAAGGTGTTCACATACATTTCCCCATTTTGCTACAAAACACTTACTTGAGGTCTGTTAACTGTGCTATCAGAAGAAAGTTGACATTCCAGAAATCGTGATGTTGCACTCATCAATCAGCTCGTTACATTCTTTGCAAATACACAAATGAACAAAGAGGGAAGGTGAAGTTGACCTGCTATTAAGTTTTGGATTTTCAATCCGTGTACGAGATGGATTCTTGCCACAAACGGTCTTCATAATAATGTCTGAGTGGATATGTGTGTCTAGTCAGGGCGTCTTTCCTAGTGTGATGAGGTGAGGTGAGTCAGGGCCTTTTTGAGTTCCCACATTCTGGCACCTGTGGGGGGGTCTCAATAAGGTCTTGTTAGGGAAGCACATAATCTCAGGAGGTTCTGGGCTGCAGGTGTTCTTCTTGGAAAGAACAAGAAAAGAGAAACAATGGAAGGAAGGAATATGGATGGAGAAGAGGAGGTGAAAGAGGAGAATGAAGTATGCAACATCCAGCATAAACTCACCAGACAATTTATTAGGTACACCTTGCTAGGGCCGGGTTGGACCCCCTTTTCAGACCTGCCATAATTCTTCATGGCATTAATTCAACAAGGTTCTGGAAACATTCCTCAAGGATTTTGGTCCATATTGACATGATGGCATCATGTAGTTGTTGCAGATTTATCAGCTGCACATCCATGATGCGAATCTCCCATCCCACCACATCCCAAAGGTGCTCTGTTAGATTGAGATCTGGTGACTGTGGAGGCCATTTGAGTCCAGTGAACTCATTGTCATGTTCAAGAAACCAGCTTGAGATGATCTGAGCTTTGTGACCTGGTACGTTATCCTGTTATTTGTGGCCATCAGAAGATGAGCACATTGCGAGATGGACATGGTCAGCAACAATACTCAGGTAGGCCGTGGCATTTAAACGATGCTCAGTTGGTACTAAGGGGCCCAAAGTGCGCCAAGAAAATATCCCCCACACCATCGCACCACCAGCACCAGCCTCAACTGTTGATACAAAGCAGGATGGATCCATGCTTTCATGTTGTTGATGGCAAATTCTGGCCCCACCATCCAAATGTTGCAACAGAAATCGAGACTCGTCAGACCAGCAACATTTTTGCAGTCTTTTGTTGCTCCATTTTGGTGAGCCTGTGTGAACTGTAGCCTCAGTTGCCTGTTATTAGCTGCCTGGAGTGGCCCCCAGTGTGTTCTCGGTTGCTGTAGCCCACCTGCTTCAACGTTCAAAGTGTTGTGTGTTCAGAGATGCTCTTCAGCTTGTAACAAGTGGTTATTTGAGTTACTGCTGCCTTTCTATCAACTCAAACCAGTCTGGTCATTCGCCTCTGGCATCAACAAGGCATTTTCGCCCAGAGAGCTGCCACTCACTGGATATTTTCCCTTTTTCGGACCACTCTCTGTAAACCCAAGAGATGGTTGTGTGTAAAAATCCCAGTAGATCAGCAGTTTCTGAAATACTCAGAGCAGCCCGCCTGGCACCAACAACCAGGCCACATTCAAAGTCACTTCAGTGTCCTTCCTTCCCCATTCTGATGCTCGGTTCTTGACAATGTCGAGTTGCTGCCACGTGATTGGCTGATTAGATTTTTGAATTAACAAGCAGTTGACCAGGTGTACCTAATAAAGTGGCCAGTGAGTGTATATGTGTGGCTCCAAACAGCAGGCTGCTGGAGAATTAATCTCCATTTGTTATTTCAGCCTTACAGTGTTTCAGTTAAAACATGATGGCTGTTGGCCTTCAAAATAGCTTGAAATCTGTAAGCTGTCAAAACAAATGAACTTACAAACTACTGACAGCAGGAATGTCATTTCAGCCCTTGAACAATGCTGGGCCTCGGTTATTGTTATGTGATTAAATTTACTTTCTCTAAATGCATTTCAAGATCTGAGTCATAAAGACCTGCAGAAGCAATACATGACCTCTGGGTGTGTTACAGTTTTTATACCCGCAACCTGTTCTTCTCATATTATCAGCCCACCTCTCCCATTCACATTGCCCTCTGCCTTCATTTTTTTCCTTTTTGTAACCAATTTTTAATCGAAACTGAAGTGTGCGCAGTAGAAGATTACCAGTCATTAAAGGATGTAAGAGAGGTAACAGCATCAGGGAGAGATAATCCATTGTGACAATCATGTGTGTCTGGTGATCACCCTTATGGCTCTGTTAAGGTAAGTAGTGCCATCCTGCGACAGTAGGGGGCACTGCTGCAAACACTGTCTTCTTTCTCGGCTGCTATTCTGAGAGGCAGCACCAGGAAGACACCCAGTGCCCGCCTTCAGGCCTGAGATAGCCCCGCCTCTTCTGGGCAGGACATAATCAAAAGGGCGGGACATAATAAAGAGCGCGGAACTCCCGCTGACAGAACCCATAATTTTTTTTGTTTTGTACTTTGCCTTGCGGGATGAATTTAAGTCTGACTTCCTTGTGCACAAAAGCGATGAATGAGGTTTTTCGTTTTGTGTCTTTTCGTATGCCGGCAATTGAGCGGGGTTACTCGGCTGGTGGCCCAATCCTAGCTCATTTAGTCTGTCCATTGATCATAGCACTTTTTATTTTTTGTAGAACATGCTCTTTGCAGCCTTTGTCGATTTTTGTGAAACGTTCGGCTCAGTTGATCAAGCTGCCCCGTGGGACATCCTGAGACTTTGTGGGATCCCTTTAAGGTTGCTGGATATCATGACCGACCTGTACACGTAAGAGTGGCATTTGGGGGTGGCAAGTGGGGCAACTGCCCTAGGTCCTGTGCCTAAGGGGCAATTGTAATGTTTGATATCAAGCTTTTAAATCTGATATCAAGCCTTTGAAACTTGATATCATGCTTTTAAAATTTGTTATTGAGGTTTTGAAATTGGATATCTAGTTTTAAAATTTGATATTGCACATTTGAAAATTCATATGGAAGCTTAAATGGTAATAATAATAATAATAATAATAATATTATATATATATATATATATATATATATATATATATATATATATATATATATATATATATATTACACTCTCACATCATATTTTGTCATTCTGATATTGCATTTATTAAATTTTATATGAGGCTTATAAAATCTGATATCACACATTTAAAATTTGATATCACGCTTTTGAAATTTGATATCAAACTTTTGGAATTTTATATCAAATTTTTTTAAATTTGTTATCATGGTTTTAACATTTGAAATTGAGTTTTCGAAATCTGATATCACGCTTATAAAATCTGATATCACGCTTTTGAAATTTGATATTGTGCTATCAAGTTTGAGGATGGGGATATCAAATTTCAAAAGCGTGCATATCAAATTTTATAAGCAAGACATCAAATTTCCTAAAAAGAAAATTGGATTAAATGTTAAAACGGCCTACCATAATACATTAGCATTTAGACCCTGTTTTTTGAAATAAAGTTTCAAAACAAAAATATCAAATTTCAAACACTGGATATCAAATTTGAAAAGCTCGATAACAAATTTTAAAAGCGTGATATCAAATTTAAAACCGACGATATCAGCAATGGATTACAGTAAATGTTAAAATGGCCTGCCGTACTGTTGCACACGGCGCCCCTTTGATTATACAGTGCGGACTTCAAGGAGTGCGCGCCCCCTAGCGTACAGTGCCCGTTCAGTATTGTCAGAGTATGACTACAGGTTCCCGCCCTTAGTTTCTTTAGCGCGTGCATCTTAACTTTCATCAATGGCATCCCTCAGATGATGATGCCCTGCGTCGCCTAATGGTTTTGTATATTGTCACAGATACAAAGTATAGCGTATGTTCCATTTATTAAAAATCTTGGAGTGCGATGGCAACCCAGATCGAATTAATTAAGCCAGTTATTTAGAGTCCTCCTCTGACGTCCACTCTTTACACTTGTCACGGTGGTTCAGCGGTCAGTTCTTGTGACCGCGTGTCCCGACCGCGTGTCTCATGCCAGTTCTTGTCAGTGGCGTAGTAATGGGACCGGGCAGAGAGGGCGGTCCGCCCCGGACAGCAGATTTTTTGGGGCGGCCTTATTGGCCAAAAGGCTCAGTACAATTCGTGTGTAAGCAGCAGGGTTCGGAAAAATATCACTCATGAATGAAAAAAGTAAAATTCTCTGATTTTTATCCACAAATGCTTCAAAAATAATTTTCAGACTGTCCTTCTGTGACGGCAGTTGAAATGTATGAGGCAGTAAGAAAAATAAACATAAACATTACACCGATGATAATTTCTAGGAAGATAAACAACTAATTTACAATTTATAATTTCGTTTCGTTATCAATCCGAACGCGTTCTTGCTCTGCGCAGAAAACATCCCCACCTATCACTTGTACACTACACGGGTTCTGGTTTTCGCTGCGAAATTGTATTAAACTAATAATTAGAACACGGCTTATCAGTGCGTCTATACTATATTCTTGTCTAGTTGATGCTTAAAAATAATAATATGTGAAAAATTATCGCTGTTTCTCTATATATGAATAAATCCATGCAAAATGTATTTTAATTTTTCTCTATACGTCATTTTAATTTTCTATTTCAATAGGTTCACATATTCAGATATGTTGGAGGGCGGCAAATTGAAGCCCCGCCGCGAACGGCACGAACCTGAGCTATGCCACTGGTTCTTGTCCTTTTGGTGGTTTCTTGTGTGTTTATTCGAATATTTTGGTTTCCTTTCCACAATTCCAAAGACATAAAGGCAGGCGATTCCAAATTGACCCTGTGTGTATGTGGGTGGGCACTATGATGGACTGCCTTGAACCCAGTGCTGCCAGGGTAGGTTCCACCATCCTCTTGAGCCCAAATGTGATTAAGCATCATGCATTAACTGACACTTTACAGTCCCTATGAAGTCTTTTATAGGCTTGGTGTTTGTGTTTCTTAGGACCATGAAAGAGGAGAACTGACAGAATCCAAAAGTTTAAAAAAATGACAGTGATATAAATATGGACAACATATGACTGTACACAAATTAATGGTGAGGATGTCACTTTTATTGTTCCATGATTTCTTGAGATATTAGAAAATACAACCACTAAACAGTTCCCAACCCCCTTCAACACAACCCGCAAATTTCATTTCCAGACATGTAATTTAAAACAGACTTGTAAGATTGGGATAAATATGTGCAAACAAGCAAAGCCTCGACAAGTCCAGGTGGTCCCTAGCTTCCTTGAATCCCAGCGCTTGCCATCACATTTTTCCATTGTGGTGTCTGAGCCTGAGGAGGAAAGCAGAGAAAGTCAGTAGAAATAATATACAATGAGGACTTGGAAAAGGGGAAAAGATCGGAGAATACGTAGACATTAAGGTAATGAACGGGTGTCACACCACACCTCCATCACGCTGTAGATCCATGGCAAAAAATTGGCCACATTGGTATAAACGCCCGGACTGTTTGCCAGGGCACATTCTCTCCCCCAGCTGGTGATACCTGCCAGGTACCATACCTGGTTGACGTAACAAACCAGTGGCCCACCGCTGTCCCCCTGTAAACAGCAGAGAACACCCATTAGAACAATGATAGTAGTCAGCAGGGGGCGCTGTTTCCCCTCGTTCCCTAGCATCTTTATACTTGGACTTTAACTATTTGCAAAAATGAATAGTGAGAGAAATACTGACCTGGCAGGAGTCCACTTTACCTTTGAGGTTACCGGCACAGATCATGTTGGAGGTCAGAGCGCCATTATAGACTGTACGACTATTACACTCATCAAAGCTGATGATGTTCACAGACACTTGCATTAAGTAGGTAGAGCCTTGTTCTGCAAGAGATCACCATTTCTTAATTTCTCTTTCTCATTAGGCACCCCAAGACAAGCTCAGGTCCCTTGATGGGTCCTGATGGCCCACCTTTATGCTTCATCTCAGATGGCT
This sequence comes from Polypterus bichir lapradei, assembly GCA_026402145.1. Classification (NCBI taxonomy): domain Eukaryota; kingdom Metazoa; phylum Chordata; class Cladistia; order Polypteriformes; family Polypteridae; genus Polypterus; species Polypterus bichir. Next base: position 17,088,818 of record JANRMT010062802.1, read on the forward strand.
CAGTTAGCACTATATGTCAGCTAAATGAACCACTGCTAGAATGTAGAAACAGGATATTGAGGGCTTAAGAGCAAGAAAAGTAGGAGAATTGGAAACGTTTAATAAAGTGTATTAAGGAGATGTATAATGGGAAGTATGGGGGATCATGGAGGGAAAGGAATTTTAGTTAACCTTTCTGACCTAGCATAGCAAGTGACACTTACAAATATTAACGATAACTTATCCTAAGGAAAAAAATAAATAAAACAAACGTTAATATTATACAAAATTATTGTCTGTCTGTTATACTTTAATTGTTATCAATCTTTAATTTAATATTGTTTTTATCAGTATGCTGCTGCTGGAGTATGTAAATTTCTCCTTGGGATTAATAATGTATCTATCTATCTATCTAAAAAGCCCAGTAGCAGTTTGGGTTCCACTGAGATATATTATATCACTCTGGAACGAGAGGTAGCGCTGTTGCTAACATTTACACCTGTTTCTAACTCCAGAGCTTCGAGGAAACGCCCATTGAGGGCAACTGACTCCGCCCCTCCTGGGTCAGGCTGGTCCTATAAAACTAGGCAAAACCAGAAGGAGGCGCCTCATTTTCATTTGAGTCAGATAGAAGGACGTATAACTGTAAAGACAAGACCCGCTCAGCCGAACAGCATGTCAGAATTACGAGAAGGCTATACATCTGTTGTTTAGTGCAATCGTGCCTTTGTTTTGTTTTACAATTAAACGGGATGACCCAGCTGTTGTCCCAACGTTTCTTTTGGACCCGATTCACACCACTCGTTCGACCACAACTGCATCAGCTGTTATCACCTTATCTTGTGGAACACATACATTTTAATATTCCAGTGTCAGTACTGTGTGACAGTGTACAAAAGTCCTTTCCAATATGGCAGAAGGTGGTGTCTTGGTTGGCTATACGTTCACATGTGCCACGTTCAAGGATCCACAAATAAAAATATTCCACAGTTGAACTCCTTGTAATTCATTTGTAGCAGGTCACATGTGTATGCATATCTCAGCGTCATATTTTGTGAGAAATTGTACAAAAACATAACATATACTGTACTTCTATAGAAATGTACTAGAATGTAGTGTGTTATTTAGCCACATGTTCCCAAGTGCTAGGTTCAAAGGTCCACACATAAAACATTTCAAAAGAAAATCTCTTGTAACTCAGTATATCTGTAATGGAACGCCCGTTTTGAAATGACAGGCAGAAGAAATATAAGGTGATAGCAACTGATGCAGGGGTGACAGTTTACCATTTTTAAAGACTGTACGTTGAAGAATAGGTTTTATAGCGACATCTACTGGCTAAATATGCACAGCATTGGAGATTTTAAGGCGGGACGGATACGCCGAATAAGTAGCAGGCGAGTAAGAAGCCAACTTCTGCCTCGTCTCTATAGTCAAATTCGATCATTTTCTAGGCGACGCCTGCGACCACAGCGGAGCTGATCCAAGGACCCCACTAAACCATCCAAACGGTAGGAGCGACGTGCGGTCTGCCCAAAACTATGGGATTTCAGCGTGAGCGCATGACCCGCATTTACTGGGAATTCGTCGCTCATTGGGGACATTTGCAAGCCCTGGTGCCATCTTCATGCACCCACAAAGGGCATGCAGACAACCATAAATACAAAGACTAAGAAAGAGAAAAAGGAGTTCAGGGGATTTTTTTTTTTAATGTACTCAGGCATTTGGGCGGGATTTGTGAGTACGACATTTTGTTTAATTTTGTTCTGTTGCTCTCGGGGCCAGGTTGATCAATTCCGTACAGTGGACATGCAGCCCTGGGCACCAGTAAGGGCATCACAGACCCGTTATTACTCAATCTATCGTGCCACTCTTGCGCGATAGGTGTGTCAGATTTATTTTTTTCTGCGCATAGCTATAAATATAACTTACGATTTCCTTATTTCCGTCCGCGTCCCATCTCGTGACCGGCCCTCCTAATAATATCCATCAGCAGGGCCGCAGTCACCGCAGGTCTACGCCAGCAGTTATGGGCCGTGAGGGAATTAAGGTTAGGGGTTAGTAGAATTAGTGTGTAGGATAAATGGTTAAGGGTTAGTTAATGTTTGGGGTTCATTTTGTTAAGGTTAGTGATTGGTGTGGTTAACGTGTCAATCAATTTGATTTGTGGCGACCTATAAACGTTTATTGCCAAACTGCTTGTCTAGCTATGCGGTGATGTCACTTCCGCCGTGAAACAGCTGGCCTAGACTTGCGGTGAGGTATGGTGCTCTGGCTCTGCACGTCGATTCATCTCACCGGGCACGAGACCGAAGATCTTGTCCGCGGATAGGCGCAATCAGACTGTGAGTGTCGCGAAAAAACCACTTACGCTTTTATAATAGCAGAGAAGCAATTTACTGTACTTCGGTAATACATGTATTTATGCTTTGTTGGTACTGTTGTTTATGGATATGACTCATCATTAGGAAAATATTTAATACACAAAAGTGTGATGCCTGTCTCATTGATAAATCTCTCTATTATATAAAAACTCTTGGGGCGAGACGAGCCTTTTTCAGAGAGATGAGACGTGACTTTCTCAGAGAGACACTTTTATGTCTCGAGAGACAAAGAGTAGATGACAAAGTAGAACGCCGTAAAGAATTCAAAAACGTTGGCGCGGTACACATGCAGAGCAGGTTAGAGATAATGGAAGTACGAAAATTCAAAAGTCTACAAAAACTGATAGTAAAGATCGCATTAGCGCAAACACACGGAAATGATTACTCTGTGAAATAACGGAACAGCGAAAAGAGATTGAATATATTGTTCGGATTTAAAGTTTAAATCCGAAGTTCTTCGTGTTGCCATCAGGGAAAAGTAATGCTTCTTCACAATAAAGATGCCTACCCGCAAGAATTGAAAGATTTGTTGTTTGGTGAAAGTGAAATCCACATCCGCTATCACGCTTGGGTCAAAGAGTTGCACAGGAGATTTTAGAGACAGGAGCGTTGTTCAGACACTTCAAACAAACACAAGTCTCTTTCAGGATTGAATTGAGCTCAGTGTGTAGTCGGAGGTGACAACTCCGTCTCTCAATTAAAAGAATACAGGGTGGTCCGGATCTAATTATGCAGATCCAGATTCTCTGGATGACTTTGATTTGTGCGGGGACGATTCCAATTCGGTGCAAAGACGATTCGTCATGTTGTCAGTTCGCACACTTCTCGATGGTCCGGGATTTTTCGGGTGATTTTCTATGTAATAAACTTAATAAGTTATAGCGTAATGAAAATTGCATAATTAGATCTGGACCACCCTATAGAAAATCTTCCTTTTCATAGGGACGCGCCTCAGGAGTGGGACCCTCAACAGGACTAGGGGATGTCTGGGGGGGGAGAAGAGAGACAAGACAGTGAGACAAAAGGACAGCTGCTGTACAAGCTTTTAAATGTTTGAAGCGCTGTGCGGGATGCAGGTCACGCAGCAGGGCACCAGCAGGAAGCCAGCAACTGATCGAGCAATGGGGAAGTAAAACAAAATTTGTTACCCATTAAGAGGGGGCTTCGGAGGAGCCACCGCGTCTCTTAGGGGTGCGTTCAGCCCCCCTTCTTCACAACGCGAGGGACAGAGACACGAAGTGGCTGACAGATAACGCACACTGGGTTTGGGGCAGCTCTTTGGCAAGCAAAGCGAGCATGGGGCAAAGCCCCCTAGTACAAATTAAAAATGATCCAATTTGCAAAAGAGTTACATGAGTTGCAGAAGGCACCTGAACGTTGCGTCATGCGTATATTGTATTTTCTAAATTCATTTTTTTAAATGGTTGTAAATTATGAAGATAGACTTTAAAGTGATCTGTTTACAAAAATCTATACACAAGGAATGCAAAATTAAAGTCTAAATGGTTTAACATGCTGTGAATATAAAATTAAAAAGAAAAGACAAAAAAGAACCATGTGAGCCAGGTAGTGTGGTCCATCAAAGATGCGATTTAAAAATATGCTAACTGAGCAGTTAACAACCTGTGAACAGGATTAGATAGCTCTACATACTTACGGGCTTGATACTGGGTGGTTCCAAAGCCGGTGGTCCAGCAGTTCATGTTTGCAGGAAAAGTTTGGGATGAAGTTGGAAGACAGACGGGCTGAATGTTATCTGAATGAAGAGAAAGCAGAGAATGACTGGAAAATCAAACAGATAGAAAAGCGACTAGATGAGCGGTGGTGCAAATCACAGTGCGGGCAGCTGCTCTCTGTGCGGTCTCACTTGTATAGCTGATGGAGGTCTGCAGGACGAGGATTGCAACATCGCTGTCGTGGCTCTTAGTGTTGTATTGAGAGTTAATGATGATCTTGGAGACGTATATTGGGGCCGCGAGGTTATCCTGGGAGACAGTGCCTACATACACCTTCCACTTGGTTGGGTTGTACATGTTACTGGAAAGAAATCAGCCAAGAAATCTGTAAAATGTCTCTGAACAAAGCCTCCAGCTTACCTGCTCTTGTCCCATGTTCTACTCCAGAGTGGAAGGGAGAAAGCGAAAGCTCACCTGTAAAAGCAGTGGGCTGCTGATATGACTATGGTTGGGGACACAATGCTGCCACCACATGTAGGATTGTCTTTGTAGTGCAGACTCGCCTGCCAAGGCCACTTTCCAAGGGGAGCCTGTGTACCTCCGATGATCCGACTCTGGCTCAGCATCTGTCTTCCGCAGTCTGTCAGGAAGGAAGCTCTCATTAACAATGAAATGGGCAAGAGGATGAGGAGGGTACTTAAACATGCATGTTTCAGATGTTACAGAGAGACTTGGACAGCACACAGGCTTGGATAGAGTGGCGACAGATGAAGTTTCATGCAAAGCAAATGTAAAACGTTACGTAACGGAAGAGAAGAAATGGTAGATTTGAACACACAAGGGGAAATCTGAAACTTGAAAGTCCACCTAATGAGAAGAATCCAGGAGTCATGGTGGGCTCCTCACTCTCAAAATCAAGACAGTATGGCGATGTGATTAAGAAGGGTAACAGGATGTTAGTTTATATAGTGCCCTGATTTGTGGAGTGCAAGTCAATGGAGGTTATGCTTCAGTGATATAATCAATATCTGATATCTAATAATAATAATAATAAATAGTTTAATAATTAATAGTGCAATAGTTATTATTCTTTCCATATGTATATAGCGTCGCAGAACTTTTTTGCAACTTTTTGCACCATTTGTTTATTTACTTGTTGTGTTCTACATAGGGCGGCGCAGTGATAGCGCTGCTGCCTCGCAGTTAGGATACCCGGGTCCACTTCCAGGGTCCTCCCTGCGTGGAGTTTGCATGTTCTCCCTGTGTCTGCGTGGGTTTCCTCCCACAGTCCAAAGACATGCAGGCTAGGTGGTTTGGCGATTCTAAAATGGCCCTAGTGTGTGCTGGGTGTGTTTGTGTGTGTCCTGTGGTGGGTTGGCACCGTGCCTTGTGCCCTGTGTTGGCTGGGATTGGCTCCAGCAGACCCCCGTGACCCTGTGTTTGGATTCAGCGGGTTGGAAAATGGATGGTTGGTTGTTCTACATATACTGTATGTCTGCACTGAAGGAGCTGCTTTTAATCTCATTGTACATGTGTATAGTGACAATAAAAGGCATTCTATTCTATTCTATTCTAACGTGAGGACTCAGCTGGAGTACTGGATGCAGTTCTGGTCTCCATGTTATGAAAAAGACTCAGCAGAACTGGAGAAAGTCTGGAGGAGAGGAGAGCAACTGAGCTCAAACCAGGGTTCCTCTTTGGCTTATGGTAAAATTGCTTCATTTTGTCTTCTTTGTTCACTATTCATTATTGTCCATTACTTTCTATTATATCTCTCTATTATAAAAGAAAAACTTTTGCCAAGAGATTTTTTCAAGTCCCGCCCTCCTCTCAACCATTTCATGTTAACGGCCCACGCCCGCAGTCCTCTCACCTCTCATTCGTGTGAATGCTTTTGTCAGACTCAGTTCCTGCGCTCTCAGCTCTTTTAAATTTTTTATGCTTTCCTCACTTTAAGTTCGCAATAAAAGAAGACGTATTATGTCCAAATCGTATTGAAGAATTTCATCATGAAGGGTTATCAGCAAAAAAAAAATGAGTACATAGGCAATCCTAGCTTCCGAGAAATGATGATGTCAAACGAATTAATGAAAAAATTGTTGATCGGTTACACAGCAAATTGGTTAAATGTGTATCAATAGACTGTACTGAGACAGTTGGTGGTGATGGTGCGGAAGATAAAAACATCAACTTACAATATTACAAAGAATATCTACACCCGTTAACACTGTCTGGTCTTCCACCGGCCGAATTACTGTAGAAAGAAGGACGCATTGTAACGTTATTGCGTAATTTATGTCTGAGTGATGGGCTGTGCGACAGGACAAGATTAGTTGTATTCAAAATTGGTCGAACAATTCTGACACGTAAAATTTGAACAGGTGACAAGAAAGGTAATGTAGTACATGTTGTGTGGATAACATGAGACACCAAAGGAGATCTTGATATGCCATTCGTATTAAAACGTTTACAGTTTCCCATTAGAATAGTTTTTGTTGTGAAAATTAACAAATCACAGGGACAAACATTCGAAAAAGTTGGTTTATTTATTAGAGAGAAAGAAATGATATTACTCACGGGCAGTTTATACGTTATGTTGTCACGATGTAAGTCCAAACACGGAATCAAAATTCAAAGCGATACTGATGAAAAGTTAATTCCAAATATTGTTTTCACTGACGTTTTACAGTAAAAGTGTAAGTTTTAAAAGTATTTGTGTGTTAATTTCAAAAGCAAACAGAATGAAAACATATAACGCAGTGAATACCTCTAACGCAACATGAAACATAATTTTCTTTCAGTTTATTATGCTTTACTTTTTTTACTATGGTTAATTACTATATGTAAAATACTTAGGTCTATTATGCATGTGTAACAATTCCCATGAAAATAAAAATATGTTTAAATTGTAAATCCGCTTCCTCATACGCGAGCAGCAGAGACGAGGGGTTGGCGAGCGAAGTGAGCAGGGGGCAGAGCCCCCTAGTTTTTAAAATGTTTTTCAGTTATTACTTGTCTAATTATGTATTATTAGCTCATTTTATTCTATTTTGTTATTATGTAGTATCCATGTATATTTTGTGGCTATTTATGTTTCTTGTATTTTGTGGGTGGCTCCCCAAGAGGTGGGGCGACTCATCCATCAATCCTAAGGGTCCGCCCCCATGGCCCTATAAAGGCAGGCTGGGAATTCAAGTCTGGTTTAGCAATTAGTTTGGGAAAAGAAAAAGTGAAGTCAGTTCTAAGAGTGGTTTGGATAAAGAAGTGGCAAAAGATATAAGGTGAAAATAATAATTAAAAGGGTAGGTGGTATCATGGATTGTGTGGCTCAGTGCAAAGAAAGCAGCTGATGTGTAGAGACAGAAAAGACGATGTGTGATTGACAAGGCTGTGACTTGGACATCCTGGTTTAAATTCAACGTTAGCACTCATGGGATGACATGGAATTGCTACTCGTGAATTATGTATGCTACAAGGAATGGCAGAACATGTGATGACGGTTTTTCCAAATACAGAATAGTCAGACAGCCGGTCATTTTCTAACCTGCTTATTCCTGAACAGGGTTGGAGGGTAGGTGGGTGCTGCAGCCTATCCCAGCTGGCATAGCGTGCAAGGTAGGAACAAACTCTGGACAGGGTGCCAGTCCATTGTACACACATACACCTGTATATATCCCAGACACACACACTGGCCAATTTAGCATTGCCAATCCACCTAACCTCCATGTCTTTGGACTGTGGGAGGAAACTGGACCACCTGGAGGAAAACCTTGCAGACATGGGGAGAACATGCAACCTCCATGAAGGGAGGACTCGGAACGCAAACCATGGTATCCTTACAGCGAGGCAGCAGCACTACCACTTCACCACCATGCCACCCGCCAAATACAGAATAGCATAAGTAAAAATGTTTATGAAAATAATAGGAAATTCAAAAGGATTTGGAGTGAAAGACCCCAGGGGTTCACCCCGTGATGGGATCTGAGGGTCAAAGTTACCCCTTTTCACAAAAATTTTAAGAAATGTGGATTGGTTATCTAGGCATGTGGAGTGTTGTTTTTCACTATTGTGAAGTTGCTGATCATGATTAAGATCATATTTTTGATATCTGATTCTTTACCGGTGGTCCTAGCCCTCTAAGGACCACTCCCTAAAAATGACAGATTTCAAACATAAGCATGTGGGGTATCGTTTTAGACTATTTAAGATCAGTGATTAAGAATATGAGGGTATTTTTGATTTTTTTTTCCTATTGCAATGGAGAATATTTAGATTTTAAACATTTAAATTAAAACACACATTTTAATCTTTCAAATATCTAATGCAACTCTTCTTGTTTATCATGCACTCCTACCTCAAGAAATAAATCATTACATTTCTTATGGACACCCCCAAATTAGGACAATTTATATTAGTTCATATTTTTTTGCTTTTGTTACTTTGATTTTTTTTTTTTTTTTGGTTTCGTATTTGGACACGTTTGTTTTGGATTGTAAGTTAGACAAGTCTTTTTTTTGGCTCATTTTGCTGCGATTGTGAATGATTTTATTGTTTTTGTTTCGATCAATAAATCCTTCTTTTATGAAGTTTCTTCTTTGCCTTGCTCGGTACAAGCCAGGGGGTTTGTTGGTGATCCTTTCCCTTGTGACACATTTGTGAGTGTTTCTGGGGGAGATTTCATTATTTATTTTCCAAACTTTGATTTTGAAGCACAGTTTAGGCCTGTGTAGGCCAAAGCCAGCCACTCTAGTGAGAGCTAGGCTACCTTCTTGTGAACCACCTCTGGGTGGGATAGTGAGATTCAGGTCTGCTTCCTTCCCTGGCTAGATTTTGAAGACCTAACACCACTTTGGCCACTTTGTGAGATAAATCATAACGTAGAATTAAGAGCCACGAGCTATGAGGAGGTATTGAAGGAGTGGAGCCTTTTCAATTTTAGCAAATGGAGATTAAGAGGTGACTTGATTAAAGTGTTTAAAGTGATCCAAGGATTTAGTACACTAGATCAAAGGAATTACTTTAAAATACATTCTGCACCAAGAACATAGGGACACCATTGGAGACATCTTAAGGGCAGGTTTTGCACAAATGTTAAAAAGGTTTTCTTCATGCAAAGAACCACCAACTCGTGGAATAAATGAGCAAGTAGTGTGGTGCAGAGAAAAAACCTTCAAACCTCAACTTGATGTTAAACAATCCAGGAGATCAGGATGAACAAGTTTGTTGGGCGAATTACGACTGCTCTAATGTTCTAACAGGCCTTCCATCTAAGCTTGCTACGTTGACAGACTCAGTCCATACTTACTGCTGCACTGGAGAGACACAAACGTCTGTCCTGGACAGTAGGAGCTGGAATATAAGTGGATACAACGTTATTACACATTCTTGTGCTCCAGCCACTCTACAAAACACCTTCTACCCATCTTCACAGAACCTTGCAGATACCTGCTGGAAACATCTCCTTGGATATTAATGTTGTTAGATTGGCTCGGAGCAACAGTAAGGAAGTCAGAAGGCTGGTCAGTAATTGAAGAGCTGGAGTTAACGCTGCAAGTTAAAGAAGAAGATGCAGTTAATGCACTGTACCACAAGAGGGCAGCACAAGATAATACTTTAGTGACAGAGGACGCATAGTCCTTTGATTCATCACATTTCTTAAACAGCTTAATCCAGTCTGAGGGTTACGGAGAGCCAGAGCCGATACTATAAGACTGCAGTGTTCATCACATCATGGTGGTCGACCTGGAGCTGTTCTGCAGGTTCTATGCTGTAGTTTGGGGTCTCGTTTGGTGTCACCATTCCATGCTTCCTCTCCATTAGATCACCCATTCTTGGTTCTACTCCCTTATTTAATTCTCCATATTTTGCCCTTTATGTTTCTTTGACATTTCTCACCAACTATGGAAAAACCCAGCATGTCACATCTTTCAAGTTTTCGGCAAATTGAGAAAATGCTAAAATTAAAAATAAATAAATGAAAATTAAAATGATGTTGCCCCTGTAATTAACAATCTCTAGATTTCATTTTTCCTGAGCTTCACGTACACAATATCAACACCACCTGCCATTTAAATCACACTGGCACAGCCTTTAAATCTCGTGATCGTAATCCGGCATTTTCATTGGTAGGCGGTCTTTTCCTCATTGGTCAGTGGAATTGCAGCATGTGAAATACTGTGTGTACATACGAGCTTCTCCCATCGTGCTATGACCAGATTGAAGACATAATTGGCCATCACCACTCCCTTATAACATCAGGAAAGACTCAGTAACTCCAAAAACTGAAAAAAAAAACCCTCAATTTTGAAAAATAAATGGCAGTTACCAGGTTTTTCCATTGCACGTGAGAATTGCTCCTCCTCGTCTCTTGATCTTCCTTTCAGTTTTTCACTTGGTTCCCCTAACTCTGTTACATTATTTCTGCCTTTTTCTAGTGGGACATTCAAACTCTGTTGATATTTTTTGGTTGCCATTTCCTGCCTGGGCAGCATGGTGGCACAGTGGTAGCGCTACTGCCTCACAGTAAGGAGACCTGGGTTCGCTTCCCAGATACTCCCTGCGTGGAGTTTGTATGTTCTCCCAACAGTCCAAAGACATGCAGGTTAGGTGCATTGGCGATCCTAAATTGTTTGTGGTGTGCCCTGTGGTGGGCTGACGCCCTGCCCGGGATTTATTCCTGCCTGGCACCCTTTGATAGCTGGGATTGGCTCCAGCAGACCCCCGTGACCCTGTAGATAGGATGTAGCAGGTTGACTGACATTTCCTGCCTCATCAACAGAATGCTCCTTTAGCTTCATTTCTGCAGTGTTCTGCAGGGGGGCTTTTTTATATCCAGAGAGATCATAGGACCTCATTATGTCTAATAATGACTGCCACCTTTGTGTCACTTGTGACTCATTTGTTATTTGGAGCTTCCAAAGCACAGATGTTTGAGGACTTGACTTTGGAGTTTATCTTCTGCACTTAAATATCTACAGAAAATGGACTTTGGGAATGTCTTCTTACAGCATAAGAGTTCACATTCAAGATACCAGGTGGACAAATGGTTTGTGTCCTGCAGAAATTAAGGATGACATTTAGGGACTCACGCCACCGTACCACCCCAGGAGTTCTTACAAAGCATATTATTTTGATATTCACAGACAGAAGAATTTGGGTGAAAACCCACACATTCACAGAGTATGGGGGTCTACAGAGGACATATGATGGGCTCAAGGGGTGAAGATCAACAAACCTGTTAAACCCCAGCAGGCTGCAGATGGTCTGAGAGTACGAAACGCTCCAGCCAGCCGTGCAGACGGGCAGGTAGGTCTGCGTCTTATAGTACTTGACGAGCAGCTTGTTGTTGTTTCCAAAGACCACTAAAGAGGACATTGAAAGAGAAGACACTCGTGTCACAGGAGTCGCCTTACTGAGCGTATTCTTATCTGATTACATTTTCCCATTTTTTCATGCTATTCTTAGCGTTTGACCCCCTGGGTACGGTCTTACCACAGCCCAGTTCATCTGAGCCCTGACTGCACTCCAGGACCCCATTACAGTAGGTGACATCTGATGGGCAGCTGTCTGGAGTGTATGGCGTGTACTGGCCGCTGTTGTCGCTGCTGCTTTGCTGGGAGCTGGTAATGGTGTTGTACAAACTGGGGCCATACTTTACTGGGAGAGAAAAAGAAAAATATAGTAGAATAAACCAGTTGAGTCTTTCACAGCTAAAGCGTACAATCACCGGCGGCCACACACTCCCAAAGCACTTACATCCGAGCCAGACTGCGATGCCAAGTATGACAAGAATGGCAAGGATCACCCCTGTGCAGGAGCCACACCAAACACATCGTGAAGATTTAGGAGGAGGGCCTGTAGAAAATGAGACACCATGGCACTGTCAGTGTCTGCCACCCGAATGGGCGTCATGTCATTCAGAGGTTTAGAAGCGAGAGTCAATTATGGTGGTCACTAGAAAAGGCGCGATACAAAAGTTAAGGCTGCTTACGTCGTCTCTCATGTGCCACATATGGAGGAGGCTGTACAGGTTGAGGAGGAACATAATATGGAGATCCAACGTTGTCATACTGTGGAGGAGCACTGGGATAAGGCTGGATCCCCACAGGGTAGTAGGGGGGAGGCTGCTCGTTCTGTTGAAGAAGACAAAAAGAGAAAGTCGTCAGAGAGTGGGCACAAGGACCACCCAAAACAGGCAACAGATGATAGTTAAACTGCATCTCGAGGTGGCATACGATGAGAAAAGTGCTAAACTCTGACCATCTGATTGGCTGCAAGCTGTAGCACAGGTGTCGAACTCCAGGCCTGGAGGGCCGCAGCGGCTACAGGTTTTCATTCTAACTCTTTTCCTAATCAGTGACTTGTTTTCACTGCTAATTCACATTTTAATAGCCCTGTTAGAAGGATTCAGTCCTCTGAATTGATTTGTTTCCTCATTAAAATGCAGCCAAACAGAAATGAGACGTGAAACGAGCCAACAGATGACCAGCTAAACTGGGGCTTCAAACTCCGACCAGTTTCTTAATGAGAAGTCAATTCTTGCTGATAATTAAACTCATTATTTAACTCCACGGCTTGTTGTTGCTCTCATTCTGCCATAGCTGACATTTCCAAAACTGTTGATTGTCTGTTTTTCATAAGAACAACGTCAAAGTTTTTTGGCGAGTTGAGAGATCAACCCTACTGAGACCTTCACCTTTCTTTATTTTCAGATATTGTGTGATGTGGCGGCTCGTTTTGTGTCTCATTATTGTTTGGCTGCTAATTAAGGAAAAAGAAACAACTAAAAGGCCTGAGTCGAGTTAATTAAAAGATGTAAGCAGCAGCAAAAACTGGTCACTTATTAAGAAGATGATTAGAATGAAAACCTGCAGGCACTGCGGCCCTCGAGGACTGGAGTTTGACACCCCTGCTCTAGAGTATGGCAACACTTCCATTTAAGAGTCATTATTTAATGGAATTTGTCACCTTTTATTTCATTTTTGAAGTGCTCGCCTGACAACCACAGAGATAGATATGAAAGGCACTTTATGATAGATAGATAGATGTGAAAGGCACTATATAATAGATAGATAGATAGAGATATGAAGGGCTTTAAATATGTAATAGATAGATAGATTTTAGTATAGTAGGCAGGATAAGATAGATAGATAGATGTGAAAGGCACTATATAGTAGATAGATTTGAAAGGCACTATATAAGATAGATAGATAGATGTGAAAGGCACTATATAGTAGATAGATAGATGTGAAGGGCACTAAATAATAGATAAGATATGAAGGGCTTTAAATAATAGATAGATTTTAGTATAGTAGGCAGGATAAGATAGATAGATAGATAGATAGATAGCTGTGAAAGGCACTATATAGTAGATAGATGTGAAAGGCACTATATAGTAGATAGATAGATGTGAAGGGCACTATATAATAGATAGATAGATAGATAGATGTGAAAGGCACTATATAATAGATAAGATATGAAGGGCTTTAAATAATAGATAGATAGATTTTAGTATAGTAGGCAGGATAAGATAGATGTGAAGGGCACTATATAGTAGATAGGTAGATGTGAAAGGCACTATATAATAGATAGATAGATGATGTGAAAGGCACTATATAGTAGATAGATAGATGTGAAAGGCACTATATAAGATAGATAGATGTGAAAGGCAGTATATAATAGATTGATAGATAGATAGATAGATGTGAAAGGCACTATAAGATAGATAGATAGATGTGAAGGGCACTATATAATAGATAAGATATGAAGGGCTTTAAATAATAGATAGATAGATTTTAGTATAGTAGGCAGGATAAGATAGATAGATGTGAAAGGCACTATATAATAGATAGATAGATAGATGTGATAGGCACTGTATAACAGATAGATATATATGAAAAGCACTGTCTCTCTCTCTGTCTCTCATATTTATCTATTATATAGTGCCTTTCACATCTATCTATCTATCTATCTAATAAAGTTCTATCTATTTGTCTTACTCTCTGAAATTATAACAGACAAGGTCTGCTTTATCTAAGCTCCTGTCTTTAGCTGGCCATTGCTGCACAGCAAAGTCTGTTGAGTCACATACTGAACCCCGTAATGAGAATCCCTGCACAAGCATAAATATCGAATAGTGCAGAGGCCATTCTCTATGCTAAGACAAGCTATTGGTTCAGCCTCTTCTGTGCCATTGTGGACCCAAGCCTGTCCTTCACGTGGCAGAGTTTGGAGAAAGATGGCTCACCACTTGAAACTGTGACCAGCAATGTCAGGTGAAGCCTGAAAACAGCGTCCACATTACGGGGGACATCCTACCATTTTTTTTTTTTTGTTTTTTATTTTTAACTTTGAGAACCTGTAAAGACTCTGCAGTGAGTTCAAAGTGCTTATGAATTCTCTGAAATGGACCACCTGCTAAGAAATGTGCCAACATGTCTCAAACAATAAAAGAAGCAGATTAATCATTATTTTATTTATTTAGCACATTTAAACACAACACGTGTTGACCAAAGTGTTGTACAAAAACACAAAATAAAAACAACATCTGAGTAAAGTCAATCCATAAATTAAACATATCAAAATGGTAAATTAAAAATAAATAAATAAATAAATAAAACATGAACACAAATCTTATCGAACCATATAAATGCTTTAATAAAAATATGACAGCATTGCCTTTAAATGTCTCCATATGACAATGAGTAAAGAAAAGATTTGAAAATGTTTAAAGTGTTTAAAGACGGAATGTAAAAGGGACCCACAAAATAAAAGCCCAATGACCCTGAAACTTCGGCTGAGACCACAGGATGGACGTATGTTTTTGATCGGGTGGTCTCAAGGGTCTGGAGGTGGACTAGGGGTGATTGAGGTCTGAGATGTAACGTGGTGCCAAACCATCGAGTGCTTTAAAGATGAATAATAAAAGTTTAAACCGTATTCTGTGTTTCCCTGGCAGCCAGTGAAGAGAGGCTGGCACTGGAGGAACATGTCCTGTCTTCTTTGTGCCAGTCAGGGGATGAGCTGCTGCATTTTGGAGTAACTTCAAAGGGGATAGGGAAGACTGACTAACACCCAAATAAAGAGAATTAACAATAATGAAGACGAGAAGACAAGAAACACATGAGCAACAATCTCGAAGTCTTTAAAAAGAAGCACAGTTTGGCAGTCCTCTTAAAATGAAAGAATCTGCATTTTACCACAATGTTAGTTTGCTTGTCAAATTTTAAAGATGACAGAAAGCCGTGGAGGCGCGCGTTTGCTTACCAAAATCCTAAATTATTATTTATATTGCAGGTAGAGTTTGGGGAAGCACATGTAATGACTTCAGTTTTACTGTCATTTATTTGAAGGAAGTTGCTTAACATCTTCTAAATGAGTAAGAATGGTGTTCAGAGTTTCATCGGATTGTAGTGGCAGATATAAGCGAGTGTCACTTGCATGACATGTAAAAAGAAAGGTTGTATTTTTGCAAAACGGAACCTAAAGAAAGCAAAAATAAAGAGAACAAGACAAGGCCCAAAACTGAAGTCTGAGGAACCCCACAGGTGGTAGGTTCCTGAAGGAGATGAAAAGGGTCCTCGATCTTAGGTAGGCACTAAACAACCCTGAGGCCGTACCACACTCATAAGACGATCCAGGAGGACTGAGTGATCGAGGGAATCAAAGGCTGCACTTAAATCTAACAACATCAAAATAGCTGAATATCCAGAAATGGACAGCCAGTAGCAAGTCTGTAGCGGTCCGGTGCCGCTCAGATTCACACTGTCGATGAGATGTGATTTATTTAATTTTTTTGGTGGAGATTCCTGGGACACACCCAGCCTTGGCCCGACCTGCACACGCTCACAAGCAGAGACACAAAACCAACAAAGGAATAAATAATAAATTAAATGAAAACCCAATACACAACAACACAGGAAGCAGAGGGTGATGGTGTGAGGAACCTCATCGGAGTTGGCCGATGTTAAGAGTGGTGACCAGCAGGGGGCAGTGCTGGGGCCGCTGCTATTTTTAATATATAAAGAAATGATTACTGTATATAGGAAGGTACGGTGGGCACAGTGGGTAGCGCTGCTGCCTCGCAGTTAGGAGACCCGGGTTCACTTCCCGGGTCCTCCCTGGGTGGAGTTTCTCCCCGTGTCTGCGTGGGTTTCCTCCCACAGTCCAAAGACATGCAGGTTAGGTGCATTGGCAATCCTAAATTGTCCCTAGTGTGTGTGTGTGTGTGGCACATTTCCTGCCTTGTGCCCTGTGTTGGCTGCGATTGGCTCCAGCAGACCCCCGTGACCCTGTAGTTAGGATATAGCGGGTTGGATAATGGATGGATGGATGGATTATATAGGAATATAAGTAACAAGCTGGTTAAGTTTGAAGATGATACCATACCATTTGGAATCCGTTATATGATTACAGAAGGACTTGGATAGCAGACAGGCTTGGGCAGATGAAATTTAATGTCAGTAAATGTAAAGTATTACACATAGGAAGTAAAAATATTAGGTTTGAATACACAATGGGCGGTCGGAAAATCGAGAGTACACCTTATGAGAAGGATTTAGGAGTCATAGTGGACTCTAAAGTATCGACTTTCAGATAGTGTTCAGAAGCCATTACAGAATGTCAGGTTATATAGCGCCTTGATGTCTGGAGCACAAGTCAATGAGGTGATACTGAAGCTTTATAACTCACTGGTGAGGCCTCATCTGGAGTCCTGTGTGGAGTTTTGGTCTCCAGGCTACAAAAAAGACATAGCAGCACAACAAAAGGTCCAGAGAAGAGCGACTCGGCTGATTCAGGGCTACAGGGGTTGAGTTAGGAGGAAAGATTAAAAGAGCTGAGCCTTTACAGTTTAAGTAAAAGAAGATTAAGAGGAGACCTGATTGAAGTATTTAAAATTATGAAGGGAATTAGTACAGTGGATCGAGACTGTTATTTTAAAATGAGTTCATCAAGAACACGGGGACACAGTTGGAAACTTGTTAAGGGTAAATTTTGCATAAACATTAGGAAGTTTTTCTTCACACAAACAACGATAGACACTTGGAATAAATGACCAAGTAGTGTGGTAGACAGTAGCTTACGACACGTTGCTACGGTGTTTGGAAACGCAACATTTCATGTAATGGGTTGTCATCAAATGCCATTTATTCCAACTGAGCAAGCACAATGAAGGCTTTCCTGGACACACCCATGTTAGTTTTCCATTTTTTTTGTTTTACTGGAACGCGGTGAATTTGGGTGTGACGTCATTCCCAGCTCCAACATCTGTCTCCATTGGTGAATGGAAAGTAGCATCAGTCACCGAGATGAAACAATAAACACAAACAAAACACAAGAAATCGCTATAAAGTAGCAATAAATGAAAAAAAATCCATATACAGTACAGGCCAAAAGTTTGGACACACCTCCTCATTCAATGTGTTTTCTTTATTTTCATGACTGAAGGCATCAAAACTATGAATGAACACATGTGGAGTTATGTACTTAACAAAAAAAGGTGAAATAACTGAAAACATGTTTTATATTCTAGTTTCTTCAAAATAGCCACCCTTTGCTCTGATTACTGCTTTGCACACTCTTGGCATTCTCTCGATGAGCTTCAACAGGTAGTCACCTGAAATGGTTTTCACTTCACAGGTGTGCCTTATCAGGGTTATTTAGTGGAATTTCTTGCTTTATCAATGGGGTTGGGACCAGCAGTTGTGTTGTGCAGAAGTCAGGTTAGTTGGACGATCATTTATTTTTCAACAGGACAATGACCCCAAACACACCTCCAGGCTGTGTAAGGGCTATTTGACCAAGAAGGAGAGTGATGGAGTGCTGTAAATGGTCATGAAAATAAAGTGAACACATTGAATGAGGAGGTGTGTCCAAACTTTTGGCCTGTACTGTACATATATTATGGGATGCCAAACAGGCAAATATATTCATTTTCTGATTTTCAATGTCTGAGTACATAAAGTCAGTGTCTTAATATGTAAAGTTTTTTATGAATATGTAAAGTCAGCATCTGGATATTGTAGGACAAGAATGGGCGTTTCATCCAGGGAGGAATGTGGCTTATTACCTGGCCGGGAGGCCCGAGAGGAACAAAGAATGCATTGGCCGACCCAGATGAAAAGATAACTTTGTGTCCAGCCAGTATAAAATAATGGATGGATCAGTGGAAGCTGGAACTAGAGAGCAGTTCCATCCCCCGTATGGCAGGTGGCAGTGGTCCTCATGTGGTAGACAGCCCAATTGGGACACCTACAGGGAAGCTTAGGAGTTGAAGTCTGGAGGTGCTGCCCTGTTTGGGTCCTTGAGCGTCAATAGAGGGGGCTGTTTGGGGAGGACCACCCTGCTTTCTTTACAGCCCAGACGTACTTCTAGGGGGACACGGCCTAGCACCTGAAGCATTCCCAGGTCTGGCTTAAAAGGGACAACAGTCAACTGGAGGACGAGAGGAGGAAGAATTAGTGTTTTATTGTATAGGTTTGTTGTAGAATTGTGTTGCATCACTGGAAGGGGGTCTGTAAAGGTGCTTGGTGGAATAAATATCCTTAATTATATTCTGTTAACATGTGGTGTAGTGCTGTGTCTGTGGGTTGGGGCTCCCTGTTTCCCCCTTGTGGTCACAATATGTATAAGTACAGACTTGCCCTTATACATTCAGAAGCCAATTCCTCTTTATTGTTATCGCAACCATATACAGGGTGGTCCAGATCTAATCATGCAACTTTTAATGCAATGCAGGAAAACAATACAAGACAAAAGGATTATTTGAAATATCTTGTAATAAACGAAAATGGACTTACATTGAGCCCTGCGGTGGGCTGGCACCCTGCCCAGGGTTTATTTCCTGCCTTGTGCCCTGTGTTGGCTGGGATTGGCTCCAGCAGACCCCCATGACCCTGTAGTTAGGATATAGCGGGTTGGATAATGGATGGATGGACTTACATTGAATTAATTCACTGATTTCGCTGCCATCTATCAGCAACAAAAATAATTTTTTGTGAATTCTCTATGTAATAAACTTAAAAAGTTATAGCGTAATGAAAATTGCATAATTAGATCTGGACCACCCTATTCAAGCACATGGTCAGACGAAAACTGTATGCCTTCATGACCACGGCGTAACATTAAACAACACAAGAAAGCATAAAGTGTACCCCATTTTTCAACAAGTGCAGAAGACTAGTCAGTGCACAGCACATGTAAGAAATTATTAAGCCATTTCTTTAATCGTTAGGTCATTAAACAAAGTTATTACACTAACCTAGAATCAAAAACTAGAATATAGGCAGAGTTAAGGATTAAAAGAAAGAAAAGTGGATAACGTTTACAGATCAGCAGCAGGTAGTGGAGCCCTTATGGAGCCCCACGGCCTGTTGTAGAAGCTGTTAGGCAGGCACGGACACTGGGGTAGAGTTTAATGGGTGGAGGGAGGGAGGGGTGAGTGCAATCGGCCACAATGCTGGCTGCTTTATAGGCAGAGCCGCGCTAATGATGATCTCAGCTGTCCTCACAGTCCTCTGTAGCACCTTACGGTCATCAATGCTGCACACAGTGATAGAGTTAGTTAGCACGCTCTCTCTATTACACCCCTGTAAAACGTGGTAATGATTGTAGAAGGGAGACTTGCTTTCTTTTAGCCATCTCAGAAAGTCAAGCCATTGCTGAGCTTTTTTAGCAGCAGAAGAAAAGTTTGGGCTCCAGGTGAGGTCCTCTGTGATATGTCTTCTGAGGAACTTGATACACTGAACAATCTCACCATTGGAGCCACGTATCTAGAGTGGGCTGTATGCTCTGCGATGTCAATAAATTACTTCATATTGTAAATGAGTTTGTGGGAGGTGGGCCACCGGATGGGGATCGCCATTTACTGTCAAAGTTAGATTGACTTTTAGAAGAAGAAAAGACAGTTGGTGGAAATTTTGGCACATGTGACAGTTGGCAGCTCATTCGTTCTGTCTTCTCTGAGCTTCTGGTTATAATGGACTCATTGTATACAGGTCAGGTGGTTGTTAAAGAAACAAAAGGTGCTAAGACGACTAGCAGAAGTGACATCAGTGTCCCTCAGGTAAGTCATCCTCAGCTCTGGGTTAGTACAGGTGTTACACTCTGATTCCTCCCTATGTTTAAATTCATCCCATACTTGTAAAATACACCCTTAGTTCTCAAGCCCGACATACTTTTACATATAATTATGCATATTGTCACACGCATGCGCATGGGAAACAGTTGATGGGCTTAAATAAGTGTAATTTGTATACTGCTCCAGGGGGTGGCACTGCCCACTAACAAGGTGCCTTCTCTCTTGCCTCCTCTGCAGACCCTCAGAAGGAAATCCCTCCTGATCTCACTTCCAGATCTTCACTTCTGGTTCCAGCCCCAGAGTCACACCCCTTTCTGTCCACCTGCTATAAAACCGCCATCTTATCCTATTTAGCTCAGTTCAGTTATGGACTCAGTCTATTAAGATAACTCTGTATTGCTAGTTTTTGCCTTTTGTCAGGTATACTTGGTGGGAACCCCAAATTGCTGTTCATGTCACACAGTACCAGAAGTGCGGTGCGAGTCCCTGTCTTGCACCCCAAAATATGAGGCTGAGTCTCAGTACTTCAGCAAAACCAGCTTTATTCAGCTTGAAACAGGAACAGCATGGCTATTTATTGTAGCGGGATCTACCACTTTCCTACAGAGACACAGCAATCAGGCAGGATCATAGCCAGGTTAGTGGCCAAGTAATACCGTTCCCTGCATTATAATGTTCCTTGCATCACCTATCGACGACATGCACTTATACCACAACTGTGGTTGGCTTGGATTTGCTTTCGCTGCAAGCTGCTGCAGCGCTGGGAGCCTGCAGTTGTCCCGGCAATGGATAAGCTGTCTTCCACAGATGTGGCAACCATGCTTTGGGATGCTCTTCCATATGTTGTTCCGTTGGGGGGAGTCCCAAAAGAGTTTAGAAAACTTAAAGAAGGTAGGTACACTCCAACGTCAAACATTTTCATTGTATTTGATCATGTTCATCTCTGATGAGAGAGCGTTCCCCACGTGGGGAGAAGAATGTGTGACTGTGATATCTCTGCCAATGAGCAGGTACCCTCTAAAAACACATGTAGCTGGGATCTCTCTCTCAAAAATGTCAAACGTTACTCTTTAACAATCTCCAGATAATAATGTCTGCTGAACAAACCGGTATCGCTAGCTAAGCGGAGGCAAGGTACACTCCAACACGTGACGAGAGGTAGAGCGACTTGAACAGAGGCTGACGCGTGAGTGAGGAGGTCCCCGCCTGGCTCCCAACTCCTGAGATTCCAACCTTGGATTAATGCGAATAAATCAGTGCTGCAACCGAACTATGATACTTAGCACAATGAGAGAAGTTGTAAAATCAACCGGAATGTTCAATCAAATTACAGAAAAAAAACCCCCATCTAAATCCATTAATTATTTCTCTCATTAAAAGCGGACAGACATTGGATTATATATATATATATATATATATATATTGTAATAAGGCGCTATATATGCACCCGACCCGACACAGACTGACAACAGAGGCACGTTAAAATAAGCCAAAAGAATTTATTTTCCTTCTTCAGCTGGGGGCCCACGTCTTCCTCGTGTCCCTCAGCCACAACACAGTCCCACAAAACCACAAGTTACAAGCACAAATAAACTTTTCAAGTCCTCCCATTCCTCCTTGGCAGCTTTGTCTCCCTCCTTCCGACACTGCCTCCCGGAGTGGTGGCTGGTGGCTCCTTTTATAGCTCACTTGGAAGTGCTTCAGGTGCTTGACCACCTGCTTCCGATTGCACCTCCGGGTGTGGCCAAACTATGGCCCAGATGGGCCCAGGAACCCCTGCCGCGCTCCTGGTGGCCACCCCTGATCCCAAAAGGGCTGTGGAGAACTTCATCTCCCATAGAGCCCTGCAGGTATCTGAGGCACCACAGTCACCCACGGAGGCTGCCACCAAGTGAGTCAGGTACTGTGAATTTCCTCTTGGAATTAATAAAGTATCTATCTACCGTGCAGCCCATGCTTGCTCCCCTGGAAGATATAGAGAAGGGGTATCCCGGCCGGGCATGGGCCCTGGCCGTCCGTCACAATATATTTTTTATATATATATATATATATATACACATATACACACATACATACATACATACATACAAATACACAGTACAGGCCAAAAGTTTGGACACACCTCCTCATTCAATGTGTTTTCTTTATTTTCATGAC
>JANRMT010062802.1:17111491-17146026 GCA_026402145.1 Polypterus bichir lapradei
ATAAATAAATACATACACACATACAGTATATCAGACAGCAGCTCAAAACAACTACAAAAAACAAAATCCCATTGGAACTGCCCATTACTCCTTTATCTCTCAATGCATCTTCCAAGCTCCTATCACCACTAACAGCCTGTGAAGCGAGGGATTGGCGTTATTTATACGATGAGTAGTCTTTATTAATTTTTTGTAGCTTTTCCTGGATGGATTTTCAACAAGTATGCATCCAGGTAGAGGTTTTGAGCTTCAAGGAATAGAAAAAGAAAATAAAATAAAAA
The DNA here is from genome assembly GCA_026402145.1 of Polypterus bichir lapradei. Taxonomy (NCBI): domain Eukaryota; kingdom Metazoa; phylum Chordata; class Cladistia; order Polypteriformes; family Polypteridae; genus Polypterus; species Polypterus bichir. The sequence goes on from JANRMT010062802.1 coordinate 17,111,773, forward strand.
AGCATCGTTCATTTTATGGTGTTGTTTTGGAGTAATCATGTTGGCTGTTGCCATGGCAATCTATCTTAGAACCACCAAGGAATGCACAACATGTGTCACACTGGCCTTGCAAAGCATCTTGGGATACTGGGGAAAAATATTTACCTATGCCAACCACATAATGAATTTTCTGGAAAAAAAATTCAGCAAACGAGGTCACCAGCAAAAACGAAATGAATAAATAAAAAGAGGCATTTTCGGGGCCACCTCCAGGGCCCTACTCAGCCCTTGACTTTTAACTGGGCATGCTCATCTGTACTGGCAAAGGCTGTTGTTGCACAGCTTCTCAAAAATGGACACCAATATTTTATTATTAAACTGCATGGGAAAAAACATCTGAGCTTTTATGCTTCCGTCTGGAGGACATACGGCGGGTCCAGTCCTGGGTTCATAGATGCCTGCGTGCCACAGGTCTTTTGCCACCTACTGTATTTGAATGATATTCTCAAAACTGGACAGGAGGGACTTATTTATTTCAGTTTTTGTGGCAATGGGAAATGTACAAAATATACACAAATCTGATATAAAAAGGTAAGAAATGTCACTTAAGATAAATTAAAACTACACCCCTCCCAATTTCTTATCTTGTGTTCACTGATGATGGCTGATATTTCTAAACTTTCACACATTTCATTTTCTGTTGCTGGCAGTCCTAGATGACTCAACCTCCCTTGAGCTGTCGAAGAAGTATTTTTTTCTTTTTTTAATAACATGAACTTTCAACAAACTCCTTTCAACAAACGCTACAGTAACTATTAATGTCGAAAGAATTCTCTAGGCTATAAACAGATTAGGATAATGATGCCATTAAGTCATTTACATAATGTATTTGACCTTTTAATGGTTCTGCAGTTTCGCTACTTAGAATTTTACCTCATAAACTGTTCCGGGAGCTCACAAACATCAATATCTTCAGAAAATTGTGCTTCCTCTGTGTCATAAACAGGAATTAACTCTGTTGTAAAATAGGGTCCGAATCCTCCAAAAGGCTCTCCAAGCAAGACCACCTCACCTTCCTGGAACAGGCCTCACCCCAGTAGGCCAGACCTCAGCTCTGATGGCCTACTTAGGCCTCCACAGGGTTAACCTTCATGGTGTTAACTTCGAATGTGACTCAGGCTCAGAATTCTATGTAAATACGGTTAAGCCCGAGTCTGACTCTGGGTGACGTGAAATGATCAACTTTACAGAATTAAGATCGAATGACTCTCGGGATAGTATTCTGCTGCCATCCATTTGTAACGTAACATGCTACAAATAATCGTGAATATTTGTGTGTGCTCTGCCACTTTATGATAACTCATAATGAGTGGGGTGGAGTCTACAACCAAAACCAGAATGGTGAACAAAAACACATAAAGCCAGTATTAGAACAAACTGAAACGGAAGCATTGCTCGAATCGAGTGACAGGGATGACGATGTAAATCAGACATTGACACGGACATGGATGTTGATTCGGGTTTGGCGTTGGCTTCATACTAGTGCTGACAATGCTGCACCTCCTTGTTGCTCATTTACAGGTACCCCGGTCTAAAGATTATTGATAATGATTATCCGAACTATTCATGATTTGTCGAGGACAGTCTGGTGAAGAAAATTGTTAAAATGAACAGCTGTACTGAGCAGCGTCGGAAAAGTCACAGTGAACCATTTGCTTGTTACCATTACTGCAGAGAACGTATGTGTTTTTCAGTCTCCCGATACGACAGGGTGTAGTGGGTAACCAATCCAGAGAAGGTACTGGTCCACAAACTGGTTGCTGCAGACACCCATTTTTGGGTAAGTTTTGAGCGAGTGTCGTTTTTCACTCATTATGTTCTACCTGAACGTCACTAATAATGATGACTATGGTGAAACCAAATCACTCAGCACAGAAACTACAAACTGCCGGAAGTGTATCGGGCAATCATCAAATACATGCAGAAGGTGTGTGTTCCCGATTGTGACATAAAGATTGACAAAAGTCACATGGCTTACAAGGGATGGCTGTCATGGAGAACATCACATCCAAATGGCACGATTTGGTATCAAGTTCTACATGCTTTGTGAATCAAGTTCTAGGTAAGTCTGGAACTCGATACTTTACACTAGTAGAAGGACCAAGTCAAGTCAAGTTTGGGAGCAGGCACTGGTACAGCATGTTGTCATGCCCATCACGCGTCGAAACAGCTCGGGATCCCGGTTGGCAACCCCCCAGGCAGATATGAAATGACCTTCAATCTGCCGCAGCCAGGTGTTATGTGGGTGACCCCCTTGGCCTTGTCCAGCCACTTGGGTCCCCAACAATGAGGATCCTACTAGCCGGATCACCCTCAGGGAAATGCACCACATGGCCATAGTGCCATAACTGATGCTCCCTCACAATGCAGGTAATGTGCCTCATTGGGGACTACAAGAGCAACATAAAGTCAGACCAGCGGGGCACAAGGATTCTCTGAAGTGACACAGAACCAAGGGAGTCCAGTCTTCATCTCAAGTCACTGGCCATGTCTCGCAACCATTTAGTAAAACAGGAAGCATCAGGACTCTAAAGACGTCATCCTTTTGCCCTTTCCAGTGACCTCATGACCCCCCATGCTCTCCCAATCTGTCTACTGACTTCATAGGAAGAGTCACCCGAGTGCGATGATAAGTACAGTGTGACCACTGAGCCCCCAGTAGTACTTCATTCAATCCCGGGTTCAAATAAAGTATTTTTATTATAGGTCAGTCACCAAATGGGCAGTAAAGACCAACCACAATTAAAATCAAAGCAGGTGTCTTTCTTTTTCTCTCTTTCCACTCCTCATTTGATGGTCGCCTGCTGCCTCCTGACTCTGACTCACTGAAGTGAGGTGGTGAGCTCCATGTCAAACCAGATGTTGGTGCCACAGCGAGCCCACTTGGGAGCAGTTCTGGGTCGTATTGAAAGTCGGGAGGTCTTCTCCTGATAGCGCCCTCTATCGGCACTCAGGGACTCCGACAGGGTTGCTCTTCCAGACTGGAACTCCCAAGCACCCGTGTGGGTATCCAAACTGGGATGCCACCAGAGGATACAGAAAAATGTATTCTTAAAATTGGTAATCTCTACCTTCATAAGAGAGCCCCGTACACAGACAGACACGGCACCACATGTCCAGAACACACACGTTTATTTTCTTCTTTGTTAACAGCACCTCATAATGTCCGTCCAGCCAAACTCAGTCCCTTCTTTCCTTCACTCTCCCAGTACTTCTACCGCCTCTCCTCCTTTCCTCAGAAGCTCCGTCTTCTTCCTCCCGACTCTGGCTCTCTCCTAGTGGAGTGAGGCGGCCCCTTTAATAAATGCCCCGGATGTGCTCCAGATCTTCTGGCGGCACTTCTGCCACACCAGGAGCACCCAGAAGCATTCCAGGCATACTTGGAATTTCTTCTGGCAGCACTTCCAGGTGCGGTGGAAGTGCTGCATGCAGTCCATGGCTCCATAATCCTCCGGGCGTCCCCTGGTGGTGGCCATGGGCCCCAACAGGGTTGAGCTTCTAAACTCTGTTCCCATGGTGCCAATTCAGACCAGGGCAGCTGCCCTCTCGTGGTCCAGGAGAGGTGTTGTCTCTCTCCTGTTCCTTCTAGGCGTCCCGGCTGGGCAGGATCCCCAGCTGTCCGCCACACTATGTATTAGAAACGTTTTACAAGCAAATGAGAAAAATACTCTATATTTTACTAAGCATTAAGATGTAACAGTTAGGATTAAAAAGACGTATGCCTACATATCTTTCATTATTCTGTAAGAGCTAGAAACCACCGATAGGTCATTAAGCCAAAGGTTAGACGTGCAGGAGAGCTGGAAAAGGATGGGCCGCTCGCTTAGAGAAAGAATGTGAACTCTTTGGCTGTAAATAAAGGTAAGCGACGAGCTAGTAGGGAGTAAGGCCTTGTCAGATAGATATGATGGACAGATGGGGGTTTGACACCCCCTCAGCTGAGAAATATTGGTAGAATTAATTAGAGACAAGATTAGAGCAGTGAAATGATAGAATTAAGATGAAGATGAATAATAGCTTGTGTAATAACAATTGTAATAAATGTAAGAGCTGTGGTGGGCTGGCGCCCTGCCCGGGGTTTGCTTCCTGCCTTGGGCCCGTTGTTGGCTGGGATTGGCTCCAGCAGTCCCCCGTGACCATGTAGCTGGGATATAGCGGGTTGAATAATGGATGGATGGATGGATAAATGTAAGAGATGCCTATGGCTGCTCACTCATTCCATCTAATTCGAGTCTCTATGTTAAATGCTGCGACTCCAATCACTTACACCTGAACACCAGCAAAACCAAGGAGCTGGTGGTGGATTTTAGGAAGACCAGGCCCCTCATGGACCCCGTGATCATCAGAGGTGATTGTGTGCAGAGGGTGCAGACCCATAAATACCTGGGAGTGCAGCTGGATGATAAACTGGACTGGACTGCCAATACTGATGCTCTGTGCAAGAAAGGACAGAGCCGACTATACTTTCTTAGAAGGCTGGCGTCCAACATCTGCAATAAGATGCTGCAGATGTTCTATCAGATGGTTGTGGCGAGTGCCCTCTTCTACGCGGTGGTGTGCTGGGAAGACAGCATAAAAAAGAGGCATGTCTCACGCCTAGACAAACTGGTGAGGAAGGCAGGCTCCACTGTAGCTGGACAGTTTGACATCCGTGGCACAGCAATGGGCACTGAGCAGGCTCCTGTCAATCATGGAGAATTCACTGCATCCACTGAACAGGATCATCTCCAGACAGAGGAGCAGCTTCAGCGACAGACTGCTGTCACCGTCCTGCTCCACTGACAGACTGAGGAGACCCCACACTATGCGACTCTTCAATTCCACCCGGGGGGGGGTAAACGTTAATATTATGCAATGATATTGTCTGTTGTACCTGCATTTTTTTAACTTGCACTGCACTGTTATCACTCTTTAATTTAATATTGTTCTTTATCAGTATGCTGCTGCTGCTGGAGTATGTGAATTTCCCCTTGGGGATTAATAAAGTATCTATCTATCCATGTGCACCATACAATAAATCTTGAATCTGCTGCCTATCCCGAGACTCCGAGTGCCTTCTTTGGGGCTGAGGGTGCCCATGCTGCCTAATCTGCTTAAACAAGGACCACTGCCACCTGTCATATGGGGTATGGAATGGCACCCAGCTCTCAGCTTCCACTGATCCAAGTATCACATTATTCCTGCCTGGCACAAAGTTGTTTCTTTGTCCAACTAGCCAACCCATCTGTCCTTCTGCTTGGGTAAGAAACTATCCTCTTTTTAGGCTGGGATGCCCGTTCTCCTTCTCGGACTTCCACAACAGTCGGTATGATTGTGCAGGTCAGGTGCACAATGGAACCAATGGAAAAAATATTACAGAACAAAATCTTTTGACATCTGCTCAGACAGTGCCAATGTATGTTGGAGAATGTTACAAAACATATCACATATTCCGCGGCCTCTCTGCGGCCAGTCGCCTTCCCTTGGTCACTCCCGCTACCTGATCGCTCACCGGGAGCGACATCCAACTCAAACGCCTGGGTGTAGGCCCAACACTCCAGGCCCTCGCAGCTGCCTGTGAGCGCTCGTTCGCAGCTCTCTCTCTCACCGACCTGCTTCCTCTTCTGCTCCCGGTAACCTCCGTCCTCTTTCCTTTCGTTTCTTTTTTCATCCTTCCCTAACCAACTCACGCTTCTTTCTTTATAACGCGAGGGGCCATCACAGCTGTAGCATTAGCCACGGGAGCAATCACAGATGTGGGCAGTTCCTCACCTGTGCACTCAGTGAGAAACGCCCACACCCCCGAGCGTCCCGCGGCTCGCTACAACAACGCCCCCCTCACGAAGCCGTCTCGGGCGCGGTGATTATTTATTTAAAATGGCCTTTGCCCAGTGAGCTGTGGACCCACTATACCACCCCCCATAAAACTCCAGTTGCATGGGAAGGCTCCACACCACACGCCAACCCAATGCAACTGGAGCTCAGGTCCACAGCTCGGCCACTCTACACTACACTAAGCACTAAAACAATCCCACTAAAACAAACCAACCCAAGCCCCCTTCATTAAAACAGGACATTAAAAGAAGAACTTTAAAAGACATAAAACACAGCAATAAATAAATGTCCTTAAAAAGCTCAGTCCTTAAAACATCCTCCTCCGGCTTGGGTACGTGGGTCCTCCAAAAGTCAGGCACCAATCCCGCTTGCTGCTCTGTCTCCTCTTCTGGCCTCCACTGCTAGCTCATCCCACCGCTGCCACCAAATGTGACGATGTGGGTTCTGGCTCCACACTCCCATCTGCTGTTTGGGAACCCTTGAACCCAACATCGTCGATAATGCTACCGAGTGAGCTAGTCAGTGGAGGCAATAACATCTGAGCAAGGGGATGGCTGAAAAAAGTGCAACAGTGCTTTTATTTAAAAGACAATCAAAACAAAGTGTCCATAAATGAATAGTGCGGTGCTTTCAAGTTCAAAAATAAATAATCCATTAAAAGGAACGTGGAGGTTAAAAAAAAAACAATGCTTTTTAAAACGAGGTTAAAACATTCCTCAGGAAGCAGTCTTAAAACAACAACAAGCTTGGTGCTTCTTTTAACATGCGACTCCCCTGCTTCTCCCTGTCCAGGCTTCGCAACAGGGGAGCCACTCTCACTCTGCGGCTGCCCTTTTCAACACACTTACTCGAAACTGGAGACCTCCCGATCCCTGGCTCCGCTATGGCACTCATCCCAGCCTCGGAGACTTGATTCCCACAACGGCCAGGTCGCCCACGTTGGGGATTCCACCACCAAGCCTCCCGACTTCCGCTGCCTTTCCGCGGCCCGTCGCTTTCCACAAGTCACTCCCGCTACCTGATCGCTCAGCGGGAGCGACATCCAACTCAAACGCCTGGGTGTAGGCCCAACACCCCAGGCCCTCGCAGCTGCCCGTGAGCGCTCGTTCGTGGCTCTCTCTCCGATCTGCTTCCTCTCCTGCTCCCGGTAACCTCCGTCCTCTCTCCTTTCGTTCGAACGAACCCCCTTCCTGACCGAGTCGTGCTTCTTTTAAAATGACGAGGGGCCATGACAGCTGCAGCATTAGCCACGGGAGCAATCACGGATGTGGGCAGTTCCTCACCTGTGCACTCGGTGAAAAACGCCCACACCCCCGAGTGTCTCGCGGCTCGCCATGGACCAACGCCCCCTCGCTAAGTCGCCGCGAAAGCGGGGATTATTTATTTAAAAATGAATGGCCTTTGCTCAGTGAGCTGTGGACCCGCTATACCACAAGGAGTCACGTATGCTAAATCTGCAGCCATTACAGCAGTGGGCACTAGACATACCAGTCCTTCTGTGATTATGTAGACGTTTTTATATTTACATGGTTCTGGTACACAATATGACATTGTTAGTTGTTGAAAAAAAATTCAATGCTTTTCACTTGGTTTTCCAGGGATAAACATAATGCTAGGGAGATTAAAAGGGGTTTAAGCCTCAAAAATATATTTAAAAGTTCTGAAGAAGAATATCATAAAAAGCATTAGCTTCTTTAAACTAAGACTTTTATTTTTAGAAGGCAGAAAAATAACAAAAAGGAGCTGCAAACACAGCAAATATCTTTATATATAATACGCTACCGTGGCTGTCCGTTTGTCTGTCCAGGATTTTAAATCACCTGTAGTTCACAAACCGTTTGAACTATTGACCTGAAATCTGGTACAAATATACTATGCGACGTCTACTAATCCACTTTTGGGGTGACGATTGACCTCCGAGGTTATTCCTCTTTTATTTTATTGTAGAATCAACTCTTGGCAGAGGGCAGCAGGGCGGCCGTGCTGCGCATGCTTACGGGCGCCGTTCTCATCCCTACCACCTTCACCGTCAATTCCCCTGCCTCTTCATATCTTAAATCATTCTTGAGGAAGACTGAAGACTTGAGTGCCAGCTTAAGTGAAAAATTAAGGAACATGTACTAAGTAGTTGCAACACAAGCACTGACTTAATCAGTTTTAATGTGAAAAGATGCTGACGGAAGAAGACAAGAAGCGGGCCGCTAGGATGGAGAAAAGAAGAGCGGCTCAGGAAGCAGCAAGCGCATCAACCTCTGAGCAAACGAATGATAAAACGTACAGAAAAAGAGGATGAAAACTAGGAATGCTCAAGTCAAGTGGATCCACTGCACGTTATTGTGCAGTGCAATGTTACTGGTCCAAAAATAATTAAGTCCCAAAACACGGTCAAAATCACAATCCTTAATTCAAAGCAAAAGAGTTGACTAAAGCAAGAATTCCAAAAAAGCAAATCACATCCTCACAAAGACATCTCAGTCCACTTTAGCACATTCATATGTTCCACAAGCAGGGCTGGTGCCACCATTACAGCAAATTAGGCATTCACTTAGGGTGCGGGTCATAAGGGGGCACATGTGTGTCTCTGGTCTGGATTAAGATTTTAGGAGGCCCAGGCCCCTCATGGACCACGTGATTATCAGAGGTGACTGTGTGCAGAGGGTGCAGACCTATAAATACCTGGGAGTGCAGCTGGATGATAAATTGGACTGGACTGCTAATACTGATGCTCTGTGTAAGAAAGATCAGAGCCAAATATACTTCCTTAGAAGGTTGGCGTCCTTCAACATCTGCAATAAGATGCTGCAGATGTTCTATCAGACGGTTGTGGCGAGCCCCCTCTTCTACGCGGTGGTGTGCTGGGGAGGCAGCATAAAGAAGAGGGACGCCTCACACCTGGACAAACTGGTGAGGAAGGCAGGCTCTATTGTAGGCATGACATCTGTGGCATAGCGACGGGCACTGAGCAGGCTCCTGTCAATCATGGAGAATCCACTGCATCCACTGAACAGGATCATCTCCAGACAGAGGAGCAGCTTCAGCGACAGACTGCTGTCACCGTCCTGCTCCACTGACAGACTGAGGAGACCCCACACTATGCGACTCTTCAATTCCACCCTCGGGGGGGAGTAAACGCTAACATTATTCAAAGTTATTGTCTGCTTTTAGATGCATTTTTATTACTCTTTAATTATTAATCCCAAGGGGAAATTCACAAAAGTATCTATCTATCTAAGACCATTTGAGAATGACCGTGAAGATGTGATTACAACATAAACAAGAAGAGCTGAGTGAAATATTAAAATGTGTGCTTCAGTTGACATGTTTATAGAGTAAATATTCTCGATTGTAGTAGAAATTTGCCATCGATAACCCACAGAGCGCTAGATGGCTAGTAAAAGATCAAAACCCCCAAATAACGTCATATTCATAATCTCTGACCTTAACAATACCCTAGGCATTCACCTAGGGCACGGGTCATAAGGGTGTGGGGGGCGGGCGGTGGAGGGGGACTCCGCTGCATGGTTTAACCAGCTAACTTGGCATAGGGAGCAAAATAACCTAACACCGGCACTGCCCACAAGGAACTCACTCTCCCAGCATGCATTTAAAGGCAAGCTGTGGGCGGTTCCCTGTGGTGAGGTATTGGTGGCCCCGCCTCTTGGGTATCCATCCACAAAGTAGAAGGAACAGAGGAGAACAAATTTAAGCACATAGAAACTGGTTAATAATCAAGACTGAAAAAATGCATAATTATAGAAATTCTAAAAATATTATTATAAAAGATAAATAAACAAAATAGATATAAAAAGGAATTTAAGTGCCTGGCTTTGTTAATCAGATGGGGAAATATCTAAATCAAAACAAACATTTTCTTGAAACTTCACATAAATTATTCCATTCACTTTGACTTGTCACCCTTTCCTGAGTGAAATTTAAAGCTTTATCAACTAGCTGCACTATTTTGAATTGTGTGCCCTGCTAGGCCCTGGCACATGTGAGTCTATGCTCTGGATTAAGACCATTTGAAAATGACTGTAAAAATGTGATTACAACAGTCAGGCAAGAGTTTTTAATTGTAGAATTTAAATTCTCTTTCGGTACTCCGGTTTCCTCCCACGGACCAAAGACATGCAGGTCAGGTGCATTGGCAATCCAAAATTGACCCTGGTGTGTGGTGTGTGCCCTGCCCGGGGTTTGCTTCCTGCCTTGCGTCCTGTGTTGGCTGGGATTGGCTCCAGCAGACCCCCGTGACCCTGTAGTTAGGATATAGCGGGTTGGATAATGGATGGATGGAAGTTCTCTTTCCCAGGATTTGAAGCCACAAAGTCTTAACAACTGCGCCACACTGCCTGACCCATCAATCCATGAGCAGCTGATTTATCGGAATTAAATCTAAGGAGCTGGCGGATTCAATTTATAAAGAAAGGAAAGGAAAAAAGTAGTAAGAAGTAAGTGAAAAAAGGAGTAGTACGGAAGAAAAAAAAATACTGCTTCAGATGAAACCTAACCATCTGCTGCTCTTTTTCATCATTGTAGCCCCGAGATCACATAAAACATGAAAAAAGGTTTAGCAGCGATTTCGCAGAGGCGAAGCAAATCATGGCTTCCATCAAGCATATTAAATGAACCCATAGTTTGCACACAAAAATATCCGTTTCGTGAAATAATGTACTTCTTGTCTCCCGCCACCCCCCAATAATAAAAAGTAAAGGGTCTGCTCAATCTGGGGTCCTGCCGATCGGGAGTTCCTGCCCCAAGCGCCCATGGCCGCAGTTTTCATGTAGTCGTGCCGCTTTGTTGTACGACGTATCAGCGATTGATCAGTGATAACAATACTCGGTCACGATACAATCAAAAACTTCGTCGCTTTGTGAGCACTTTGGAATGAGCTTTTAAGTGTGAATGATGCGAATTTCGGAAAAGTTTTGAGAGAAAAATCCCCAGCATTCTGTTTTCTTAGAAACTCCTTTTGTTTCTGTGAAATACGCCACATTTGAAACGGGTTTAATGATACGACTGTGCTCGAGTGATTTGACAAAGTCTTACTGTTTCATTATTCAGATGATACTTTTAATAGTAATAATCCAAATAAAGTTGCGATTGTAATTCCATAACTGCCTATTCACTCTGAATTTGCCGAAACCTCCCAATGAATCACGCAATTAAAGTCTGAATTAGTATAAACCGCCCTATTCGGGGTGTTTATAAGAAATGTAAGGATTTCCTTCAATTTAAGTACAAAATAAACAAAAATATGTGATGTTTAAAGAGTAAATATTCTCGGTTGTAGTAGAAATTTGCCATAGATGACCCTCTGATTGGGGTCCACAGAGCGCTAGAAGCCTAGTAAAGCATCAACTCCCCAAATAACGTCATATTCGTAATCTCTGACCTTGACGATACTCTATAAGCTCATGTTTGCAATTTGGAATTTTTAACCTTCTAAGAGGGCTAGGACCACCGATACAAAATTAAATATTAAAAATACATATTCGTGATTAGCGATCTCGAAAAAGCACACGCCCCGTTTATCCGATTCCCCATTTTTACGAAGGTTTGTGAAAAGGAGTAGCTTGAAGGATAATGTTGAGCCCTCCTATCCCATTAGAATGTGAACCCCTGGGGTCCGTTGACGTTGCACGCACAACTTCAAGTGCTTCTGATCATTTTTGATGAAAAACAAAATGGTTTACACTGTACCTATGGGATGTCATTTCCTGCGGAAGACATGACCAAGAAATAAATTGTCCAAACAAGTGTTTATCGGGTATAGAGGGCCAGAAATGCGAGGGAGGAGGGTCTCAAAATACAAACAAAAAATACACTTTAATACAAAAAAAATGACCGATTTCAAAGCGTTGAGAAGGAATTGTTATGAACACAATAATAATGAGACTTCAAATTCAACCAGTCGCCGGATCTGTATACGAAGTAATAATTAACGAAGCGGCTTTGATTTCCTGAAAGAACAAAACATTTAGTAAATTGCCAAAAAACAAAGACAAATGGAAGAAAGTTACAACTGGAGCGTGCATTCAAAAATCAAGTGCAGGACAAGGCAAAAATGTAAAAAATAAAAAAAAAAAAAGAAAAAGAAAGAAATGAAATTGAAATTGCAAATAAACAGTAATCCGTCGCCTCACCAATTTAGGGTGAGAGACCGAATAATTAATAAATAAATAAATAAATAAATAAATAAATAAAATAGAATTAAACAACAAAAGCGCAGATGCTTGTATGCACAAAAGCTGTCTAACAGATGTGTACACAAGCTGTAACAGTAGACCCCACCGGTCACGACTTTGGAAGTTAAAAGTTCATCTTACTTAAAGACAAGCCATACTGGTTTCAGATAATAAACAGGAAACGCAGGAAAATAGACTTTTACCGAATCGCAGATAAAGACCTTCTTTATATTGCCAGTATTCATGTTTTATAAAGGCGCAATACGATCCTTTTCAACGTTGTTCATTAAATACATAGAATAACCACCGGAGTAGCAGACACCACTGCATCAATAATAATAAAATAAAAACAATTAATTTGTATAGCGCTTTTCTCGCAACTCAAAGAGCTTTAAGCAGACGACCACCACCAATAGTACCCACCTGGACGATGCGACAATTGCGCCAGTACACTTGCCGCATGTTAGCTATTAGGTGGGACGGAGATAGCCTATTAGAGACAGGGGGTGATTAGGGGGGCAGAATTGATCAAATCAAATTAGCTAGGACACCGGTATACACCCTACCCTTTTCAAAAGATGGCCAGGGATCTTTAATGAGCTCGCCGATTCAGGACCTCGTTTTTACGCACTCATCCGAAAGACCCAGCACAGCGTTTCCGTCACTGCACTGGGCCATTGGGTTAAGAGCCGAATGACTGACCGGGTTTGGGCCTCATTCTCCGGCTTGTGATCGTCACTGCTCCAGTGTCCTCAGTCCGAATCTGCGCTGCAGGTCGTTGGCTTTCTAAAGGTTGTAAGTTCGGAACTTTCTCCGACAGTTCAGGTTTTCCTCCCACATCCCCCTTATTTAGGTGAATTTGTGACCATCTCTGAATTAACCAGTCTGTACCGCAGTGCTGATGTGTCCAATTGTGCCCTGAGATAGACTGGCGCCATACTTGACACCCACTGCTGTATGGTTAAGCCCCCCGGGAAACTACTGGGTCCGGGGGATTTGTTAATTATCTGTTATGTTACGTCTTATGCCATGTTACGTCCTACACGAACGAATCTCACGACTACCGCGATCGGTGTATGTCAATTGAGTTCCACCGAGTTTAGAGTTAAAATGCAGACACAGGGCCACATCTCAATACAGTATATTCATTTAAAGAGACACCAGTCACGCCTAGAATGCGGGACAAAGAGATATTTAAAATATCACAGAAATCAGACTTGGATACGAAACTGGCGTGTTGCGGGATACACCCAGAGCATCACACCGCGGGCCAGTCTCAAGGGCAACACTTGCAAGGATGCAAAAAGCTTCCGGGATTGTGATTTGAACCCGGATGTTTAGAGCCTTGATCATCGAGGGGTGATTCTATGAACCATTTGCGACCGTCTACCAAAAACGCTCGGCATCTTTCCCTTTACTTACCAGCTGTTCGATTTATTGCGCTAAAATCACATTTTAGAGTCCAGTCTTCTTTTACATTTGAGAGACGTTACCTGTGGCTGTTTATGATGTATTTATTACACGTTATTTTTTGAACTACCCCTGACAAAACGATAGCAGCAGCCAAATGCTTCAATTAATTACACTCTAAGTGAATATGACTAGTTGCACTACCTGTTTAAGACGGGCTGAAATCTAGAAATATTAACGTTAACGTTTACCGTGCACGATGCAGTTCATAGATCTCTGTTATGTACCATTCGTAAACGCATTGTTAAGGTGCGTGAACCGCCACCTGTTGGAATTACACACAGAGACACTCATCCTTTCATTAAGGTGGGTGATGATCTATCACATCAACATGCTTGAAGTGTCCCGAGTCCCTACCTGAAACCTAATGTTAAATCAGCGATTTGCGAAGGATGTAAGCGGTTCCTATCAATGCGATCTTCTGCATTTCTTGGACTGTGTGGTGCCCCGGCAGCTCCTGCAGATTCCTGTCTAATCCTCTTTTGATGGTAGCAAGAGCGCCGACCACCACAGGCTCGGCTCTATTCTTGGTTCCACACATCCTGCTAATCACCATTTTCAGATCTTTTTATTTGGTTTGCTTTTCAGCTTCTCTGATTTTGCTGTTTTCTGGGACCGCCACATCGATCAGCAGACATTGGTTCTTCTTGTCATGGACCACTACATAAAATCAAGGCTAGCTGGGAAGGTAGTGTCGAGGTTTGCGGTACCTTGTCCCACAGGAGGCGCAGTGCTGGTACCATTTCTCACACATTTGTTTACCATGCTTGCCGATTATTATTATTATTATTATTATTATTATTATTATTATTATTATTGTTGTTGTTATTTTTATTGTTATACAAGTACATTTTCAAGCGTTCTTAACGTCGCTGAGAGACAGTGGCCAACTCTGCAACAACCCTGAGCGGGGAGTTAGACCATCGCTGTTATTATTAATTATTATTATTATTATTTATTATTATTAATTTTTAAGTAGCCCATTTTACTTAAACATAGCATGCAAGTAATATGACAACTCATTGAAAGTAATGTAAAGGTACGTCTTTAAGACAGCGACGGTATAAGTGCCAGCTATAATGAAGACAGCAGTTCCCCAGTGACTGTGATTTAGTATGGGGTACAAAGAGAAGTTGTCATTCGGCGACGTGTTATTTCTGTAATGAGTGTAATGAGGCATCACAATCAAAAGACAGGGAGAACAACCACGAAATCAACATTATCTAAACCAGGAGTTCTCAAACTCAGTCCTGGGGACCCTTTGTGGCTGCAGGCTTTTGTTCCAACCAGATTCACAATCAGTGATAATAAATGATCTAATTTAATTAGCTGGTCTTTTTTTCTTTTCTCTTATTCTACATTCAGAAATGCACAATAGTATCGTTTTTACATTTATAACATATTTAGAAGTATTTGATTTTTCAGTATCTTATTTTTTCTATTATTTTGAACTTTTCCTGTGTATTTTGCTTCTTTCGTTGTATCCTAATTATGACAATTAAAAAGAAGCAGAGCAGACACTTGGGAAAACAATTCTGAATGATGTAAAGCTGCAACTAGTTCAGCGTCAGACCTGCTAATTATGGATTAAATAACCAGAAAACCTGGAAAAGGTTGAAATGAAAATATTGTTAAAAAGTTAAAAAAATTCTCATATAGCTGCTTAGTACATTTTTATTAAAAAAATCACCAAACATAATTTCGTAATTTTTACATTGACTGCAAAACACAAAATGGATAACAACAGGTCACTTGATTAGGCTGGCAGTCCAATTAAAAACAGAAATTGGTTGGAACAAAAACCTGTAGCCACAAGGGGTCCCCAGGACCGAGCTTAAGAACCACTGATCTAAACAGGCTTGATCCGGTTCGTGTTCATGGCGGAGCGGAGTCTGTCCGGCCAACAGTGCGTGCAAGATAGGAATCCCCCATTACAACGGGGGCTAATCAGCAAATGTCAATTGACCTCACCAAGCCCCTGTACAGAGAGGTTGAAGGAAAGCATACTGTAGTATACGTATACAAATCACGCACGAAAACACGGGAGAACTTGAAACTCCATTAATTTAATGACCGGGCTAATCAAACTGACACCCTGTTGTTTCGATTGCTTGCATAACAGGAAACATACAAAACAATGAAAAGGAAAATGTAACGAAAATGAAGTGCGCACTTGAAGAAATTCGAGCGATTTGAAAAGTTATAACAGCTTTCAAAAGTGTCGGAGTTAAGTGCAGAGTTGAATTACGGAACTAAGCCGTGAGGAATGAGCATCAGCCAAACCTGTTTCGAAAAAAATCTGACAGATGACCTTCAGCGCTTGACGATGAGGTGGAGATTAAAGATTCAAAACGCAAAAGGCTTGAGGAGCTACAGCTTTATTGTTTCTTTTATCGCGGATCAAAATTACATTATCGAAAAAACACAAGGCAAGGAATATTAATGTTATAAAACGAAAAATAAGCCTAGTCTAAGATAAAGAACTGCACCACAAGAACAGCGTGGGCTTTTCTTGTCTTGTTAGGACTTTCTGAACGAAAGTGCCGTGTGCAAAGTGATCGCAATCATCGCAGCTGACATTTAAGTTGTGAAGCAGCAGCGCTAACCACTGTGCCGCCCTACTCCCCTAGGAAAAATCAGCCACAACATCTTTCTAATTTTACAGTTTTTATTTTGCAGAACATGCTATCAGATAACTTCCAAAATCTCAAATCTAGTGCTTGGTTAAGTGGTAGCGAACAGGGGTGTATTAGCATGTGAGGCACTCTTATAATGGTCCTAAAATGGCCGTGTGGTTCCTCATAGAGCCATTGCTTGAAAAAGAACCATCAAATTATGTGAAGGGTTCTTAATCAAATTGGGCCTTAGGACTTTTAAAGGACCCTCCAATATGTGGACAAAGCAGAAATCTTAAGCGTATATAAGTTGCTAACTAGCAGGATACTAACGATTTAAGAAAACCTGTGTTATTGTAAGCAGAGAGTGTGCATTTAAAAACAGGAACCCATTCAGATTTCACAGATGTGTATAAATCTTTTCACAATTATTTTTAGAACTGATTACAGATCAAAAAAAAAAAAAGGTTTTTTTCCGAAACATTCATGTAAAGATAGTTGTTTAGGGAACCAAAAACGGTTCCCCTATGGCACTGCTTGTATGTCGCCTTGGCACTGTTGTATGTGATTGTTCAGTTTTGCTTTTGCAAATTATTTTATGTTCAGTTATTGATTATTGTGATCTGCATCTTTTGGGACGTATGACGTCTTCATGTTGTGCGTGTTGAACGGGGTTAGTGAATAGACAGCATTAGAAGTATACTTTTGAGTGTGTCTTTCCTTCATCCTTAAGAACACGGCAGGCACCTTGATGAGTTTGCCATTGACTGGCATCCAAGTCCAGCGTGGTTCCAATCTTGTAGCCCCATTTCTGAAGTGCTCCACTCCGCCACCAACAATTTAATTAAGTGAAGCATAGATGGATTGGGTTATAACCCAGCGTTGGATCTTCCAGTGTCCAGGTAGTTAGACAATCTATCTCTGATAGGTATTTCAGGAAATGATGGGATTTGCTACCACCCCTGCCCCTAACCCGCTCACACAGACTCCGATAGAACAGAAAGATGCCTAATAAGCAAATCCCGCACTTGGAGATGATAATGTTATGCTGATCGGTGGCTCTAAATTGGCACAGAAAGGTGTGTTTGTGTTCCCTACAATGGACTGGCACTCCATCCAGGGGGGATCCCTGCTTTGCCACCATACCAGTCGGGATAGGAGTATGGACTGGATAAGCAGCTTAAAAGATGAGTGGATGGAAAAATATTCTAAAAACCAAATGTGAGAATTGGCCAATGCTGCATTGTATCTTGTAAGTGCCAAACGAGTTTAGCTGACATCCCACCTGGGATGAATGTGAGATCTTTACATGGACGGGAAAAGTCGGGGAGGGCTCCTAAAACTGGATATTTTCATACCCCATCCAAGAGACGGCAACCTACCAGGTGGCACTGCTATTTGGTGTGTACTCAATGAAGAATCCAACTGAGGACCCGTAAAGTGTTTGTTTCTCACACGACACATTCGGATGTCCTTGTCTTCCTATGCAGTTGTCCCTTCTTTTTCTGTCCTGGTCAGATCCAGTTTGCCATCTTCTCTCAAGACAGCTAAATAGACGTCTGTGTGAAATCTTCTGTTTCTTGGTAATCTGTCTTGGGGAGCTGCATTATTGTGACCTTTGTGAGACTTCCCGGGAACGGTTATTGTATATTCCACACTTGAAGATTAACACACACATGCAGAAATTCTATCCCAGGGGTCTCCAACCTTTTTTCCCCCTGAGAGCTACCTTTACAAATTGAAAATGGCAGAGAGCTACTCGTGTTTTGTAACGTTTATTCTCATAGCTTATTTCAAACCAAACACACTGAATAAGCTTTTGCCTGAACATTTACAAAATGTTGGTGTCCAAAACTCATAGTTTTCATTAAAACATCACAAAAAATATTTAGTTCACCTGTAAGTGTATTTTGTATGTCGGTATGCTTTTTCTAGCATATCTCACACTTTTAAATTAAAACATGAATACTGTCAAAACAAAGCAATGCAATTCCAAATACACTGATATGACTTATTCATTTGTCATTTTGTCACATGTCACTGTGTCACTTTATTCACATGTCCAGTCGCATGTGTGATGTGTTAGTTTAGTTAGTGAGATGACTGGCACTGAGGTGTATGGTGGAGTGGAGCCACTTCGGTTCACTCTGATGGAGTCTGTAAGAGCCATTTCCTAGTTACATAAGATTCAAGATGCAAGAATTATTACAAGAACAAGAAAATATGAACACATAACTCCAGTTCTTAAATCCTTACACTGGCTCCCGGTTAAGTTTAGGGCAGATTTCAAAATCCTCCTTTTAACATATAAAGCATTAAATGGCCGAGGTCCGGCTTACTTTTCTGAACTTATCATGACTTACAAACCTGAGCGCACATTAAGATCTCAAGATGCCGGTCTGCTTATGACTCCAAGGATTAATAAAATAACAGTGGGAGGTCGAGCTTTTAGTTACAGGGCCCCTAAACTGTGGAATGGTCTTCCTGCTTCTATAAGAGATGCCCCTTCGGTCCCAGCCTTTAAATCCCGGCTGAAGACTTACTACTTCAGTTTAGCATATCCTGACTAGAGCTGCTGATTAACTGTACATACTGCATCTCTGTTGTTAGTCATTAGCACTAAAACATAAGTAACATGATAAGTATAATTGAATACTAACCCTCACCTATTCTGTTTCTGTTCTCGGTACTCAAATGTGGCAATTGGTGCCACGGCCCACCTGCCAAGTTGTTTGCCTGCCTAAGGTAAAGTCATCCCTGGTGGAGGATCACAGGAATCATGGGAAAGAGGGGCCCTTTCATCGGATTGGCTGGCCGAGCAACGTTTCAGCCGTGAAATGGCCAAATGGGGAGGCAGCTTGACGGATGAGGTCTCCAGCACTCTAAAAATATCAAAATCTTATTATATGATATCATCTACTGTTAAATTCTGCTCTGTACTTCTAAAATTTTTATTATTATGCTTTATTAAGGATTTGTTCTGTTCTGTGTATTGTATTGTATTGAACCCCTTCTTTTGACACCCACTGCACGCCCAACCTACCTGGAAAGGGGTCTCTCTTTGAACTGCCTTTCCCGAGGTTTCTTCCATTTTTCCCTACAAGGTTTTTTTGGGAGTTTTTCCTTGTCTTCTTAGAGAGTCAAGGCTGGGGGGCTGTCAAGAGGCAGGGCCTGTTAAAGCCCATTGTGGCACTTCCTGTGTGATTTTGGGCTATACATAAAATAAATTGTATTGTATTGTATTGTATTGTATTCATAAATATATTACTAGATGACAATGCATAATCTATGGGACGTTCCTAAAACCCCCATAAGCTGAGTAATATTGCTATATTCTAGCTAATTCTGTCTGCTTTGACTAAACATTATTCATCAGTTAGTGACCAGCCTTGCCACGTGTAAGGCGTAGAGGGCACAAGGTTTTAACCTTTAACCGATGGACCTTTTGAGTGTGTGAAGTAACTCTAAGAAAACGACGCTTATTTAAGTGCTGTGCCGAACATTTAAAACGTGCAGAAGCTAAGAATCTTCAAGTATAGAAGAAGAAATTAAGAACTTTTAAGTATAGAAATAACTAAAGTTTCTCAAGTAAAGCTTAGAGAAGATACATTTTTCCTTTTTTTTGCCTTTTATTCTACGTGTGTAACTACTTTTTTCTTTATTCTCGTGTGGATTATTTGCTTTTAACTTTTTCACTAAATATTTTTAAAAACAAACTTTTGGACTGAGAGATTTCTTTCAGCATGTGCTTGATCTCACCTTATACTTCGGCGGCTACAGAGTCATTTAAATGTTCGTCTGTCAGTCTCGTTCTGAACTTTGATTTCATGACATTCATGTCAGACAAGGCCGACTCACTGAGGTATGGAGACCCAAACAAAGCAGACATTTTCAGAGCTGCTTGGTGAAGATTCTTATAGTCATGTGGCTCTATTACTCTACTGTTGAGGCTTTAACTGCACATTATTTTGAAGGTTTACTAATATATAATCTGTAAAATCTAATGTCTCTCTGTCTGTCAGTCTGAACTACTTAACGGGGGGCGGCATGGTGGTGCAGTGGTAGCACTGCTGCCTCACAGTAAGGAGACCTGGATTCGCTTCCCGGGTCCTCCCTACATGGAGTTTGCATGTTCTCCCCGTGTCTGCGTGGGTTTCCTCCCACAGTCCAAAGACATGCAGGCTAAGTGCATTGGCGATCCGAAATTGTCTTGGGTGTGTGCATGTGCCCTGCCTGGGATTTGTTCCTGCCTTGCGCCCTGTGCTGGCTGGGATTGGCTTCAGCAGACCCCCGTGACCCTGTGTTAGGATATAGCAGGTTGGATAATGACTGACTGACTACTTAATGAATTTAGATCTGGTTTTTTTTTTCTATAATTTGCTTGAACATTCTTGATGACTTTGCGACTTCTCTCATTTTGCTATGTATCAGAGTTCACTTGCAGTCCACGCAGCGGGCCGAGGGGAGGGGCCCTCCTCACTCACTCGTCATCTTCAGGCGTGTGCCTCAACTCCGCTTAGCTAGCGAGCGAGAAAATAATTGAATTCAACTTTTTTTGATATTTAAAATAAAGTGTTCCTTAGGTCTTGATGAGTTTGAGTCTGGATATTTTCTTAAGTGTATGTCACATTGAAAAGAGAGATTGCAATTCAGATTGTGGATGGTGATTTTGTGTTAAAAGCATTGTGATATGATTTTTTGGAAAGATCGCCCACCCCTAATTTGACTAATCAAGTTTTCAAATTTATGTAGGATTCATTAACACTTTGGTGAGCTACTTGGAAAGGGGCTGTGAGCTAATGATGTGTTGGAGACCCCTGTTCTATTCAGACAAAGTCTCTGATGGTGCCAGCTGCCAGTCACTCTGCAGTATTCCACCACAAATTCTCTCCAGACACATACACATAGCGAGCCCACCCAAACAAAGCCAGGCTTCCTTCCCAGGGTGGCCTGACTTCTTATATTGCACAAACAGGAAGGGGCGGGGCTAAGTGCCCTAACTTGGGGGGATTCTCGTTGTGGTGGGGATTTGGGGATAGACAGAAGTAGAATAAAATGTCAGCAACAGCGTCTCCTCTCGCCCCGGTGGGTTATCATATACCTCAGTTGAGGCCTTGAGATCCTCCGACGCAGATGCGTGACACAACGCTACTAATTTAATAGTATCTTGATAATAGAAGGCAGCAATGTCTATCAGAAACACGGACCAGTCTGTGTGCGTCCAAACATGTGACAGGTGGTTTATGGGCGCCCAGATTCAGATTTAGCCTGAGCACTGGTGCTTAGTGCCAATCACTGTACCGGCACCCATGAAACACACACTTTCATGATATCTCCATTACATCAGCTGCTCTTTGTGAAGCGTACTGTGGCAGTTCTTTGTATGTGACAGTGCCAGTATACTGGGGACCACCACCTTAAATCTATCCCAGCATTCCACACAAACACTGATTGTCTAATCTCAGTAAAGAAAGCAGGTGTGACTGGGAGGCTCCGCTCGAAGGCAAAATATGCATAAACTTCTAAGAACTGGCTCAGAGAACTGCATGGCTGAGCTTTTCATGTATTCAGGAAGTGTAACTATGGCTTGTGGCTTCAGACATTAGTGACGAGGGGAGTGTGGCCTGGGAGCATTTATAAAAAAAATGTTCCGACTCCACACCTACTGTCCGGTTTTGTAGGTTCAGCGTGACAGAGACGGCCACATTTTTCTGGTTTTGTAGTCCAAGTCATTCCACGGTTTCAAGTGCGAGTTTTATTTTAATAAAGGCAGTTGATTGGTGTATGATTTGCAGTTCAATCAGTTTGATAATTAGAATTTAGGTCTCGCTGCTTTGATGTGTTCTGTATTAGCATGCAGTTGTACAGAATGTGTGCGTTCTTAAGTAATAATCATCTCTAAGCACCCTGGTAAGAATGTAATATATAAAATATAGAGCTTTGCAGACAGCGGCATCTTTTTGTATATATGTAAAATCCAACGACTGTCTGTCTGTCCGCTTTTCATGCGAGACCTACTTAACGGATTTAGATTGGGTTTTTATCTATAATTTGCTTGAACATTCCGGTCGATTTTGCGACTTTTCTCATCACGCTAAGTATCATAGTTCGGTGGCAGCAGCGATTTATTATTGCAAATCCGAGAGAGAGGCTGCGGGCCGAAGGGAGGGGGATGCGGGACCTCAGGAGTAGGGACCCTCCTCACTCACGCGCGAGCCCCCGTTTGAGTCGGTGTACTGTGCCTGTGCCTGTGCCTGTGCCTGTGCCTGTGCCTGTGCCTGTGCCTGTGCCTGTGCCTGTGCCTAGCTAGCAATACCTGTTTGTTTATTGATTTTTAAAGTTTGTCCTGTTTCAGGGTGGCACAACGGTAGTGCTGCTGCCTCGCAGTTAGGAGACCGGGGTTCGCTTCCTGGGTCCTGCCTGCGTGGAGTTTGCATGTTCTCCTCGTGTCTGCATGGGTTTCCTCCCACAGTCCAAAGACATGCAGGTTAGGTGCATTGGTGATACTAAATTGTCCCTAGTGTGTGCTGGGTGTGTGGGTGTGTGTGTGTTCGCGCCCTACGGTGGGCTGACGCCCTGCCCGGGGTTTGTTTCCTGCCTTGTGCCCTTTGTTGGCTGGGATTGGCTCCAGCAGACCCCCCGTGGCCCTGTAGTTAGGATATAGCGGGTTGGATAATGGATGGATGTCCTGTTTCACTAGTAAAGCTAGATTAAAATAAATTTGAATCTACCAATTCATAAACCGATGTTTGTATGCCACCCTTCCAAAAGTTTCCCTTCTTGTATTTCTTGCACATGGGATTGATCTCCAGCCTGACAAAGACGGTTTATGTGTCTGGTTAGGGTTTGAAGAGGTGCTGCCCCCTAGAGGGTTCCAGTCCACCAAGGCCTGTGCCTTTGACTACCACCCAGCTCATGTGGCACCCGGCCACGATTCCTCCTGCAGGTGGTGGGTCCTACAGGATGCCAGTCCCACATTGTTTTTTCTGGCTATGCCTGACTGGGTTGTGTGGTACGTAGGCCCAGCTGTCAGGAGCTCACCTGTGGGCACTTCTACCACACCTGGCTACAGGAGGAGGCCCCCGTAACCCCATACTGGGTGGGATACTGTTATTAAATGTATGGGTTTGTATTATTAGGGGGTTATATCTCCCAGATAACAGTGAGGCCCAAACATCCTTTTCCCCAGCCACACTTGCCAACTCATACTTTGGGATCCCAAGGCGTTTCCAGGCTAAGAGTGTTGGCCCTGTAACATGGCTTTGGAAAGGCGGCGAAAGATGAACGAATAATTGACAAAGATGGATCAGTCAATCATCTATCCCACCAAGGAAAAAAGTCAAACAAGGGTGCTATGCCATTTGTTTTTTATACTTAAATGCTAACTATGCTTTAACATGGAGGTCATTTTTTAGTATTGTGCTCTTCAACATTTACATACCACCTTGTGCCAAAAGAGCTTTTCTGATAACATCCATCCATCCATCCATTATCCAACCCACTATATCCTAACACAGGGTCATGGGGGTCTGCTGGAGCCAATCCCAGCCAACACAGGGCGCAAGGTAGGAAACAAAACCCCGGGCAGGGCGCCAGCCCACCGCAGTTTTCTGATAACAACAACATTTATTTCTATAGCACATTTCCATACTCCATTGGGCCCCTTGGGCAAGGCCCTTAACCTGCAATTGTTCCGTCCTGGGTATGTCATTAACTTGAATCCAGCCCTGCAAGCAGGTCCCCCAACTTACAGGGAACACTTAGGGTTTGGTGGCAGGACTGGCACTCCAGCCACTGTAAAAACCTCGCACTGTTCCAATGTGGTGTTAAAGTGTCACCTGCTGCACTCGGGTCCCAATCCAGGTGGTTCGGGATGTGGTGGTTGTGGTAATATGCTGTCAGCGCATGCTCCCAACATCTGTGTCAGCCACAACAACATTTTTTTCTTTAGCACATTTTCATACAAATGGTGCAGCTCAATGTGCTTCATAAGATGAAGAAGGAAAGGTTTATATGAAACAAAAATCAGATTACGTAGCACCCAGCAAACGTAAGTAACAAAGAATATGGTAAAGTCATATGGCCAGAAGGACTCAAAAAGCAAACTTCTGAGGGCTGGTGAAAAAAAATCAAAAAACAAAATCTGCAGGGGGTCCAAGGCCAATAGACCACTCAGCCCCCACTGGGTATTCTACCTAACATAAATGATCTAAATCAGTCCTCATGGCTTTCAGGCTTCACATAAAAGAATTCGATGATGATGGTCATGTGCACATCTGGGGTGCTGCCCTCAATCCATCAACGATGCACAAGATAAAATGTAACACGTGAAACTGATGTCACATTACGCGACTTCTAGTCAGAGGGCACCATAGACTTGATGACGGCAGTTGCTGATCTTGTCACCTGTGGATGTCAATTTACCTTTCGAAATTGCCGGGGATGTCGAATGTGCATGGCGTGATGATGGTTTAGCATAATTTCACATTTTCAAAGTATCGCATGCTCTCCCCCTTTTTTTCCTGACAACCAACAACGTGTTGTCTGATGGATGCTAACACTCTACAAAGGGTTAACAAAGTTCCACGGTTTTTTTTTATCAAAGACCTCAGACAGATGAGCTTCTCTTCAGTTTGTGACATCCAAAATGGCCACATTCTGGGTGGGCGCTCAAGTGGTTGTCCGCTCTCTCACACACACACAAGCTCACACTTACGATTTAAGACTCAGACTCCTTAAGATTATGTAACTATGACTAAGAATAACTGCTGTGAGGGACGGCTGGGGTCTTTACCTGGCCGGGATGCCTCCTTTAAGGAAGGACGTGGGTAAATGGCTTTTGAAGGGCATTATCTCACCTGAACTGCTACTTGGCAGCCCCCGAGAGTTGCAACGGCACCTCGGATTCTCACAGGGCTGTATGGGAGTTACTATTTGTCGGCACAGCCCCATTTGGTTCTGTGGATGCTGCCAGGGGGAGCCATGGAAGCTGCAGAGCCCTACTTTGAAATTCCACCACACCTGAGAATAATGGCAGACTTCCCTAACAAGCCCGCTGGGGTGCTCCTGGGTGTGGCTTAAAAAGGAGGAAAAGGGACGAAGCTTATCAGTGGAGGAGTCGAGGTGGAAGGAAGGAAGGAAAGAAGGTGAAAAAGAAAGAGAGAGAGATAGAGAGACAGAAGAAGTTCTGTGTGTTGTATTCTTTGGCTGTACTGTACTAATGGGTGCTAATGGGCGCTAACTGGTGCTAATGGGAAATGGGTAGAAAATGTTTCCCACTGAATAAAAGCCTTTTATTTTACAGCACTTGTGTCTGTGTCTGTCTTGTCGGGTGTTTCGCCCTCTGGTGATTCACACTGGGACAGCAATGTAGTAATAATAATAATAATAATAATAATACATTTTATTTGAAGCGCCTTTCAAAAAACTCAAGGCCACTGTACAATCAGATAAAAATTAAACATTCAATAACTTAAAAATTTAAAATCCAAATAAAACAACACCAATAACAATTACAGTGAATAAGCAATTTTGAACAGATGAGTTTTAAGATTAACCTGAAATTGGTGAAGAGAAGTCATGTTCCTAAGGTAAGCAGGTAATGAATTCCATAAGGAGGGTGCCGATCTGCTAAATGCTCAGTGTCCCATCGTGACAAGACGTGCTGGTGGATTATTTAAGTTGATGGAAGAAGAAGATCTGAGCATGCGAGAGGGTTTAGTGATTTGTAGGAGCTGTGAGAGATATGTAGGGGCAAGATTATGAATAGCCTTATATGTAAGGACTACAATTTTATAGTTGACCCTAAACTTTATTGGCAGCCAATGAAGCTGCTGGATAACAGGTGTAATGTGATCAGAGTAGGGTGTTTTAGTATTTATACGAGCAGCTGAATTCTGAACAAGTTGAAGTTTATGTAGTAACTTTTGGGGCAGACCAAAGAGAAGTGAGTTGCAATAGTCCAGGCGGGAGGTGACCAAACTGTTGACTAAAATAGCAGTAGAGTGATTTGACAAAGATGGCCACAGGTGATTAATGTTACGCAGGTGGAAGTAAGCTGCTCGGGTAACAGAATTAATGTGAGACTGAAAAGACAACGTGCTGTCCAGAATTACACCAAGGCTTTTTATCTGATCTGTACAGGTAACAGATGTGTTGTCTATTAATACTGAGATCTTTGATGCCTTCGCAATTGCAGATTTCGTGCCCATAAGAAGCACCTCAGTTTTATTAGAGTTCAACTGCAAGAAGTTAGAAGAAAACCAAGACTTGATCTCAGCAAGGCAATCAGTAAGTGAGGATGGTGGAAGCGATGCAGATGGTGAAGTTGAGAGATATAACTGGGTATCATCTGCGTAACAATGAAAGTTTATCTTCCATTTACGAAAAATGACACCCAAAGGAAGCAGATAAGTGATAAACAGCAAGGGGCCAAGGACAGAACCTTGAGGAACCCCAGATACTACGGGAGTGGGAGTAGAGGTACATGTGTCCAGCTGAATGAATTGAGTTCTGTCTGTAAGATGTGACTTAAACCAAGTTAACGGAATGTGAGAAATACCGAGTGCAGATAACCGTTTTAGTAAGGTGGAATGACAGACAGTGTTGAATGCAGCACTGAGGTCCAGAAGAACAAGGATTGTGATTAGGTCTGAGTCTGCAGCCACTAAAAGATAGTGTAGTGTGACGTGGCTTTAGTCCTGTCTCATACGCTGCGCCACTGCACTCAAACATTACATCAAGAAGTGCACTCTTGAGAAGAACGGGTTCTTAATGCCACTTTTATTGGGTTGTGTGGAGCCATTGCTTGATCAAGAACCATTTCATTTCGGGAAGGGGCCACTGCATGTGAAATCACCTTAATGGACTTGTACTCCACACATCAAGGTGCAATATAACCTGACTTTCTGTTAGCCTTCCTCAACACTGTCTGGCAGCTTCTTTAGGCTTTGACAAAGGTTCCTAATATGTTGAGAAACACAGAGCTCTTTATTACCTGCAGGATACTAACCAGGGGCATAGCCAGGAATTGATTTTAGGGTGGGCCGGTGTAAAAATAGGTGTTCTAGTTTTTAGTAGGATATATAAGGGCACTTCCCTGGTCCTCCCTGCGTGGAGTTTGCATGTTCTCCCCGTGTCTGCGTGGGTTTCCTCCCACAGTCCAAAGACATGCAGGTTAGGTGCATTGGCGATCCTAAATTGTCTCTAGTGTGTGCTTGGTGTGTGTGTGTGTG
Organism: Polypterus bichir lapradei; assembly: GCA_026402145.1. NCBI lineage: Eukaryota > Metazoa > Chordata > Cladistia > Polypteriformes > Polypteridae > Polypterus > Polypterus bichir. Next base: position 17,139,130 of record JANRMT010062802.1, read on the forward strand.
TGTGTGTATGTGTGTCCTGTGGTGGGCTGGCACCCTGCCCGGGGTTTGTTCCTGCCTTGTGCCCTGTGCTGGCTGGGATTGGCTCCAGCAGACCCCCGTGACCCTGTGTTAGGATATAGCGGGTTGGAAAATGACTGACTTTTCATACTGTGGTACATTCACAAAAGTTGAGCAAAAATTATCAAGGCAATCAAACGTTGTTGTGCCACGGCGGACACATAAACACAAAATCAGTCCCTACCTGCCCTGTAAAGTTTTATGCCAGGTGCATAAACCGGTCGATTAATTCGTCACAATCTCAATTTTCAGCAAGATAGTCAAGTTGCTAATACGAACTGATGACAATGATGATCTCAAATGCGTCTTGATCTGATTTACGTGTGAAAAATCTCTCTCAACACTGCAAGTTGTACTTTGGAAACATTAACATTAGGGAAAATGTCCAGGGGACAAAAGAGATGACCATTTTTGCTGTCTTGTTTCCACTTTCCTGTTAATTTCTTAGACAAACACTAAGGCAGAGTATTCTTGCATGCTGATTGTTATTCCAAATAGCTTAACCAGGCTTTTTGGAAATCCTTGATATTTCCGCTTGTTTTGCCATGTGAGAAATAATCCCTCTCTTGGTGTTCGTCAAAAATACACAGTGCGGAGGACTGCCGGCTTCGTGTTCCGGTCCTCACCCTCAGGCCGCCAGGAGGAGCTCTCCCGACAGCATGATCGTGCCCCGAGGTCCAGCAGGGCCTCATGGACTATGTAGTGTTTATACACAGCCCTGCTGGATACCTTGGGGGCCACAGGGAGTCGCTGTAGGGGGGCTTGTGGGCTCTTATGTGCCCTATGTCCCGGGAGTGCGTCACGGTCACGTGACAGGAAGAAACGACATGCTCCCGGGTTGGAGAGAAGGACTGTTTACCCTGACCCGGAAGGAATAAGGAACTGTGGACTGATTGGGCAGGAACACCTCCGGGTCAGGGGCTATAAAAGGACTATGGGCCAGTCCAGACACTGAGCTGAGCTGGGAGGTAGAGGGGCGAAGTGTCTGGGTGAGGAGGAGAGATTATTGTGATTGTGTAATTTATGAGTAGAGTGGAAGGTGCTTGGTGCACTGTGCTAAAAGACAATAAAAGAGTCTGGGACTTTTACCTGGTGTCTGGCGTGGTACCTGAGGGTTCAAGGGAGCACTAGCGCCCCCTACTGCCACAACAGTTAAGCAAGTTAAGGTTCTGTGAACTGTCTAATGAGTAACACCAATCAGGTACACATACACCGTAACTCCATCCCATTTATTTGTTGAAAATTCAGTAAACCAATGGGATTTGAAATACCACTTTGAAACCGAAGGAAAGATAAATTTACAAATAGGCAATCAATTACAAAGTTTCATGGAAAATTTTGTATACAATGAACTGCTTGGCTGGGCCCATGGCCAACCAGAGAGGGCCTATGCCGCTGATACTGACAGACCAAGAAACCTGAATTTAGCCCGTGTTATTATAAGCAGAATGAGTGCTTTAAACCTCATGGACCCATTGATATTTCACAAATCTGTATCATCTAGTCTGTTATGGAGCCTGTTATGGATCTACCGCATCTGCTCGCGTTTAAGTTCTCTCGCGTATAAGTCAGGGCTGATTATAATGTTGGTCATATAAGTCGAATGTGGAAAACTGATGCTATTGGTCCAAGAGATTATGATATGCTAATGCCCACCTGAGAGAGTAACCACGAAACACACGGCCTTTTTTTTCTATCTATCGTGCCTACGTGACCACACAGTAATACGCAAACTATTCCGAAACGACGTTTGTGTTTTTTGTATTTCACAACCTCATACATCTTTATCGGAAGAGCATCCCTTACCACAATGGAGCATTCGATCAGAAGAAAATACAAAGCTGGTTTTAAATTAAAAGTCTTTGAAGTGGTGAAAGAAATTAGTAACTGCGCTGCTGCAACAAAATTCGATGCGTCTGAGAAAGTGGTGTGAGAGATTGGAGGAGGCAAGGAGATGTCTCTCTATTATAAAAGGAAATCCTGAGACAAGACCTTTTCAAAGAGATAATTTCAACTCTTGCGAAATGAGACTTTGGCCACGAGATTTTTTCAAGTCACGTCCTCCTCTCAACCATATTCAATCACGCCCGTGGTCCTCTCACCTCTCATTCGTGTGAATGCTTTGCTCAGACAGTTCCTGCTCTCTTAGCTCTTATACATTTTTATGCTTTCCTCACTTTAAGTTCCCAATAAAAGAAGACTTATTACTGTCCAAATCTTAATGAAGAATTTCATCCTGAAGGGTTATCAACAGAAGAAATGAGTACACGGGCAATCCTAGCACCGAGAAACGATGAAGTCAAATGAATTGCCACCAAAAACATTGATCGGTTACACGGCAGATTAGTTAAATGCGTATCAATAGACGGTGCTGAGACAGTTGGTGGTGATGGTGCGGAAGATGAAAACATCAACTTACAATATCACGAAGAATATCTACAACCGTTAACACCGTCTGGTCTTCCACCACACAAATTACTGTTGAGAGAAGGATGTATCCGAGAAAGGTAATGTAGTACATCTTCAGGGGATAACATTACACAACAAAGGAGATCTTGATATGCCATTCATATTAAAATGTTAACAGTTTCCCATTTGAATAGCTTTTGCAAAGACAACTAACAAATCACAGGGACAAACATTTGAAAGAGTCGTTTTATTTATTAGAGAGAAAGAAACGATATTCACTCACAGGCAGTTATACGGTGCGTTGTCACAATGTAACTCCGAATCAAAATTCAATGCGATATTGACGAAAAGTTAATCAAAAAAGTTCTTTTTACTGAAGTTTTACAGTAAAAGTGTAAGTTTAAAAAGTATTTGCATGTTAATTTCAAAGCCAAACAGAAAAAAAGTGTATAACGCAATGAATAACTCTAACGCAACATGAAACATAACTTACTTTCAAAGTATTATATTTCACTGTTGTTTAATATGGTTAATTACTCGCTGTCATGTAAAATAGTTCTATTATGCAAATATAACAATTCCCATGAAAATAACAATCTGTTTAAATTGTACATCCGCATCCCCATACGTGAGCGGCTGAACCGTGAAGTGGCTGGCGCATAGCGAAGTGAGCAGGGGGCAAAGTAAAAAAAAATAAAAAATTAAGTATTGTATTTTTGAATGGCCGTATAAGTCAGGGTTTGATTTTATGATTGACCCGACTTATACACGAGTATATACGGTAATTAAATAAAGGTTATTTCTGGAACTTCTTGTGATTCCCAAACATAGCAATCATATATGAGTTACTCTAAAAAAGATCCAAGTGTTACAGTAGACATGACGTATTGTATACAACAGTCCAAATGCACCCACTTTGTTTTGCTGTTTGCTGGAATGAAAGGGTAGAAATCTCTAGAATTGCTTCAGGATGGGTGATGTGACTGCACCAGCCATGTCATGGAGCTTCACAAGGCCAAAACACCAAAATCCCCTTAAGAATGGCCCTGCGACTACACATACGTCACGTTGGCATGTGGATTATGATGCTGTAGGCATGGCCAAGGCCACCATTGTTTAGCCATCAATGTTTAACTTGACGTTTTCAAGCCAAACCGTAAAATCGACTTAAGCACCTCGTGCAACAACCACACCTCAGTGTGGAGCGTCATTCCTTTGCAAAACCTCTTCCACTCTTAGTCCCTGTCTAAGATGATACGTTCGTCCCGTGTCTGTCTGGGTCTTGATCTGGTGCACCTCATTTTCCTTCCATTTCTTTTAAAGATTTGCTTGCATTTCTTCTCGTTTTCGATATCTCACAATACATGAAGTTACACTCCTGCAGGATGTTATTATTAAGCACTGTGTTTGTATTAGTTACTGTATGTTATTACTTTCTTATTGTTCTGGCTTTTATGTTGATGAAACAGTTTATTAACAACTGGACCTGATTGGGGTAACAAGCCCAGCCACAATAAAGAGTCTGGGGGACATTTTTAGGTTGCATGGAGGACGTCTGGGAGAGTGGAAGGGAAAGCTCATGGGCTATGGCTGGGCTCACTTAAGTCATCATCCAGCTTTTGTGCCTGTCAGCTTGTTTATTCCTTGAATGTTGGTGAAGTATTGTATTCTCTTTATCCCACTGCTGCCACCAAAATATGTAAATCAGAGGGTCTTGTTAGCCTTAGTTCTCAGTAGCTGGCGTAAGGAGTAGCCCGGCGCTTCATCAAACTCCTTAAGTTATTATTTTGGTTATAGTTACAGAGCGCTGTGCTTGTCTTGATTATGTGATTAATTACTTATTGTTCTGTCTTTTATGTTGGTACAGCCTTTTATTATTTACATTTACAACTCTGCCTGGTTGGGGTAGAGAACCAGGGGAAAACGGAAATGATGGAGTGCATATTTGGTCTGCTTGAGGGATATCTGGAAGAATGGAGGGAGAAGCTGGGCTCACATACTGTAAGTCAGCATATGGCTTTTGTACCTATCAGTTTGTTTCTTCCCTGATTGTTGGTGAATTATGGGGCGGAGTGGTGGCTCTGAGGCTAAGGATCTGTGCTGGTATCCCGACGGTTGCTGGTTCGAATCCCTGTCACTGCCAAAAGAGATCCTACACTGCTGGGCCCTTGAGCAAGGCCCTTAACCTTCAATTGCTCCAGGGGCACTGTACAATGGCTGACCCTGCGCTCTGACCCCAAGGGGTATGCGAAAACATCACAAATTCCTAATACAAGAAATTGTATAAGGCGAAATAAAGAACAAAAAAAAAAATTACTGTATTTTCTTTATCCCACTTCTGCCACCAAAACATGCAAATCAGAGGGTCTTGTTAGCTTTAGTTTTCAGTAGCTGGCATAAGGAGTACCCCGGCGCTTCATCACAACACCTTAAGTTATTATTTTGGTTATAGGTAGAGAGCACTTGGTGATGTAATTATGTATTGTTCTCTCTTTTATGTTGGTACAGCCTTTTATTATTTATATTTACAACTTTACCTGGTTGGGATAGTGAACCCAGGAAAAATTGAGAGGGTGGAGTGCATCTTTGGGCTACTTGGAGGATATCTGGGAGTATGGAGGGGGAAGTTGGGCTCACATAAATCAGCATCCAGCTTTTGTACCTAATAGTTTGTTTCTTCCTTGATTGTTGGTGAAGTACTGTATTCTCTTTTTCCCACTGCTGCCAGTAAAATCTGTAAATCTTGTTAGCCTTCGTTCTTAGTAGCTGGCAGAAGGAGTACTCCGGCACTTCATCCGGAGTGTCACAGCACGTTAAGTTATTATTTCGGTTATAGTTAGAGAACACTGTGCTTGTATTGATGATGTAATTAATTACTTTTATAATTCTATCTTTAATGTGGGTACAGCCTTTTATTATTTACATTTACAACCCTACCTGGAGTGCATTTTTGGACTGCTTGGAAGATATCTGGGAGAATGGAGGGAGAAGCCCGGGAACTATGGCTGACCTCAAACAAGTCACATCCAATAGCTTTTCTACCTGTAGGTTTATTCCATCCCTGATTTTTGATAAAATGCTGCATTCTGTTTATCCCACCGCTGCCACCAAAATATGTAAGCCTTCAGTTCAGTTCAGTAAGGAATACTCAGATACTTCTTTCAGAAAGCCGCAACACTTTAAGTTCTTATTTTGGTTACAGTTAGAGAGCACTGTGTTTATATTAGTTATGCTATTTCTTACTTACTTTTCCTGCCTTTATGTTAATAGAATCTTTTATTATTTATATTCGTATTTACAACTGTATTTGATTGGAGTAGTGAAAAAAAAATCAAGTGTGGAGTGCAGTTTTTGGGAGACTGGAGGGGGAAGCATTGAAATGAAGTATTGTACCTCTCCGAATGAAACGTCTGTGTACTCCTTACATCAGTTACAAGAAGTGAGGCTCACAAGACCCTCAGTTTTATACTACTTTGGATTGGGCTTAAGGTTCAAATTAGGCTGTGTGTGTCTGAGTGAGTGAGTGAGGGTCCCTGTAGACTGGCATCTCGTCCAGTGCTGATTCCAACCCTGGTGCTCCAGACTTCAGTGCCTGAGCCCTGAAACACATACCTTTTTAAAAATAATGGCTCTACAACAGCACTTTACTAGGATATGTGGTTCTTCATATAACCATAACTTGATAAAGAACCATCTCATTCTGGGAAGGGTCCTTTGCATATCATACTGGTGTTTTGGGCTTTGAAAAGTTTACTAATATATGGAGAAAACCTGAAATGTTTAATGTATAGTAGGGTACGAGGAAACAGCAGATCAAGAACACCTGATCTTAATGTGAATATAAGCAACAAGAGTCTTTTTAAAAACAATTGGAATTTCACAAATCTGTTACTATCGATTTATACATGAATCCTATAATGGATCTAAATAAAATGTGCTGTATGAAACCTTAATTTGAAGCCAAAAATGGGTGTCCTATTGCACTGCTTTGAGGAACCAATTTGGCACTTTTAGATTAAAGAGTGTAAGAGATAGCAGGTATGAGTAATGAATGAATTAAGTAAAGCAATAATGAAAGACAATCCTGCTATAAACACTCTTTATAATAAGAAAAGTGCCAGTAATAATGCTAATAGTGCTAAAAATAACAATCAACCAACCAGTGATTAGATAGCTTTCTATCATATTGTGCTTTTCTTAGCACGGGAAAGGCGCTATATGAACTCTGAGACACTGAAACTTTTGTGGTTTCACATCCCAGTCTTGGCTCACTGTGAAAGCATGAGGGATGTGCTGGGCTGATTTTAACAATGAATTCAATTTCAGTTTATTCTAACAGTTCTTTTCTCAGAAAACAGAAACAGAGAAAAGTTTCTTGTTTTGAAATGAACAACATTTATAGAAACACCCCACTCTGTGCACTATGTGCAT
>JANRMT010062802.1:17161116-17172127 GCA_026402145.1 Polypterus bichir lapradei
TCTTTCTTTCTTTCTTTCTTTCTTTCTTTCTTTCTTTCTTTCTTTCTTTCTTTCTGTCTGTCTGTCTGTCTGTCTCTCTCTCTCGTTGTTCCTCTCTCTCACTTTCTCTTGCTTCCTCTGTCTCTTTCTTTCTCACTCTCTTTCTCTCTCTCCATCCAACGCACCCACACATGCTCACCCATTGTCTATATTATGCGAATGTGGCGGCGTGATGTTCACACAATCCACATGTACCCAGGGTCTATGCCAACATTAGGGCAAATTAGACTTTTGCCTAGGGGCGAGGATCATAAGGGGGTTTCTCCCAGCCGCACGGGTTAGCTACAGAACAGTCAGTTGGCACACTAATAAGCTTGGCCCAGGGTGCAAAATAACCTGCCACTGGCGCTGCATGTACCCCTTCTTAAACTTCATCGGCGCATTGTGCACTAGATATATATAATTTATATGAGGTTTTATATTATAGCAGAATTTTCTTAAGCAGACTTCATGTATCTACGTCTGCACAGATGTGACATTTATTTCGTCACGTGTGTGGACCCCTATTACCGGGGGAGGCAACCAGGGGACAACCTTGTGACAAGTCCACACCAGGGTTCCGAGCAGCGACTCTGTTCAGAGAATCTCCTGGACCCACCTGCCCCTCCGACCCCCTACTGGCTCGTCCACTGGGAACGAGGAAAAATAAATAAATAAAGAAATAAACCCACGAGGCTGTGTCTGTTTCTCGTCCCCTTATGCACCCTTTCGATTTCTGTGTAACCCCTGTGTAATTTCATTTTCTGAATTACATATGCTATCTAACAATACATCAGTCTTCAACCACAGGCCCACCCACATCACTTCTAGATTATCTTTTGTCCTTTAAGAAATGAACACCGTGAGTAGATACATTCAACATTTCGTGGAATTTGGGCTTCCAGTTCGCGATGACATGTGGGGACTTTTTAATTTCTTCTCTTGATCAAGTTCGTTGGTCTGGATGCATGTCTTTATCTCACCATCTTGGCGTTGACAAGTAAGAGTTGAGCAGCTAGCCTTTGTCAAAGGGGAATGTCGCAGATTACAATCACTCCAGGCTGACTCAAACTAGTACTGAAATCCAGGTTGAGGACCCACCTTTTCTTCAATTACTCTGGCATTCTTGAATTTAATAGGTGACAATGACGCCTTAGCCTGTGGCCTTTTGCATGTTCTTTTCTTAATATAGTGTCATTCCAGGTAGTCACCACGCCAACGCATCACATTTAAGGTCTGTTTATGACTCTTCTCAGCAAACTGTAGTTTGGTTGCTGTCTTATTGTAGATACTCCAGACTAATAAGGGGACCTGGTTAAGGCTTTGGACCTCCATCCCGAAGGTGATGGGTTCAGATCCCACCATTGACACTGTGTGACCCTGAGCAGGTCACCTACCTCACCTGCCTGGGCTCCACTTGGAAAAAAACAAAAATGTAACCAGTTATATCTCAAATGTCGTGAGTCACCTTGGATAAAAGTGTCAAATAAATAAATGGAAATGAGACTTTTTTTTTTATTTTTGGTACACTTATAATTGTGGACCATCCACAGGACCACATCTTGAAAAAGTGCTGCTGTACACTATGAGACATTTTCTAAATCTTATTTTCTATAATAAGACCACCAAGAAGCCAGAGTGTGGATGGAGAGCACTGGAGGCTTTGCAGTAGCCACCTCTGATGGGACCCACAACCCCCATACACTCAAAACACTCGCACTCACAACTGGTCAATTCTTCTTCTTCTACTTGTTGCAGCTTCCGTTAGGGGTCGCCACAGCAGATCATCTTCTTCCATATCTTCTTGTCCTCTCCATCTTGCTCTGTCACACCCATCACCTGCATGTCCTCTCTTACCACATCCATAAACCTTCTCTTAGGCCTTCATCTTTTCCTCTTGCCTGGCAGCTCTATCCTCATCATCCTCTTCCCAATATACCCAGCATTTCTCCTCTGCACATGTCCAAACAAACGCAATCTCGCCTCTCTGATTTTGTCTTCCAACCTCCAATCTGAGCCGACCCTCTAATGTCCTCATTTCTACTCCTGTCCATCCATGTCACGCCCAATGCAAATCTTAGCCTTTTTAACTCTGCCACCTCCAGCTCTGTCTCCTGTGCCACCATCTCCAGCCCATATAACATAGCTGGTCTCACTGCCATCTTGTAGACCTTCCCTTTCACTCTTGCAGATGCCCGTCTGTCACAAATCACTCTTCCTGACACTCTTCTCCACCCATTCCGCCCTGCCTGCACTCTCTTCTTCACATCTCTTTCACAATCCCCATTGCTCTGTATTGTTGATCCCAAGTATTTAAACTCATCTACCTTCGCCAACTCTACTCCTTTCATCCTCATCATTCCACTGACCTTCCTCTCATTTTCACACATGTATTCTTGTTCCTACTGACCTTCATTCCTCTTACCTCATATCTCCACCTCTCCAGGGTCTCCTCAACGTGCTCTCTACTATCGCTACAGATCACAAACATCACAGTCCACGGGGACTCCTGTCTAATCTTGTCTGTCAACCTGTCCATCACCATTGCAAATAAGAAAGGCCTCAGAGCCGATCCCTGATGTAATCCCACCTCCAACTTGAATGCATCCGTCACTCCTACCGCAGACCTCACCACTGTCACATTTCCCTCGTACATATTCTGTACAACTCTTACATACTTCTCTGCCACTTCCTCATACAATACCACAGCTCCTCTCAGTCACCCTGTCATATGTTTTCTCCAGGTCCACAAAGACGCAATGCAGCTCCTTCTGGCCTTCTCTAAACTTCTCCATCAACATCCTCAGAGCAAACATCACATCTGTGGTGCTCTTTCTTGGCATTAAACCACACTGCTGCTCACTAATCATCACCTCACTTCTTAACCGAGCTTCCACTACTCTTTCCCATAACTTCATGCTGTGGCTCATCAATTTTATTCCCCTGTAGTTACTGCAGTCCTGCACATCCCCCTTATTCTTAAATATCGGCACCAGTACACTTCTTCTCCACTCCTCAGGCATCCTCTCACTTTCCAAGATTCCATTAAACAATCTGGTTAAAAACTCCACCGCCATCTCTCCTAAACACCTCCATGCTTCCCCAGGTTTGTCATCTGGACCAACGGCCTTTCCATTTTTCATCCTCTTCATAGCTGTCCTTACTTCCTCCTTGCTAATCCTTTGCATTTCCTGATTCACTATCTCCACATCATCCAACCTCTTCTCTCTCTCATTCTCTTCATTCATCAGCCTCTCAAAGTACACTTTCCATCTGCTCAACACACTCTCCTCGCTTGTGAGTACGTTTCCATCTTTATCCATCTTTAACCTGGTCAATTAATAGCCTCCAATCAGCTGAGGAGTTTTCTTCTTCTTGGAATGTGGGTGGAAACTCCAGAAAAACACGTGAGGAATGAGCAAACGGAGGGCTGCCTGGTTGGCTATCAAAGCCAAAGAGTCGGAGTGCTGGGAGGTGCATGTGCTGCCCACACCCCCTGTGCCAACCCTCATTTTACATCCAGGTGGTAAGAAATCACCTCATCTGCTTAGGATGGCAGACCTAATTATGACGAATTCAAGTGTGATATTACGTCATGAACGATACAGGAATAATTATCTTGTATGGTTAGGAACATTTTGTTTTTAATTCTATTCCTTAGTTCTCACCAAACCCTGCACTGTTCCAAAAAGAACTTTGAACAGAGTTTACAGTGTAAATACAAGAACACAAAGACGGACAAAGTTTGGGGGAAATCCACCCCGTATAATTTAACGAAGCCAAGTAGTCACAAGAGACGGTGTCTAAAACGGGACTGAAGCAGATGGACAGAGGGCGGGGTTTTTATAGGCGGTGGAGGAAGAGGCGGGTCCAGGAGGGAAGAGGCGGAAGTGAGATCAGGAGAAGGGCGTGGTCTACTGAGGAATGAGGAAGCTGGTTAGGGATTAGGTCTACTTGTCATCTGGTGGTCTACAGAGGAAGGAGAAGAGGCGTTAGTGCACAGCGTCAACCCCTGGCTCACCCTGTGAAGCCTTTTGACTGCCTCCCAAGTGCACGTGTGTGACACCAGTTTGATATTCAGTTTGCACTGCAGTGTTGGTCATTATTACCCCCTCCTGGGCTCAAATCCCACCATGCGCTCTTAAAAATCAAAGGTGCCAGTGTGGTTCTTCAGACCGATGCCGTAGGGGAACCATTTTTGATTCCCAAAGGACCCATCCACATGAAGGTTCCAGGAAGCACCTTTAGATCTGTAACAGGCTCTGCTGATAGTAACCATGACTGGAGGGTAACAGATTTGTGAAATACCAATGGCTCCTGATTTTAAAAAGACCCTCGCTGCACACAATCACATCAGGCTCAGTGCAGGTTTGTGTCCTGTGAGGGAGCCTAACCATACCTTAAAGATTGCATTACGAAGTTTTACAAAGCACAAAGAACCAACTTCATATGCACAGAGCCCTTCCCAGAATGCAATGGTGCTTGGGCAAGCAAAAGTTCAACAAGGAAACCATACAACCCAGTTAAGATCCATAAAGTGCAATTAAAGAACCAGTATTGTTAAGAGTGTCAGTGCTGCCTGTGCAGAGCTTACACATCCTCCCCATGTCTAATACTACTACTACTACTACTACTACTACTACTACTACTAATAATAATAATAATAATAATAATTCTTTATATAGCACTTTTCTCAAACACTCTTCATGAAGGGAAGATGCAGGAAGCAAACCCACAATCTCCTTATGGCAAAGCAGCAGCTGTACCACGGCACCACCTGCATGGAAATGTCTGTCTGGATTTGTCTCCCGGTACTCCAGTTGTCCATCCAGAGAAGAAGTGAAGCTTGGCATAATTGGAAACTTCCATTTGAGTAGTGCAGTAGACTGGCATCCTATTCGGATTTGGACTCTTACAAATAACGGTTTCAAAATGTCTCTTTATTCGTTGTGTGAATCCTTTTAGAACCATTGCTTGATAAAGACCCATCTCAAAGTGGGAAGTGCATGTGAAATGGGCTGTTTGGGCTTTGAAGATGTTCAAGGGATAAGAAGTAAGCACCATGTTTGACTCGACAAGTGGCAAACACCCTTATATTCCTGGCTTTCACAGATGGGGATGGCAGGGGTTTTCTAATCTTTTTGGTCCCCTACTCTTCCCACATCCCTTATCTTAACATCAATATAATTAGGTCCCTTCGCCACTGCACTCCTGATCTTAACGTTTTTAATCCGAGCCCTAATCTTAAAATATGTGGACAAAACATACAAGGTCTTTGCGGAAATAAAAGTCCAGCCATTATTAATGTAAAGAGAACGCTGTAACCTGGCGAGGCAAGGCGAGCGGACTGGAATGCGCACGCGTGAACAACGACGACTTCACTGGACAGGTCAGTGGGGATCGCTAGACGCTGTCGAGTGAGCGCGTGTACCACGTGGTCGACGCATTCGAAATGACTGAGATAGGAGAGCAACGAATCAGCAGCAGATTGAATATTCGTCCGCGGAAACTATTCTGATGATTCAGAAGGGCATTTCGGAGACGATGCAAAAATAAAAGTGTGGCCCAAACGCTTCAAAGATACCCCCGCCCCTCCACCCCCACCCAACCGCAATCCCCCAGCTAAAACCCAGATTTGGCGCCTGCGACTTCCCAAAACTAAAGACGAGAGATTTCAAATTGTCGTCGAGATTCAGTAAAATACGACGAGGTAGCTGATGGCGATTCTAAAAAAGGATTTTGCGGAGTGTTTTGAACGGTGGAGAAGACGCTGAGAGAATTGTGTGGGGTCCCAAGGTGCCTACTTTGAACGGGACTGATGCGTCATTGTCCTATGTACGAAGTTTCTTGTATCTCGTTTCTTCTTCAAAACATGTACAGGTATCTGTTTTTCATATTATATGGCTGGCTACTTTCTGCACAGACCTGGCACATTTCTAATGTCTAGTACAGGGATGAGCAATGTCGGTCCTGAAGATTCCTTAATTATAAACCAATCCCTTCCAGTCTCAGACCTTATTTAATTTTATGGCTTGTTAGTTTGCAATGTAAGGTTCTTATTGATTTTTTCCATCCATCCATCCATTATCCAACCCGCTATATCCTAACTACAGGGCCAATTCCAGCCAGCACAGGGCGCAAGGCAGGAAACAAACCCTGGGCAGGACGCCAGCCCACCACAGGGCAAACACACACACACACCCACATACTAGGGACAATTTACCACCTTTCCAAGGATATCATCAAAATGATTTGAAGCCTAAAACGTACAATTTTCGGTCTGTCACATTTTCTATTAAGTGTTTTAATAAATCAAACAGTGCATGATGAACACACAGAGATGTAAATCGAAACAAGTTAGATGGAGAACTGCTGGGTGCTTTGTCATTTACATCTTATTGCTAATAAGGAGCCATTAAAACAGTGAATGCAGCATTTAAGGTTGAAATAAGCAATTAAGGGTGGGAAACCTTAGCAAGTGAGACCACTAAAATGAAGCATCAAAATGTCACTTGAGCAATAAGTGCTTCATCAGCAATAATTGACTTCTCATTAAGAAACTGGGTTGGAACAAAAACCTGCAGCCACTGCAGTGGCCCTCCAGGACCGACATTGCCCACCCCTGTGCTAGTAGAAGCAACGTAGCAGGACACCAACAGAGCTCAGCCTGTGTGATTGTATGGCGAGTCCTGCAAAAATCAGAAACCCTTTTGTGTTTCTCTAATCTGTTATTATCTATTCACTGTTTTTATGGAACCTGTTACATATCTAAAACAAATAAATAAAGTTTCTTTGTGGAACCTTCATGTCGTTGGTCCTTTTTTAAACTAAAAATGGTCCCTCTATGCAGGGGTGTAGCACAGAATTCTAGGCAGTCTCTGTGGGCTCCATCCTCTCGATTCATGTCTGTCATATGTCCTTTTCATTCTAGGCTCCGAGACCCCCCGATCCACTGGGACCTGGGTAATACGATGCCCACCCTCTATGGCATCACTCTGAAGAACCACTTTGCCATTTTTATTTTTCAGTGTGTGCATCTGGCATTTTCTGAATCTAAGGCAAATGTCTTAAGGCCTTTTCATCCCTCTTCCTAAAGACGGAACTACAAGTCAGGTGTCCAAGTCAGGACCCAGAAACCCACCCGTAAAGGCATGATGGCTAACAAGGTTCATCCAGGTTAGTCCCACCATGAAGCACATGCGATGTTATAGAGGAGGAAGATGAGCAGTTTGTAATGAGGAGACATCATGTCAGGATGCACTCCATGGACTTCATTAGGACAGAAAGAGCCTAAGTGGGAGTTGTGGACCACCGAAGATCAATCGGCTGTGAGGTTGATTTTCACATTTAAGGTATTTCTTCAGGAGGACATCTTACCTTAAAATGTCTGTTTACTGTGCACCCCCTGCTGGTCACATATTATATAATACAGATTTTGTTTTAGACTAGGCTGACCCGCCTTTTAAGGCGACTGACTTTTAAGTTGACCACTTCTTAAGGCAATTCAATATGTAGATCAATTTGATATTTTATACAATCTCATTAATTTGGTTATATTGCATTTGAGTGGTATTACTTTAATACTCATAGTTTCTGTTATTTTTGTGATGAAATTTAAACTTTTTTTCTATATTGAGGTCGCCCTTTTGAACCCCCCTGATATTTACTACCCGGTGAGTCATTTGTACTCCATCAACATTAATTATTTCCAGAGACATAATTTTGTCTATTTTTCCAGCGCATCGCGCACAAAAGCAAGGGAACGATGGGAGCACCAGAACTCTGCTCACATCATGTCGCTTCGTACCGCAAGCTGCAAGTAGTAAGTCTGTGATAAGCGGAATACCGCTACGCTTTCCACTCACGGGACGGAAGGACAATCCCGACCGTTTTTATATAGTAATAAAGAAGAAGAAATCGCACAGTCTGGAGTAGAAAATCATCTTTTACCTGGAAAAACGAAACTACAAATCCCATCGTGCATTGCAAAATGGATGGGGCGTGTGTGAAACTCCGCGCCTGCGTAGCACTCACAGGACGGAAGGACACCCGACCGCTTTTATATAGAAGGATGTCCTTATTTTAAACTATTAATTTTTAATTTGCATAGCACATTAAAGAATATATGGAGACAGTGAGTCAATACCTGCAGCCTCAGGCAGGAACCAACCCTACACTGGACACCAGTTCATCATAAAGCTTACACAGTCATACTGTACATCTGTTCTACGCCATTTTAGAGTCAACAGTGAACCTCTATGGGATGGAGCAAGAAACAGAAGGAGAAGTAGGAGAAACCCCATGCAACCAGGCCATCTCCACGCAGACGGTGCTTGGGCTGTAGTTTGAGCTCTGATGGCGTGAGGCAGTAGTGCTAACCACTGAGCCACCATGGCACACCTCCTGTGCCCTTTAAAGACGAACATGGTGACTGGCGACCTCCATTTTGAACCAACTTGTGAAGGCATGCCCACAAATTACTAATAATACTAATTACTGCTGCTAAACTTAACACTAAATTTAATTACTACTAATATTTTATTTACACACGTGGACAAAATTGTTGGTACCCTTCAGTCAATGAAAGAAAAACTCACAAAGGTCACAGAAATAACTTTAATCTGACAAAGGTAATAATAAATAAAAATTCTATGAAATTTAACCAATGAAAGTCAGACATTGATTTTCAACCATGCTTCAACAGAATTATTTAAAAAAATAAACTCATGAAACAGGCCTGGACAAAAATGATGGTACCCCTAACTTAATATTTTGTTGCACAACCTTTTGAGGCAATCACTGCAATCAAATGATTCCTGTAACTGTCAATGAGACTTCTGCACTTCTCGGCAGGTATTTTGGCCCACTCCTCATGAGCAAACTGCTCCAGTTGTCTCAGGTTTGAAGGGTGCCTTTTCCAGACGGCATGTTTCAGCTCTTTCCAAAGATGCTCAATAGGATTGAGGTCAGGGCTCATAGAAGGCCACTTTAGAATAGTCCAATGTTTTCCTCTTAGCCATTCTTGGGTGTTTTTAGCTGTGTGTTTTGGGTCATTGTCCTGTTGCAAGACCCATGACCTGCGACTGAGACCAAGCTTTCTGACACTGGCCAGCACATTTCTCTCTAGAATCCCTTGATAGTCTTGAGATTTCATTGTACCCTGCACAGATTCAAGACACCCTGTGCCAGATGCAGCAAAGCAGCCCCAGAACATAACAGAGCCTCCTCCATGTTTCACAGAAGGGACAGTGTTCTTTTCTTGATATGCTTCATTTTTCCGTCTGTGAACATAGAGCTGATGTGCCTTGGCAAAAAGTTCAATTTTTGTCTCATCTGTCCATAGGACATTCTCCCAGAATCTTTGTGGCTTGTCCACATGTAGTTTGGCAAATTCCAGTCTGGCTTTTTTATGATTTGTTTTCAACAATGGTGTCCTCCTTGGTCGTCTCCCATGAAGTCCACTTTGGCTCAAACAACGACGGATGGTGCGATCTGACACTGATGTTCCTTGAGCTTGAAGTTCACCTTGGATCTCTTTAGAAGTTTTTCTGGGCTCTTTTGTTACCATTCGTATTATCCGTCTCTTTGATTTGTCATCAATTTTCCTCCTGCGGCCACGTCCAGGGAGGTTGGCTACAGTCCCATGGATCTTACATTTCTGAATAATATGTGAAACTGTAGTCACAGGAACATCAAGCTGCTTCGAGATGGTCTTATAGCCTTTACCTTTGACGTGCTTGTCTATAATTTTCTTTCTAATCTCCTGAGACAACTCTTTCCTTCGCTTCCTCTGGTCCATGTTGAGTGTGGTACACACCATGTCACCAAACAACACAGTGACTACCTGGAGCCCTATATATAGGTCCACTGACTGATTACAAGATTGTAGACACCTGTGATGCTAATTAGTGGACACACCTTGGATTAACATGTCCCTTTGGTCACATTATTTTCAGTCTTTTCTAGGGGTACCATCATTTTTGTCCAGGCCTGTTTCATGAGTTTTTTTTTTTATTAATTCTGTTGAAGCATGGTTGAAAAGCAATGTCTGACTTTTATTAGTTAAATTTCATAGAATTTTTAACTATTATTACTTTTGTCAGATTAAAGTTATTTCTGTGACCATTTTGAGTTTTTCTTTCATTGACTGAAGGGTACCAACAATTTTGTCCTCGTGTGTAGTAATAATAATAAAACAGTGGGGGCAGCATGGTGGCGCAGTGGTAGCGCTGCTGCCTCGCAGTTAGGAGACCTGGGATTGCTTCCCGAGTCCTCCCTGCGTGGAGTTTGCATGTTCTCCCTGTGTCTGCGTGGGTTTCCTCCTACAGTCCAAAGACATGCAGGTTAGGTACATTGGCGATTCTAACTTGTCCCTAATGTGTGCTTGGTGTGTGGGTGCGTGTGTGTGCGCCCTGCGGTGGGCTGGCACCTTGCCCGGGGTTTGTTTCCTGCCTTGCGCCCTGTGCTGGTTGGGGTTGGCTCCAGCAGACCCCTGTGACCCTGTAGTTAGGATATAGTGGGTTGGATAATGGATGGATGGATGGAATAAAACAGTGGTGCCCTCTAGTGGTCAAGGGCATCTTCACAACAATGACTCATCACTTTAAAGTCAAGCAGGGTTCCAGGAGGTGTTATTATTATTATTATTATTATTATTATTATTATTACTTACACACATAATTTAGAAGTTTGTGTGGGAGAGCATAGGTGAAGAAAAAGCCTTGAAAAATTGTATTGTGTGTGCTGTGTGACTTTTGAAGTCTGTGTTGTGAAGGTATTTAAAGGATTAAAACCTTTGTATAAATCAGGACTTGTATCAGTGCCTTTGTGTTGGGAGTGTGGGTGGCTGTGATGCCCCCTGGTGGTCACAGTAGATAGATGGATATGAAAGGCACTATCTATCTGTCATTTAGCGCCTTTCACATCTATCTATCTGTTATTTAGCACCTTTCACATCTATCTATCTATGTGTCATTTAGCGCCTTTCACATCT
>JANRMT010062802.1:17202649-17219822 GCA_026402145.1 Polypterus bichir lapradei
TAATAATAATAATAATAATAATAATAATAATAATAATAATAATAATATATTGTATTTATATAGCGCCATTGCATGCTCAATGAACTTATTTAAACAGCAGGGTATATGTAACATACGGGTACAAATACTGAACACTAAACAGATAAATCCAGGTTATATAAAGCATTTAATATCACTATTAAAAATCAAGGTGCCTGATATAGTTCTTCAAAGTGATGCCATAGGGGAACCATTTTTGTTTCCTAAAAGACCCATCCACACGAAGCTTCCAGAAAGAATTTTTTTTTTTTTTAAATTTAGATCCCTAACAGTCACCATACAGTAAATAATCCATGAATGTTAACAGATTTGTGAAACACCAATGGCTTGTAATTTTGAAAGGACCCTCGTTGCACACAATCGCTCAGGCTAAGTTCAAGCTTTCTTAATCTGTTTGTGTCCTGCTAGGTAGACTACCATACATTAAATATTTCTAATTTTTTTTTCTACACATTAGAAAGTTTTTCAAAGCACAAAGAACCAACTTTATATGCAAAGAACCCATCCCAGAGTGAAATGGTGCTTTGGGCTTCTGTGAAGAACCACTCAGCCCAGTAAAGAACCATAAAGTGCCATAAAAGAAGCAGCAGTTTTTAAGAGTGTCAGTGCAGTGTATTCAGCGAGAGTCCTTTTAAAATCAGAAATCCACTACTATTCTGTTGTTATCTATTCATGGAGCTTGTTTGGGATCTAAATTAAATTGTTGTGCTTTTGTTTCTGGAACCTTCATGTGTAGAGTTCTACAGTACAGCAATGCTCTGAAGAATGATGTTGGCACCTTTTATTTTTAAGAGTGCAGCCGAAATTCAGACAAGCACATGCAAGCCTTTGTTACGACGCTCCCTGATACTTGAGAGGCATGTTAAGCCTGCAGGCGCCTGCTTTGGAACAGTTCTGTGTGCGCTTGAAGGTTGAAATCCAATTACAAGTGGAGGACGAGCCACACCTGCACTGCTACAAGATAAGGTGCCAGGCTGGATCTTCAGAGTGGTGCCATAGGGGAACCAATCTTGATTCCCGAAAGATCCATGCACATGAAGGTTCCAGAAAGCAGCGTTTATTTTATTTAGATCTGTAAGATGGTCCATGCATAGCCATGACTAGATGATAACAGATTTGTGAAATGCAACTGGGTTCTTGATTTTAAAAGGACTCACACAGGCCGAGTTCAGGTTTACTTCGCCTATTAGTTTCCTGCTAGTAGCCTACTAGACATTTCTCTCTTTTTCCACATATCAAGAACTTCTACAAAACCCAAAGAGACATTCTGATGTAGAAAGAAATAATCTCTTCCTGGAAGGAAATGGTTTCTTGTCAAGCAACTGATATATGAGGAACTATAAAAGCCAGTAAAGAGACATTTCAGCACCGTTATTTTGAAGAGTCTGGGGACTCTCCAGGGCTGTCCCTACACTCTTATAAAGAAAGGTGACAAAGTGGCCCTTCAGGGCAATGCCACCAAGCCAGGGACAGATCTACTATGAAATTAATGAGGCTAAAGCTTCGAGGCCCCCTGAATACCAGAAGGGACACAGAAGCAACTCTACTCCACATTAGGCATCTACTGCATGAGAAGTGTTATTAAAAATAATAAGGTGCAGCTCAATACAATATAATAGTGAAAAAGAAAATCGAAAGGTTATTAAAGTGTCAAAAAGTTAACTTTGTGGCGATCTGTTGTGGAAGAACCCCACTGAAGAAGATAACAGTGGTTACCCAGACCTTGTTGCTGGTTTTGCCGGGTCCCCATAACAGTTCAAGCTTCAGGACCCCAAAGATGTAGGTCTGCCACAGCATAGGCTTCTTGTTGTGTAGAGCCACGCAGGTTTTCTTGATTGGTTGTTTTATTATACTCTCTTAAAAATGCTGCTTCTCTAATGGCACTTCACAGTTCTTTTATGTGGTTGTGTGGTTCCTCGTTGAACCTTTCCTTGATGAAGGACCATTGTATTCTGGGAAGGGTTCTGTGGATTTTGAAGTTGCTTCTTTTTATTTGAAAAACTTCCTAATATGTAGAAAAAAGCTGATATCTGTAATGTAGGATAGAGTACCAGGCAAGGACAAGGCAGGACTTACATAAGCTACCAGGCAAGGACAAGGCAGGACCTCCATAAGCTACCAGGCAAGGACAAGGCAGGACCTCCACAGGCTACAAGGGAAGGACAAGGCAGGACCTCAATAGGCCACCAGGCAGGACAAGGCAGGACCTCCATAAGCTACCAGGCAAGGACAAGGCAGGACCTCCACAGGCTATCAGGCAGGACAAGGCAGGACCTCCATAAGCTACCAGGGAAGGACAAGGCAGGACCTTTATAGGCTAACAGGCAGGACAAGGCAGGACCTCTGTAGGCTACCAGGGAAGGACAAGGCAGGACATCCATAGGCTACCAGGGAAGGACAAGGCAGGACCTCCATAAGCTACCAGGGAAGGACAAGGCAGGACCTTTATAGGCTAACAGGCAGGACAAGGCAGGACCTCTGTAGGCTACCAGGGAAGGACAAGGCAGGGCCTCCATAGGCTACCAGGGAAGGACAAGGCAGGACCTCCATAGGCTACCAGGCAGGACACTAACGGATTAAGAAAATTTGTACTTAGCCTGTGAGATTGTGTGCGGCGAGGGTCCTTTTAAAATCACAAACCCACTTTTATATCACCAATCCGTGGTTATTTACTATATGAGGCCTGTTACGGATCTAAATGAATCAAAAAAGCTTCTTTCTGGAATCTTCATGTGGATTGGTGGTCTTTAGGGAACCAAAAATAGCTCCCCTATGGCATCACTCTGAAGAAACACTCTGTCCCCTTTATTTTTTAGAGTGCACTTTAACAACTTCTGCTTTGTCCGCACATTAGGAACCTTTTCAAAGTCCAAAGGTGCTGATTTCACATGTAGAGAGAACCCTTCACAGAATGAGATGGTTCTTAGTAAAGAAATTCTGGGTAAAACCACACAACCCAATTATGTGCCCTTATTTATAAAATAAACAGTTAGTGGTCTCCACATCTCGCCCAGTGCAGAGCCCATACAGGTGTGTTTGTGTAAAATAATAGTCCTTAATATAAGTACTGGAATGCATCAATCTTCTTTTCATTTAGATTTGTACCTCTGCAGTAGCAAGCAATGGGAATTTGACATTTTTTAATCCATCCTTTATCAAGAATAGCAGCACACTATGTGATTAAATGGTACCAGCACGTTATCAGTCATTAAAATATCCACGTCATTTATACAATATGAAAGTCTCATTCACGAGAATCAAGGATTATTTTCAGATTTTTTACTTTCCTAACTTGCATGTCAGAGACTTCTCCCATATAAAATTAATCAACACAGAAACCTATTTATGTCATGACAAATAAGGGTGGTGCAATGTGTAACTTACCATTCAGAATGCCCATTCTTCTTCTTCTTCTTCTTCTTCTTTCTGCTGCTCCCATTAGGGGTTGCCACAGTGGATCATCTTCTTCCATATCTTTCTGTCCTCTCCATCTCGTTCTGTCACACCCATCACCTTCATGTCCCCTCTCACCACATCCATAAACCTCCTCTTAGGCCTTCCTCTTTTCCTCTTGCCTGGCAGCTCCATCCTCACCACCCTTCTCACAATATACCCAGCATCTCTCCTCTGCACATGTCCAGACCAAATATCATAATTCATGTCATCTGGTGTAACAGATGTGAGAATGTGTCAGGTTTGCTAGTGATCTTGAGCATCCATCCATCTATCCATCCACCATGAAAATCCTGGAACCTAACCCAGCAAACATTGGGCACAAGGCAGGAACAATCTCTGGGCAGTGTGCCAATCCCGCCCTCTCATATTGAACACACTCACACATCGGGGGGTCAGTCCGTCTAACCCGCTTGTCTTTGGACTGTGGGAGGAAGCCAGAGTATCTGGAGAAAACTCACATGGACACGGCGAGAACATGTAAGCTACACACAGGGAGCACCCTGGGACGTGAACCACAGTCTCCCTCTTTTAAGGCGGCATCACTACCGTTGTGCCACCGTTCCCATATCTGGCCAGGCAAATGTTAAATGAAATTAAAATGTGCAGTTTTATCTTTCATCCAGTTTAGTGACGCACATCAGTAGTGCATCCCTTTTAAAATCTTGGATCTTCATGGTAGCCGAGACCTACATGGATATACCATTGAGAATAAACTGCTAACTTTAGCCTCACCTGAAATCAGCCTGATGACAGAATAAGAGAGAACAGCAAAAAGCACAAGTGAACAGCATCCGTCCCAAGAATGTCATTTGGATTTCTAGCAAAGACCATCCATGTTTTTAATGAACACACTGTTCTGTTCCTGTCAGCATGAGACATCAATGATGGATTCCCACATTAAATGTGTCCTGCTTGAGACCAAAGACTTGGGCCACACCACCTCAGTGCAGATATAAGGACCAGATGTCATGGGGTCAACCCGCAAACAAATACCGTGGCTTGATGAAGTGCTGGTAATGAATGCTGCTGTTTGGGGGGGTCAATGGAAGAAAAAGGCTGTAATGTGTGTCCCTTCCAATGTCCTTAAAGATGGAAATTTCAAAAAATGAATTTTAATGAGGGTCAGGAATAGAGGAGTAAGGTGCAGCACCCGCATGGCCCAGTTGCCCCACCAAAGAGATGGGGCCTGAGTCTCACCACTATGGAAAATAGTTAAGTCTAAAGTGGTCACACAAACTGTATATACCTCAATGTCACCTCATCCTTATTAAGAGTATCTTCTTCCTAAATCAGGAAGATGAACATTAAACAAATGGACATGTATTGTCTACTTAACTCAGCTTTTATTGTCATTCATCCACATGCGTAAAAAATGGTTGAACAAAATTTCTTTCCTTACAGTCCCCAGTGCATACATTTAACATACACTATAACATTACCAAAACCAGTGTGACAATACAATGTGACAAAACAAAAGACGCAGGACTATAAAGTTCACACAATGCTCAATATCATAGCAAAGTGTAGAGTGTAAAGTGCCAGTACATAATTGTTATGGGGAGATGGTACTGGGAGACATGTAGGAGTTCAGAAGTCTGACAGCTTGGGAAAAGAAGCTGTTCCGGACCTGATTGTGTGCGTTGGTCGTAATCGTCTACCTGACGGCAGAAGGTCAAACAGTGTGTGTGACGGGTGAGAGACATCTTCCAAAATGGCGCAGGCAGCGTGTCTGAAATACGTGTCCTGGATCAAAGAGAGGGAGACCCCTATGATCCTCCCGGCTGTCCTCGCTATGCGCTGCAGAATCTTGTGCTTTGCTGTTCCCAAACCACACTTTGTCAGGATGTTCTCCGCTGTTCCTCTGTCAATGGTGGTTAAGCATGGCAGCTTCTGTTTCTTATTCCAATAGGGACTTCTATTTGGGGTGGCACGGTGGCGCAGTGATAGCGCAGCGCTGCTGCCTCGCAGTTAGGAGACCCGGGTTCGCTTCCTGGGTCCTCCCTTCGTGGAGTTTACATATTATCCCCGTGTCTGCGTGGGTTTCCTCTGGGTACTCGTGTTTCCTCCCACAGTCCAAAGACATGCAGGTTAGGTGCATTGGCGATTCTAAATTGTTCCTAGTGTGTGGGTGTGTTTGTGTGCACCCTGCGGTGGGCTGGCGCCCTGCCCGGGGTTTGTTTCCTGCCTTGCACCCTGTGTTTGCTGGGATTGGCTCCAGCAGACCCCTTTGTAGTTAGGATATGGCGAACTAGGTAATGGATGGATGGATGGACTTCTATTTGTCTTAGTAACTTCTATGTGAAAACCTCACACACTTTTCACACCCCTGCTCACCGCCTTTTTCCCTTTTCTTCCCTCTACAGGAGATGAACTTGATGCTCCCAATGACCTGGAAGTGCTGGCGGTGAAATCTGAAGTCCAGATGCAGTGGGCTCCACCTAACGATAAGCCTCAGGAACTCTTCTATGAAGTTCATTACAGACGGTAGGTGAACTCCCCACCATTTCAAGCCTTGCAGTGACTCTACCTGCTTGACGGCATTACCCACTGTATATATGTGGTCTTCAAACTAATATTATTTACTCCGTTTCATGGACAGGTATGAAGATGGTGAGCAGTGGGCTCCAGTGCCAGGCTGCACCCATACTGAGGCCACCCACTGTGTCCTGTCTCTGGATCATTTCAACTGTACTCTGGGGTACCAGACCAGGGTACGCAGCGTTTCAGGGAATAGGACCTCCAAGTGGAAATATGAGCATCAATTTACAATATATGATATAAGTGAGTAACTGGACCACTTTAGTCCAACCACTGAGGTGATTAGGAGGCAACAGTGAAGGCTGTGGGCTACAAATGGTTAACTTACCCTGGTGGGGCCTCTCTCTATTTCTCTTTCAGTGATTCTGCAGCCCCCAAACTTTACTGTATCCGTCTACGAGGATTTCACACTAATAACTCTGCAGACCTTCAGCCTGATGGAAAAGAAGTATCAAAAGGATTGTTACAAAGAAGAACCGAAATTATATTTACATCTGCAGAAGGATGGAGAGACGCACAAGGTATTGGAGCTCACTTGGGATGGGAGGGAATCCTAATTTAATTCTATAAAGTCTGCTGCAGTCACACACTGCACTCACATTAGTGTAGGATGCCCTTGCAATCATTCGGTAAGGACGAGGGGTTTCAGCAATGTCACTGTAAGCCTCGTTTCCCAGGAGCCCCTGTGCTGTGCTTGAACATCCGTTTGTATGAAGTGTCATCTCAGGGAATAAGCAACACTATGTAGTGAGCTGTTAAGACAGGATTAGGGAATAACCTAGACTGATACAGGCATCCAGCACTTTAAGTCATTGTTGCTTGTCGCTCTCTATTTTAGATGAGTTATGTACTTGATGATTTCAACAGCAGACTGCAAATCACAGACCTGCACAGGGGAGTGCGTTACTGTGCCACCTTAGAGCTGATCCCCGACAATGCCAACCTTCACGTCGGAAAATCAAGTGAAGTTTGCTTCGATACCTTGGAATCAGGTAAGAGGGTCTGTGATTTATATAAGTGCAGTGTGGGGGTCTCCTGTTAAAGCTGGGCGGTGCATTACATGATTTATAGTCAGAGGGGATGTCAAACTTAACAACTGTAGATGCTGGATCTCATTGTCTTGAGGATGTCAGATTGCATGGTTAAGAATCACAGGGGATGACAGGTTAGTCATTCTGTGCAAACGTTTCAGCAAAGTTTTAGATTTCCAAAATATCGTGAGTTCACGGCATGCTGATAGCCAATAAGGTACTACCTGGCAGCACCGGTGCCTGTTCAAAGCCTTTCCAGCCACAGGCTTTTCCTTATTTGATTCTGCCATTAGATAATAAACGCAATGAGGCATCAGACAGACAAGCCTCTCTCCTGTTTGGATGGTCCAGAATACCTGCTGTTCCTCTTTCCTTATTGCTGTACAGCCTGCATTGTGCCTATGAGCGTTCCTTGGTTGTCAGCTCTCCCATACATATGAGACCACCCCTACCACTGAAGACCAAATCACTGGGTGAGCTTGTGTGTAGGTGATAACTAACGAATGCTCACAAGTATGATATATAGAATACAGTCCAGTGGAGAGAATGCTACTAGCAATGCTGAGAACTGACAGTTTGATCCAAATCAGCAAGGCCCTTAGAAGGGCCGTTTCCCTGATGATGGTTCTACTTGCCATTGTAGACATGTTATGGCTACCTACATGTTATCTGTCCACATCATTCTAGACCTTTCCTTTGGTTTCCACATGGTCAACCATCAATCCCCTCCTTTGTCACCTTCTATGCTTCTGTCATCCCTGGGACTGCCCTCGAAGTGTTTGGGTACTACTTCTTGGGCAGATCATACCATGTCTCCTGGAAAGAAGAGATGTCATGGGGGCAGCAGACAAGCAAGGGGATCAGTGTCGGGTCCTCTTCTCTCAATGACACATAGCTGCCCCCTTGAGAGAACTTCAGAGTATCACCTAGAGTCTCAACATGTCTCACCGATATTGCAACTTGGATAAAGGAACACCATCTTCAGCTCAACCTGGCAGAGACTAACCTTCTTTTTATGCCAGCTCATCTACCTATTCAGCACTCCGTCTCTATTCACCCCTTCATTGCTAACACTTAACAAGTCTCATTATGCAGCCTTGGGGAGGTGATCGATGACCAGCTGTTTTTAACTGGCCATAATACTGTGGTCTCTTGGTCCTACAGATTCAGACAGCATCTGACAGAGTATGCAACACAACTCCTGGTCCAGACGTTGGTCTTCTTACTGTATGTCTGGTATACTGCATCTCTCTGCTGGTAGAAGTACTGGCCTGTGTCTCCAAGATGCTTCAGATGATTCAAAATGCAGCGGCATGTGTGGCTTTCAACCCGCCAAGGAGGATACATGTCACTCCTCTTTCCAGATCACTGCATTGGCTCCTTGTAGCAGCTCATATTAAGCAAAAAATCACCTATAGAGTAGTCAACGAGTCATTAGCTATGTATATGAAGACACTTGTGAGATCTTCTGCTCCTTTTTGACCACTCAGGTCTGCTGATGAATGGCGTACGGTGATACCCCACCCATATTTCATTGAATCTCAGTCCAGATGTTATTTTTATGTGTATCCCCTTAGGTGGTGGAATGAGATGCCCACCTCCATTTGAAATTCTGACTCCCTCAATGTGTTTAATAAGCATTTGAAGACCCTCTTGTTTGGTGAATTTCTGCTGTTAGGTTTTTGTAATTCGCTCGTGTCTTGTTCTGAGCTCTTCACTTGAGATGATCAGTTTTGTAACCTTTTCCCATCACACTTGTCTCCAAACAGCCCCCAAGCTTATGTTTACTCAATTAAGTTGATCTTTTTTGTAAGTCTCTTTGGATAAATGCATCT
The DNA here is from genome assembly GCA_026402145.1 of Polypterus bichir lapradei. NCBI lineage: Eukaryota > Metazoa > Chordata > Cladistia > Polypteriformes > Polypteridae > Polypterus > Polypterus bichir. The sequence continues at coordinate 17,211,549 of JANRMT010062802.1, forward strand.
CCTAAACAATGTAAATTTCAGTTGTTTTGGACCATTTAAATAAATGAGGGGGTTGTCTGTCTGATGTCTCATATTTGACTTAGTGCAACAAAATGCGCTAAGTCGATTAAATGCTTAAGATTGTGGATGAGCTTATCATACCTGGAAAGCATCGGTGTTTTCAGGCTGCATGAAATTGGCTGTCATAGTGTGGCACGCTTGCTACTCTTTGGAAATGTGAAACAGTGCTGAACTCTCCTGTGCAGGGAGTTGTGTAATTTATCATCCTCTGTGAACCCTAGTCATGTGATCTGACATCCTCAAAGTGACGAGATCGAGTGACTGCAGCTGTTAGGTCTGACCTCCCCTCTGACTAAAAGTCACATATTTGGAATTGGAGCTCGTATCGAATAGAAGTGTGTGATCCATGTTACCCCCTACTGGGCGGAGCTTGTGTCATGGCCAGAAACAGAAGTGCATGGCTCACTTGCTATTTCGTAAGGGACAGGGCGTGTGTGAACATCAAATGCACAGACATCTGATGTCATAGCGAAGGAGTGGAGTCTGTTTTGAAACAGTAGCTCTGGTTCAAATGTTATACCCTGAGGGGGTGGGTGCTTGGGGGATGGCCAGAAACAGATACATGTGATGTCATCACCAAGGGGTGGGGCTTCCACTCAACTGGTTCACATTTTCCCCCATTTTTTTTTCAAGATGGCTTGCGTCATGGCCAAAAACAAAGCCCTCTGGAGTCATTGCGAAGTAACAGGGCGTACATTGAAATAGATTGTTGATCTTTTCCAGCTGTTCCATGATCACCTTCCGGCTGCACTTCCGGGTGTGATGGCAGCCCTGCAGAGGAGGGCTCAGCTGTTCTCCAGACATCCCCTGTTTGTGGCCAAGGCCCCCCACAAGATTGAGCTTCCAAGTTCCAAGACTGTGACCATGATGTAACATTGCCTCTCTGCCAGTCCTTCCGTTATCTAGGTGTCCCAGCTGGGCAAGGGTCCCAGCCGTCCACCACTATATATATAATAAATGTATATATAAAATCACTTTTGGGTGGAGTGTTCCTTTACAGTCACCCATTCACTCATAAAATATCCGAAACTTGACCAAGTAGAGCGAATTTCCTTTTTTGAAACAAGCTCTGGGTTTTTGACTTTGATTTTCGGTTCGCGTTTCGCCTCTTTTCACTTTTGCTTAGCCTTATGACTCCATTCTTGCTCTTGATCCTCACTCTCTCTCTTTTATTTGGAGTGAATTCCCATTTTTTGCAGTCCATACCTGAAGAACCCGTCATGGTTTGAGGCACGAGTCCTGGGGGTCAATGTTGAGATAAAATGTGTGGCGAAGGTCTTGCATAATTTGTTAATGATGTTATCATTTCGGGTCAATGTTTGACCACCTCATTCTTACATGTCTTTGAATTTGTTTTCCAGGAACCCTGGAAGTCACAGTCACTGCTGTGCTCTCAGTTGCCTGCATCCTACTGCTGATCATCTCACTTGCCATCTTTTTGCTGAAGGCTTTTCTGAAACGCCCTGCCCAAATGCCAGAAGCCCTGGTGAGTACTGGCCTAAAGATTTTTCCTGATCACAATGTTCTCTTTCTGATTTCTAATATACACTTTCTTTATTTTCCTTGTGCAGAAGTCGATCGCTACTCTATCAAGAAGCTGGCAGCCCCTAGCACTGGATCAGTTCCAGGTGGAAACCATCCCCTCCTGTCTGGACAAACTGAAGAAGCAGCGAGAAAGTGTGGACAGCGGTGTGAGTTTGGAGCCACACCCTTCGTTACCTCAGACACTACATTTGGGAAGTGGATGCCCACTGTTGATGGGACTTGTTCAGGATTCGCTTAGCATGTCGAGGAACAGTGGACCCCAACTTCTAAAAGAAACTGGGAGCAGCTGTTGCAGCAGCAGCAACACAACAGTGACAGAAGACAGTGGTGTGTGTATGAACTCAAGCCCCCTGCTGGACTTCAGAGGAAGTGAAAGCAGCCAACTTTCTGAAGTGCAGCTGGTTGTGGAGATCAGCACCCCTGCAGAGGACTGTGGTTACCGCAGCCAAATACCATCTGTCCCAGAGGACATCACTTACCCGTCTTGGGAGACTAACAGTGGGGTGGATTTGGTCCCCCCACCGGCCGAGTACAGACGGACCAACAAAGTTTGTTTGTGCTCCAAAGACAGTGCCTGCTTCCTCTGTCAGATGGAAGGACTCATGGGAAGGAGAGAGGCAGGAGATGACAGGGGATGGCAGGAGGGCAGTGGGTGTAATGTGCTGATTGCACAGACAGACTTGACAGCACTTCAGGAGACCCCACAGACCCTTTTACAGGACCTTCTTACTGTCTATTCTGATGGCTACTTGAAGAAGGGCATTCCAAGACCATCACTCCCACCTCTCCTGGATATGATACATAGCTGACTGTTAGGCGAATGCATCGGCACATCTCACTAACCTGACATTATTTATTGACTTTTTTTTTTTTACAAAGTGTATTATTTATTAAATTTTTTAAACTATGAACCTCATGGTTGCTTCATCCCAGGGTGGGGCTCATAACCAGATTACTCCATTTACTTTGGGTGGGATTTTTGTAAGCTATGAATCTCATGGTTGCTTCATCCCAGAGTGGGGCTCATAACGAGACCACTCCATTCACTTTGGGTGGGATTCTGGCTTCATGGCAATAACTGCTGAGAAAATTGGAAATTAAGGTCAAATCTGTCTTATTTTCAGTTAAGACTACAAAATGACAACAAACGTTCAGAAGCAAAGTCTCCAAGACCAGACAGTTAACTTTGTGAGGTGGAATGTTAAAGGCCTGAATCATGAATTAAAGAGAAAGAAAATATTATCTCACCTAACAGGTCTAAACACTAAAGTAGCATTTTTACAGGAGACCCACTTATTAAGTAAGGATCAGTTTCGGCTGCACAAAGGCTGGACTGGCCAAATGTTCCATTCCAGCTTTAGAAAGAAAACTAGAGGTGCGAGAATTCTTATATTTATTTTTAGAACAGTCTCATTTGTAGTATCAGATCCTGAAGGGAGATATGTGATTGTCATAGGTAATTTATTTAACTGTGAAGTGATTTTAACAAATATTTATGCACCCAATGTCGATGACTGGGAATTCATGCAAAATGTATTTGCATCCATTCCCAATCTGAACACTCATACAATTATAATGACTGGAGACTTTAATTGTGTTTTAAATCCAGACCTAGATAGGTCTCCTGCCACAAGGGCAATGACACCTAACACTGAAAAGACAATTACCCAGTTTGTAACTGACCACAAATTATCAGACCCCTGGAGATTTCTAAACCCAAACTCAAGAGCATATTCCTTCTACTCACCAGTGCATCATTGCTACTCAAGAATTGATTATTTCTTTGTAGATAACAAGGGGGCTCTGCCCCCTGCTCACTTCGCTCGCCAACTCCCTTGTGGGCACTATGTGCCAGCCACTTTGCATCTCTGCCACTTGTGTATGTGGATTTCACTTTCACCAAACAACAAACATTTCAATTCTCGTGGATAGGCCTCTTCATTGGGAAGAAGCATTACTTTTCCCTGATGGCAACACAAGGTAGACGATCTACAAGTCTCCGACTTAAAGTTTAAAGCCGAACAATATCTTCATACTTCTGTCATATCCGTATTTTCAATCTCTTTTCGCTGTTCCGTTACTTCACAGAGTAAAGTGAAGTAATTTCCCAGAGTAATTTCCATTTGTTTGTGCTAATGCGATCTTTACTATCAGTTTTTTGAGACTTTTGAATTTTAGTACTTTCATAATCTCCAACCTGCTCTGCATGTGAATCGCGGTAACGTTTTTGAACCTCTTTACGATGTTCTACTTTGTCTTCTACTCTTTGTCTTTTATTTCCAACCCCGCTTGGAGCTGAGAGCACAGGAACTGGGTCTGACAATAGCATTCATACGAATGAGAAGTGATTGGACCTTGGGAGTTGTTGTAAATGTTTGAGAGGAGGGTGGGACTTTTCAAAATCTCTTGGCAAAATGTCTCATCTCGTGGGACCTGAAATTATCTCTCGCGGGAGTTGAAATTATCTCAGAGAAAGTCTCGACACAGGATTTCCTTTTATAATAGAGAGATGATTTCTTTCCTATGATTAAATGTTGTAAGTACAATGCTATTGTTATTTCCGACCATGCCCCTTTGATTTTGGAGCTAAAATCATTATGCCCCACATACTCATCTTGCAGATGGCATCTTAATCCACTTTTATTAGCAGACGAGAACTGTGCAAAATTAATACTTTGGGTGGGATTCTATTCCAGTGCCATAGTGAGTTACAGTCTTGGCTTTTCCTTTAGCAGATTTTACACTCATTGGCCACTATATTAGGTACACCTGTACAACTGCTTCTTAACACAGGTATCTAATCAGCCAATCACATGGCAGCATTAGACATTGTCAGGTCAAACCAAGCATCAAAATGGGGAAGAAAGGAGACTGAAGTGACTTTGAATGTGGCATGGCTGCTGGTGCCAGATGGGCTGCTCTGAGTATTTCAGAAACTGATGATCTACTGGGATTTACACGTGCAACCATCTCTAGCATTTACAGAGAATGGTCAGTAAAAGGGAAAATATCCAGCAAGTGGCAGTTCTCTGGGTGAAAATACCTTGAGAGACACCTGGAGAATGGCCAGACTGGTCTGTGCTGATAGAAAGGTAACAGTAACTCAAATAAGCACTCATTCTAAGTGAAGAGCATCTCTGAACACACAACATGTCAAACATTGAAACAGGTGGGCTACAGCAGCAGGAGACCATGCCGGGTGCCACTCCTGTGAGCAAATTTACACAGGCTAACAAAACTGGACAAGAGATAATTGGAAAAACACCTCCTGGTCTGATGGGTCTCGATTTCTGCTGTGACATTCAGATGGCAGGGTCAGAATTTGGCATCAACAACATGAAAGCATGGATCCACCCTGCCTTGTATCAATGGTTCAGGCTGGTGGTGCTGGTGGTGTAATGGTGTGGTGGATATTTTCTTGGCACACTTTGGGCCTCTTAGTACCAATTGAGCATTGTTTAAATGCCACGGCCTACCTGAGTATTGTAGCTGCCCACGTCCATCCCTTTATGACCGTAGTGTGCTCATCTTCTGATGGCCACTAACAGCAGGGTAGCATGCCAGGTCACAAAGCTCAGATCATCTCAAACTGGTTTCTTGATGTGGAAGAACGGGAGATTTACATCATGGGTGTGCAACCAGCAAATCTGCAGCAACTGCTTCATTCTGTCATGTCAATGTGAACCAAACTCCCTGAGGAATGTTTCCAGCACCTTTGTGAATGTGCGTCATGAAGAATTATGGCAGTTCTGAAAGGAAGGAAGGGGGGGATTGGGGGGGTCCTACCCGGCACTAGGAAGGTGTACCTAATAAAGTGGCCAGCGAGTGTATGTGGACTGCCTGAGCGTATGTGTACTTGTGCATTCGGAACACTAATATTTGTCTTCATTTTTATAAAGCTGGTGACTCATCTCCAGATGCATACTTTTCAGTTCCTAAAGGTCCATAGTAGCTCGGGGAAAGCCCCTTCATCCTGCCCAGCGAAAATGCCTTTGCATATGCAATTGGTGCTCACAATGGATTAAACCCACCAAACCCCGCCCCCTCCCCCCCCCCCCCCCCTTTCACCACAATAGTTGCCTTCGTAAAAGTCAGTTGGCAAACCAGGCAGTGACATGAAACCTTCAGCGAGGAAGTTCTGCAGCTGCTGACATCACAGATAAACTGCCGGAAAATTCCAGCAGCAGCTTCCTGTTTTGACAAGCATGCCGTCAGCAGGCCTCTTCTGAGTGGTGGAAAGGATTAAAAGATGTACGAAAAATCCAGGAATAACAGAATCTGTTTGCATGGTGGTCAGGGGAAAGGTGATGTGATGGAAATACACTGCCAAGTGCTCTCTTTTACAGGGAAGCAGGCTAATCTTATCAATCTTCTTTCTTTTGTGTTCCTCTCCACATTTTCACCAAACAGATAACACCCTCCGGTCAGTTCTGGTGGTGTCCCGTGAGTTCCCTAATCTGATATGACATGAGCCACATGGAATTTCCTGAAGGTCAGCAGCTTAGCCATACTGCTCAGTTACCCTGGAAGAAGGGTGGCAATGCCACTGTTAGTTACTCACATTTTTTTTAATGTAGCATAACAACCGACTTTACAAGAAAAGAGTTCTTCACCGACTCTGAAACCACAAACGAAACTGAACAGGCGGCCTACTGAGTTGAGAGAAACCAAAGGCCTCATGAAGAGCAGCGGCAATGAGACACAGTGGAGTGTCGTTTGCTCTTTCTAGCCAAATGAGAAGTAATAACCTGACGAGATCTGACACCGAATAAAGTGGTGGGCTACAGAGCACTGAGAGAAGAGGTAATGAAGTGGTAGAACTCTGCAGATCTGAGAGGATCAGACCACCGGAAGGAAATCGTCAAGGCATCTACAATACAGCTGTGGCCAAAAGTTTTGAGAATGACACAAAAATTAATTTTTACAAAGTTGGCTGCTTCAGTGTTTTTAGATCTTTGTGTCAGATGTTTCTGTGGTTTACTAAAGTAGAATTACAAGCATGTCATAAGTTTCAAAGGCTTTTATTGACAATGACAAGAGGTTTATGAAAAGAGTCCATATTTGCAGTATTGGCCCTTCTTTCTTTTTCAAGGCATCTGCAACTCACCCTGGTAGGCAGTCCGTCAACTTCTGAGCCCAATCCTGACTGATGGCAGCCCATTCTTGCAGAATCAATGCTTGGAGTTTGTCAGAATTTGGTGGGATTTTATTTGTCCACCCGCCTCTTGAGGATTGACCAAAAGTTTTCAATGGGATTAAGGTCTGGGGAGTTTCCTGGCTATGGACCCCAAATTTCTATGTTTTGTTCCACGAACCACTTAGTTGTCACTTTTGCCTTAAGGCCTGGTGCTCCATCCTGTTGGATTGTTCATTGTTGGTCACCAAACTGTTCTTGGATGTTGGGGAGAAGTTGCTCTCGGTGGAGGTTTTGCTACCATTTTGTATTCATGGCTCAGGATTGGGGGCACTACCAGGGCAGAGCTTACTCAGGAATGGCAGCTGGCAGGTGGGAGTGAGGTGAAGACATTTGAATGATGGCCTGGTGGGTGTCAAGAATGGCAGCAAAGAAGCCAAGAAAAACATCAGGGACAGGCTGATATTCTGCAAAAGGTAGAGGGATTGGACTGCTGAGGACTACTGGGGAAAGTTATTTTCTCTGCTGAATGTCCTTTCTGACTGTCCGGAGAAGAAAAGGTGAGCGGTGCTACCATCAGTCCTGTGTCATTCCAACAGTAAAGCATCCCGAGACCATTCATGTGTAGGGTTGCTTCTCTTAGTTGTCTAATTTTAAACTTTAGGAGCATGAGCATGGAGGAGACCTCAGCCTCTTGTGCAAATTTAGATACAACATATTCAAAGGATCTGTCACATCATTTGAAAGATGAGGTGATTCACTTCAAGAATGTGTATGACACAAATGTTGGGCGCTTGGATCATTGATATCATATCATGAGATACACATACAGAAATAAAAACGTTTGCCAAAAGATACATTGACTCTTTTAGTAATTTAAATTCTGAGCTACCAGGCCCTCCACACATCATGAGACACGACATGTGATATGGTATTTTATAGACAAATAGATTGATAGAGTGGGCACAGACAGGCTCAGACATTGGTATAAAAGCACTAAAGAGTTTTTATTTGTGGGAAAAGCTTCCTTTGTAATTGTTTCCCACCACAGCCAAAAGCACAAGCACAGTACAGCAAGCACCTAACAACTCTTTATTTTCTTTCTATCTCTCTCTATCTCTCTCTATCACACCTCTCTGCCTCCTCTGTTCCTCCTGACAAGTTTTGTCTTCCACCTCCTCGCTTTTTTGCACCCCATGGTACTTCTGATGGCCTGTTAGCATGGTCCACAAGCACTTCCGAGTGAGGTGGAAGCTCAACAAAGTAGAACTCTGCATTCCCCACAGCACCCCCTGGTGGGACCCATTAGAACCTAAAAGGGCTGAAGTCTGCAAACTCCAACTCCAAGCATGCCCTGTGGGGATATGCAAATCAGTGGGGCTGACATTTAGAGATCTTGGGAAGATAATGCCCTGTGCAGACTCTCTACCTGAGTCCTTCCACTATGAAAGTATCTCAGCTGGAGAAGGATGATGGCCATCCCTCACAATAGATAGATAGATAGATAGATAGATAGATAGATAGATAGATAGATA
>JANRMT010062802.1:17219832-17233745 GCA_026402145.1 Polypterus bichir lapradei
ATAGATAGATAGATAGATAGATAGATAGATAGATAGATAGATAGATAGATAGATAGATAGATAGATAGAACTTTATACATTTCCTGGGGAAATTTGAGGAAACTAAGGATTAGAGCTGCGAATTTAAAAGCATTTTTTAGGAATTGACACTTGAGTCAAAGGGTGATGGAACTATAGATCTACCAGGATTAGGCTCTGTCACACATTGGGAGACTAATGATCACCATCCAGACTCAATCAAGGCATGCAATTCCACCTCAGGATGAGACGGGGTGTGGTTGCTAACCATGTCATCTCTTTTCGTCTCCACAGCACTGAGAAACCCTTGAGGGCAACTGAACTCCACCCCCAGTGTCCCAGAGGCTCTGCCCATGTAGACTTGGAATGTACAGGGTGGTCCAGATCTAATTATGCAGATCCAGGTCATCTGAATGACTTTGATTTATGCGAGGACGATTCCAGTTCGTCGTGAAGACGATTCTTCATGTCGTCAGTTCGCACAGTTCTTGATGGTCCGGGATTTTTCGGGTGATTTTCTGTGTAATAAACTTAATAAGTTATAGCGTAATGAAAATTGCATAATTAGATCTGGACCACCCTATATAAAGCCGAGACATTCCCATAAAAGTGCATTTCCCTTCAGGAAGAAACCTCCACATGAAGCAACTTCCCTGTGACTGGGAGCTCCTTTTTCTACCAAGCCTAGTTAGTTGGTAAAGATGGCATCTATGAAACTTGATTTCTGTTGCATTCATTTTTTTAGACAATTGAATTAAATTGGGTATCTGGATTGGCACCCCAATTTTTCTCTGGGACTTGAGTTATCCTTCCGTTTGTCACAGCCCCAATAACAAGAATGTCAGGATGCCATTATCAGGACGGATCAAACTCCTAGAGCAGGGGTGTTAAACTCAGATACAGGAGTGTTTCAAGGATTTGCAGATGTCTGTCAGTGGCTGTCCTTGTCACATGAGATCATAGAAATACACAAAAGGGACGAGCGGTGTGGGGTGTCCACTAAGGCTTACATAACAGTGATCAGGGGGTTTTATCATATATGCTGGACAAGACGATCGTGGGCTTCTCACAGCAGATCAGGGGCTTAAACCTCTGAAGCCCCAACCCAGCACAACTTTCATTCCAATTACACTGTTAATTACAACCAATTACTGCTGCTAAGAGAAGGGATGTCCTTTGCCTTTATTTTAAAGACTCCAAGCCCTTAATTGTTTCCTTCTTTTCTTAACCAGCTACAAAACAATAATGAGATGTTAAGCGAGCCAACAGCTGATCAGGGCTCTCAAAATCAGTTATTTGAAGGACGCTCTTTTTAGCTCTTACTTCATAACCAGAAGCCAATTCTCGCTGTTAATGCAGCGTGTTTTTTTTACTCGGTGGTCTCTCATTGCCCTTCTTCTGATGTCATTCTGACTCCAACATTTCACAACATGTTAATTTTCTTTTTTCTGACAGCATAATCAAAATGATATAGAGCAAAATTATTATAGTTAATGGAAACTAAAATCAAAACTGAAACTATTAATTAAATAACATTTTAGTAAACTGAAATGAAATAATTAACAAAATGGAAGTGTAAAGCTTAATCTAAATTAAACTATTAAAGTAGCTGGAAAGACTAACTGAAATAAAATAATAACTTACTAAAAAATATTTTTAGTTTTTGTTTGTGAATGAATATTCTTGCCGTTAATCTTTAACCCTTATGACTTTTAACTCTATAACAGAAAGTCATCCCCCCACGCACCGTCTGCATATTCACCTCGTGAAGAGAGGCTGGTGACGGAGGGCGGCTGTTCACATAGCGTTTGCTTTGACAGAGCAAGCTGACTACGGGCTCGTAAAGCCTGTGACACAGAAAGCGGTCTACTGTGTGATGACAGTGAAGTTCTTCAGGAGCTGATAGTGACAGCATGATAGATTCTGGTTCAAATATCAGTGAAGTCTAAGAAGCTTATTATGCTCTGAATGTGCTCAGCAGCTTTCAAATCTGCCATTCACTGGATCTCCGGGGCTCAGGAGACAAGTGCAGATCTAATTATGCAGATCCAGATAGTCTGGATGACTTTGATTTATGCGGGGACGATTCCAGTTCGGTGCAAAGACAACACTTCATGTCGTCAGTTCGCACACTTCCCAATGGTCCAGGACTTTTCAGGTGATTTTCTATGTAATAAACTTAATAAGTTATAGCGTAATGAAAATTGCATAATTAGATCTGGACCACCCTATATTAGATACCAACAATCCCTAACAGAATTTCAGTCTGTTCATAATTGATGGCATGTTAGATGTAATTCTGATACGGTATGTACACAGCAATTATTAAACAGCAGTACACACTAAGCCAAATTCCAGGTTACATATGAGTCTGACGTCCGTTATGATGTGCTGCTGCATTTCTTTGTGCTTCTTGTATATCAAGATGTCATTTAAATGCCCGGAATCGAAATTTGCCGGTTGACAAAAGTTTTACCGTTTGGATAGAAAAATCACGAGTGAGGAACATTTCAGTTTATTTTTCAGGTGCCTGTGTTTTGTTGAGAATAATTTACCTGCCACTTCGCACAGGAGAAATCCTTTTTGAAAATAAAACGGCACTGATCAAGAGACTGACTAGGTCAACATATATGAGCAGCATATCGTTACTGAACAGTCACTTTTGCTTTAAAAAGGTTGTTTAACAACGAAACGATTCAAACCTTATGAAATTCCTGAGTTGGCAACGTCTCTAATGAACTAAAGGTGAAAAGAGCCTGCCAAGTGGTAAAAAACTAAACATACTAATGTGTTTTTATATTTATTCTATCCCAGTAATGGCGCACTGCACAATAACGTGCAATGAATAAACTTGACTTGACCATTCCTAGTTTTCAGACTCTTTCTCTGTACGTTTACCATTCATTTGCTCAGAGGTTGATGCGCTTGCCACTTCCTGAGCAGCTCTTCTTTTCTCCACCCTAGCGGTCGCATCTTCTCTTCTTCTGTCTGCATCTTTTCGCGTTAAAATTGATTAAGTCAGTGTTTGTGTTGCAATTACTTAGTATGTTTCCTTTAATTTCTTTAAGTCTTCAATCTGCCTCAAGAACGATTTAAGATATGAAGAGGTCAAGGAAGTGATGGCGAAGGTGGGAGGGAATGAGAATGGCGCCCGTACCCATGGGCTGCATGGCCGCCCTGCTGGCCACTGCCAATAGTTGATTCTACAATAAAATAAAACAAAAATAAAAAGAGGTACAACCTTGGAAGTCAATTGTCACCCCAAAAGCGGACAGTAGATGTCACGTAGTATATGTGTACCAAATTTCAGGTCAATTGGCTAGGTGATTTAAAATCCTGCACAGACAAATGAACAGCCACGGTAGCGTATTATATAAAAAGACTAACTATGTAGTACTGAAACAGAACAGTGAGGAGGTCCCCACCCGGCTCCCCACTCCTGATGTCACGCTTCCCCCTCCCCTCGGCCTGCAGCCTCTGACTTGGATTAGCCCGAATATATCGCTACTGCAAGCGAACTATGATTCATAGAGCGACGAGAGAAGTCGTAAAATCAACTAGAATGATCGTGTAAATTATAGAAAAAAAACCCGATCTAAATCTGTTATGTAGTTCTCTTGTTTGCTAGCTAAGTGGAGGTAATGTTCACACCCCGAGGCTGGAGCGTGAGTGAGGAGGGCCAGGCCCCACTCCCTGGGGCCTGCTGCGTTTCACTTGGATTTGCACAAATAAATCAGTACCTATGATACATAGCACAATGAGAGAAGTCTCACAATCAACTGTAATCTATCCATCCATTATCCAACCCGCTATATCCTAACTACAGGGACACGGGGGTCTGCTGGAGCCAATCTCAGCCAACACAGGGTGCAAGGCAGGAAACAAGCTCGCCCACCGCAGATCAGCCGTAATGTTCAAGCAAATTATAGAAAAAAGCCGATCTAAATCCGTTAAGTAGTTCTCTCCTGAAAAGCGGACAGACAGACAGACAGACTTTGGATTTTATATATATATATATATATATATATATATATATATATATATAAATTTATTAATTTATCTTTTTTTCTAGTTTACATTCACAGCTTAAAATACCTGATATTATGATCCAGTAGCAGAATTATGTTTTAAAATATTTGTCTCTCTTTTTTTTAACTTTTTTTTCACTCTCTCTCTCAAAGTAGATAGTTGAAATATCAGATTCTTTTTGTTGTTAACATCAGCCATATCATACATATTGCATACCAGGGATTTTTCCTGCGTTGCATCCAAACCTGCTGCAGTAGGTTTTAGGTTTCCTGCAATCCTTTTCTGGATTAGCGGGTTTAGGAAATGTAAGAAAGAAATATTGCCCAGTCTTGAGGACTCAGACAGCATTTCTCTAACATTTAAAACATTTTAAAGTTCCTCCCTTTCAAAGATCCCAGAGTACAGTGGGAAAAGGATCTCTCAGTCAGCTTTTCAGAAAAGGAGTGGAAGGCAGCAATGCACGGAATTTCCTCGAGCTCCATATGCGCAAAACATACAATTATTCAACTTAAAATCATCTGTCGAGCACATCTCTCTCAATTAAAATTGTCCAAAATGCTTCCCGGGCAAGATCCGACCTGCAAACATTGCAATCAAGTTCCAGCCTCACTGGGCCACATGTTTTGGGCCTGCACCAAATTAACATCATTCTGGACCAAAATCTTTAAATGCCTATTAGACAGCCTTGATGTCACAATCCCTCCTAATCCACTAACAGCTGTGTTTGGTGGGCTCACAGAGGGGCTTAAAGTGGAGAAGGACAAACAAACTGTCATGGCCTTTACTGCATTATTGGCACACAGACTTATCTTGCTCAACTGGAAGAATCCTAACTCACCTCTGTTAAGTCAGTGGATAACTGATGTTATATTTTATCTAAAATTGGAATAAATCAAATTCTCACTTAGAGGATCTGTACAAAACGTTTTGCAAAACCTGGCAGGGTCTAATCAGTAACATTTTAGAATAAGCATTTAAATTGAGGAAGTGAATTCTTTCCCCTGTTTTATTCTATCTATTTTTATTCATTTACATATTTTTACTATTATTAAAGTGCTATTCTGCTGACCTGGCTCTCTTTCTCATGGGTGGGGGTCGATTTGTTTCAAACTTAGTTTTGTCAAACTTGACTTGCATGTATGGAATGTTTTTTTTTTATTTTAATAAAATAAAATGAAAATGAAAAAACAATAACAAAGCCCAATCTGGGAGATTTTTGAATACAATATTGAAGGCATTCATTATAAGCACATTGTCTTGGAGCGAGATATGTTGTGTGCTGGGGACATTTAGCGTAAAGAACCCTCAAACCTTAAAATTCAGCTCAATTTCAATACAAATTGGCCCATTCTGGGCAATTAAATGAAACGATAAAAAGTACCAACAGTCAACGCACATTTCTTCAGCACAAATATCATTGAAAATATTTTAAAATTCTGAAATTGTATAAAATTGTTCATATTCAGTATCTGGTTTTGATTATGCTGGATTTTATTAGACAAGAACAAAACCAGATAGAAAACCATGTAGTACAGTAAGCTTCCACTAACTCATATCCAAACCCGTAAAGTCTACAGTTCTGTCTAATTGTGACACAAAACTAAACTCCATAGTGACTCTTTAACTATACCATAATTACTAAAACTAAAACTGAAACTAATAGATAATAAATAAAATAGAAATTTATTTGTAAAATAAAAACTAAATTAAAACTAAAAATACATGATGAAGGAAAACTATAATTAAACTGAATTTCCAAGTTAAGGTCAGAAAAAATATAGACAAGAAAAACTAATATCAAAAGGCAAAACTATCATAACCTTGCTAGGTAGGATCGATATTTCTCAGACTTTCACTTTTTCTTTTATACGAGAAGCAGTGTTTATGAACCTTAACAAGCAAGTCAGTTAAAATGATGGAAAACCAAACCCCTTCCATTGGCAGCAGTAACTGCAGCTCATAAAGAAAAGGGCTGGAATGAAAACCTGCAGCCACTGCATTTGACACCTCTGTCCTAGAGGGCACACTTGTTGTTCTCTTGAACGTTATCTGGTTTCCTGATATGCTTGAACACGTTCTTGTCATTTATGATCCCTTTTATACTTCGTCTAAGACAGAGGTATATTGTAATGTGGAAAGCCTATCAAGACACTTCATGCATAGTATCTATATTACCCCACAACTGACTATGTGACCCCTAAGTCCCTAAGTCTCATTTTTATTCCACATTCCATTCCATTGGTAAAGCATGATGGTGGTGGTATCATCATGCTGTGGGGGTGTTTTTTAGCAGCATGGGCTGTGAGACTAAACAGAATTTAGGAAAGGCTAAACAGAGCAAAGTACAGAGAAATCCTTCATGAAAACCCAGAGTGGTCCAGACCTCAGACTGGCCCAAAGGTTCACCATCCAACAGGACAAAGCAAAGACAACACAGGAGTGTCCGATGGTCAATTTGATTCAATTTTATTGTCCCAAGGGAGAAATTTGGTTTGTCAGCAGGTTTTGCAAAGACACCACAACATATTACTAAAACCAACACTTGTTTCTGTAGTGCATTTTCATACACATGATGTAGCTCAGTGTGCTTTACAAGGTCTCAAATAAACCATTCCAAGCAAAGAAAAACAAATTAAAATTAGATAAGAATAATAATGACTAATGTAATGGATGGCACTGCTGAACATTTTCTCCCCCAGTGCACCAGAGGGCAGCATTCCTGAGTTGGGATTCCCCACACAGACACTGCAGGACATGCTGGGATCTGTAGACCCATGGGGGCAGACCTGCTGGGTTATGCATAGGCATATATAGGTAGACGCCACATTCTCTGTGTTGCCCAGTCGACATGATACGTCAGCGTGTCAGCCTTATTGCGAGTGGCAAAAGTGCCATTTAAACTAATACAGGTAGACGTGGAAACCGGGTTTTCTGATGAAAAAACAATAACGTTTAAAACAGTATCGTTTACATACAACAGATTTTGGCGAATTGTTTACATGCAATTATTTATATCCATTTACACACTAATAATGGCAATTATTTAATAATAACAATAATTGTTATTATTAAATAATTCTTCCCATATAAGTAACATTTCTCGGACTGCCTTCTTCCATCTCCGAAACATTTCTAGACTTCGTCCCGTTCTTACGCAACACAGTACTGAAGTATTGGTTAATGCCCGAGTCACCTCACGTATAAATTACTGTAATGCTATTCTATCTGGCATCCCACAAAAACATAATCCATCGCTTACAAATTCTTCAAAATTGTGCTGCCAGGATAATAACCTGCTGTTCTAAATCCACTGAACATATCACACCGATTCTCTCTCAACGTCACTGGCTCCCTGTTAACTACAGAATACAATATGAAATACCGCTCTTAACATTTAAAGCCCTCCACAACCTCGCTGATCTCCTACAGACTGACACTCGTCTCGCTCACTCAGATCCTCATCTGCAGCTCGACTTTCTGTACCACACGTCAGACTCAGTGCTATTGGAGCTCGAGCGTCTCTCATTGTGCTCCTCAACTCGGGAATTCTCTTCCCTCTCATATACGTCAGCTCGATTCAATAACACATTTTAAAACTGCCCTCAAAACTTATCTTTTCAAACTGGCATACCAATTGTGAATTTTACACTGTTACTGCCAGTTATCTTTGTTTGTTTGCTAATTATTTCTTTTTGATTGATCATTCTCTTATTTTAATTTAACTAACGTTGTTTCAATTTTATTGTAAGGTGAGCTTGAGTGCTAAGATTATAAAACAGGATTTTCTAATGGCCAAATATAACCAAAACAATTGTTCAGCCTTACCTATGAAATGTACTCCCCCGGGATCTGGTTTGGAACGTACAGCGGTTTGTACAATCCCAAACAACACATTATTCATTCCTTCACTACACAGCAGTGCCACTCGCAATATGGCGGCAACGTTGACGTACGATGCTGCTGGTCATGCGGCGTCTAGTAATTCTATGTCTATGGGGTTACGTGGAGGCTGCCAGTAGGTGCTGTTGGGATTTGTAGTCCCTACTTTCAGGGACTTCCTGTTAACCCAGAAAAGCTTCCAACAGGCCATGCCCTAGCAGCGGAAGTAGTCCCGTGGTTTAAAGAAGCCGATCGATTTCAGGCAGGCGAGTCTGAGTCAGGATAAGAGCTGGACAACACTCGTCTGGGGGGAGTCGAAGAGAAAGAAGAAGAAAACTTTTTTTTTTGTTGTGCTGTATTGGACTGTACTAAGAGGAAGAAACTTGATAAATGTAAATTAAAAACATTTATCTGCACCTGGGACTGTTTTTGTGTCGTTGTGTCTGAGGTTTGGGGCTCAGTGGCACCACCTGGTGGTCACACTAAATAACATACATAATATAAATACACTTACAATAGACAGACATATAATTAATAGAGATGCGGAGTCCTTTTATATATAGAATCCATTTTTAAATTTCTAAAGAAATCTAGAGTATATTAACTAAGTCATGTGACTGGGGAGGACAGAAAAAAAATTAGAAAACAATCCAGATAAGTTAGGTGAAAAAAAAAAATCAGCAGGGGATCCAAGGTCAAAGGACCACCCAGCCTCCACTGGACATTCTACCTCACATAAGTGTTCTTAAGTCATTCCTTATTTTTTCAGGCTTCGTCCCAGAAGGTTCAATGCAGTGGGATTGTTGAGGTAACGGCAACATGCACAGGACTTTGATCAGGTGGTGGTGAGGCAAAACGCCACCACAGCAAAACACGGAAATAAAACAGAGATTAATAATGATTCACTGACGTATATGATGATTCTACGCCTATCCAGTTTATTAAGAGTAGAACTTAAAGGCAGCAATGAAAAAGCTAAAGTAAAAAGTGGATTTGTAGCCTGTCAGCCTGGAGTGTCGCTGTTGGTAAAGTGTTCCAGATTTTAGGTGCATAACATCAAAAGCCTGCTTCAACACTTCTTTAATGCTTAGCTCTTGTTATAATAAGCAGACCACTAATAGAGGATGTAAGTGGAAATGTAGGAGGACAGGTACTCCAAAATAAAGGAAGGAGCAAAATTATTAAAAGCATTATATAATATTAGCAGTATTTTAAAGTCAATTCTAAAGAACAATAATTGGCTGGGAGGACATTATAATGGAAGTATGGGGGAAACAACTCAGCAGGACTACAGGCTTCATCAATGCAATAGCAGACAGTTTCCCTTGGCTGTTAAACTTATTCAGATACCTGCAAGGCACGCTGGATATTACAGTCCTCTGGAACAGCCTTGTGGGTTAAGTGGGGCCCACCAGGAGATGCTACAGAAATTCCTCATCCCTGTTGTATGAGACTTCTCTTTGACCCGGATGTACCTCCATCGGGTCATGCCCTAGCACTAGAAGTACTCTCTGGTCCGGGATAAAAGGAGCTGCTCGAGCTCATCTAAGTGAGTCAGAATCGGGAGGAAGTGGACAAAGTGTGCTTGAGAGGTGGAGAGGAGGAGAAGGAAAAGAGATAGCATGAAGAGATTTGTGTTTATTACACTTATGGAACCTTTGCGTGAGGTAGCCGTGGAGATAAAACATCTTTGTGTCTGTGAGGTTCTGTGCAGGGTTAGGCACTCTCTGGCGCCCTCTAGGGTCCACTCTGCCCATGTCACAGCTCCATAAATCATGGCCAGTCATACCACTCTCTTAAAAACCTACCCTTTAATCTTCACCACAATACTCCTGATGCCTTCTTCCAAATTTTTTCATCCACATTGCACTCTTTGAGGTTTCTTTGCTTCTAGTTTTCCATCTATCTGCTCTTTTCAATAGCTCTCTCTACAGGCTAACTTCTGAATCCTGATCACCATTAAAACCTCAGATATTTTGTCTTCTTCTTCCTATTTATCTTCAACACTTGATCTTTCAAAGCCCTTCTTTATTCTTCCATCCTCCTGTCCATTTCCTTTTTTCCCTCCTGCTACACAACACAATGTCATCAGCAAAAATCCTGCACCAGGGGGTCTGGTCTTTTATCCCATGACTCAACGCATCCATAATCAGATCAAAGAGGTAAGGGCTTCAAGAAGAATGCAGAACCTGAGAACTGGTGGCAGCAATTGAAACTGAGAATGTAGTGGGTGTAGAGTCCCATCTCTGCTTTCTATAATAGTTGCTTATTAAACACGTTTCTGGCATTGGATGGTTGAGACCTTCTTATTTTGCAGTTTGATTGATTCTATTTTTTTTGCTGACATTAAGATTTCAGAACATAAGTAAAGGCTGACTCAACATAAGATTTATAATGGCAGGACTCACAACTTCCTTAAGCTGTGGAGGCCACTCAGTGAATGAATCATCTAAAGTGGTCCACACAAGAACCCAAACTTGATCCCAATCAAACCTGAAAATCAGTGACGTGCGGTGAGGTTCATGGCTGGTGAGGCACGGATTCCTTCAGAGTTAGAGTTTCAAATATATGAACACAAAAGAGTAGCTTATTCACTAATTAACTACTGGTTATGTTTCATATCTCATCAGCATTCTTTACACACACATAGGTAAGGAACATATTTGGCTAAGTAAGAACGTCACATTCATAGCAACGAGAGAGAGCGGAGAGAGTGCATTTGCTCCTCACCCTCCATGTGTTCTAAATTTGCCGTTGCAAATCCAAAATTCAAATGAAAGTATTGAGTGGTGAACAAAAAAAAAAAAGCGGATTTCAATTTTGACCTTAATTGAAATATTTAGTTGTTTTTAAAAGCTTGTAATTCTGATGCTTTAATCAATTTTAATACCGACTGTTCAACAAAAGGATAACAAGAAAAACAAAAGAATACTTTATTTAAGGTCAACATTTAATTTTTAAATATTGGATTTTTTTTTTAGTCCCATTTTTTATAAAATTGAAAACTGTTTATGGTCTTACGTTTATTTGTAAATGAAGTCCATACGCCTATAATTGTCCAGGAAAATCTCCATCCCTTTCTTATAAAAGTCCGCCTTATTTTCCTTTAGTTTTAAATAAATAAAAGACAGAGTGCTGCAGTGCACTTGACTTTCTGATGTCGCTAACTTATTGGCGGCGAGAGCCTCTGGGTAGAAGAACAGCAGCAACAAGCACCTGTCTGGCTCACATGCTCCCTCTTCAGGGAGGCACGGTACTGTCTGCCTCACTCACCTTCTGCCTTTTCCCTGAGGTTTTACGACCAATTGGCAAGACTAAATATGCCACACACATTCATTAAAGATATTAACCAGATTGTGGAAAGTCAGGGTGTATAATAAACGTGTCTGCAAACTTTATATTGGCAACATACAGAGAGAAATCAATAGGCATGCGCCAATTACATGCATCAATCCTGCGTGTGAGGGAGAGCACAGTCCGAGATGAGGTGAGGTTCGTCGGTGCCACACCTCGCGTTTCTCCCCTGCATTTGATCAGGAAATGCGCCATTTCAGCGAGTTTGACTTTAAAAATGATTCAAGTTATTGGAATCAAACAGAAAACAAAATTATAGCACAGACCAGGGGACACATTCATTTTAGTTTTTTTTTTACTCTTCATGATGACAGGCTCTGCCTCACCTGCCTCCCCTGACCGCATATCCCTGACCACTGATGTTCTCCATGAGACCCCCATAGGGCTTTAGAAGAATGTCGGATAATCCCCAAATCCTTTAGTTAATCTTGTCAGACATAAGAAGTTAACAGGTTGTAATGGCTGCCAAAGGGGCTTCAATGAAATCCTGGGTTAAAGGGTCTTAATACTTGTGCCAATGTAAGATTTCAGTTTTTTTTTGTAACTAATTCTAAAACCCTTTCACTTTGTCATTCTGGGGTATTGCTTGATGAGGGGAAGAAATACATTTTTTGCATAAAGCTTCAACAAAAGAAAATGTTAAAAACATGTAAAGGGGTCTGAATACTTTTTGAATCCTCTGGAGGTGGGCACCTGCAGAGACCACCTGCCCACCACCATTCCAGTTTCATCCTTAATGTCTTTCATAACTGGCATGGCTGCCTGCGATTCAGCCTCTAGAAGAATCTGCTGTGAAGACATTGAGTCAGGAAGCTCTGAATGGGATGGATTTTTAAAATTCAATGAGTTTATTTCTGTTAGACTTCTTAGAAATAACAGTTTAATCTGTTTAATAGTCATTTTGTTCCCTACTGGAGGTGTTTGTAGGTTCTTAAATTTCTGTGGTCATTCAGCTCCGTGTAGTCAAATGGAGACCTATAAAGCAATGTTCTCTTAACACCTCAGTTGAACCAAACACCAGAAACTCCACACGCTTGCATATGACGCCCACGCTTTACTGTCACCTAAGCCTCAGGCAGCTGTGTGGGCGTCAGGGTTTACGTGGCACGTGAACAATGGTGGCTTGTTTCTGGTTGGTTTTATTATGGCTCCAGTGACAGCATGCAAGCAGCTCTGAGTGACAAATCCAGGCAGGGTGAGAAACGGGCAACTCCAAAAGCTGCAAGAGCAAAGCAAGAATTCAAAGCAAGGAGCTAAGAACACAAGAATCCAAGGAGTTAAGAGGATTGGAGAAAATGTTAAGAAAGAGAAACCTCTGAGGGCAATGGGCTCCTTAGGGCTGAACCCATTTGTTGGTGCCTACAGGAGAGGAGGTGTGCCAAGGACCTGAAAGGTAGTAAAAGGATGGGTGTGCATTGGAGGTGACTGATCCAAACCAAAAGGGCTTTGAGGTAACACATGCCTGATAAGGGCTGAAGATGAATCATATGGGAAGCCTATACTGGTGACTTGTGAGCCCCTTTAGACACGGGTGAGGATAGGCAGAGGGCACAGAAGAAGGGAAGTCTCAGAAGGAAAGAGTCCATGAAGACTGGCACATGCAGCCGAAAATGTTTTCCATGTTAGAATCTCCAACTTGGACTCAGAAGTATGGAAAATGCACATAAAAACATAAAGCAGTGATTAGTAAATGATAGTAAATGATTTTTGACTTGAAAGCAATAGAAGAGCCCGTTTATTTCATGTAACGACTAGTGATGAGCAAACGCTTGTCACACATGTGCGTCTGATAGCAATTCCACGCCAGACCAGGGGGTGGCAAGGTACACTGACTTTCCTTCTCTATCCCTTGCAGACTATCCACATTAAATCCTGCATAATTCCAGCGCCACTGATGATGTCACTTCCGGTTTCGGCACCATTGATGACGTCGCTTCCTGTCTCGACAAATAAAGCCGCCATCTTTGGCAACCTGCCTCAGTTGTGTTTTGAACTCAGACCTGTAAACAACTCATAAGAATTACCCATTTGCAGCCAGGGAATATTATGCGGGTGGTTGCCCCAAACCTTTCTTGATGTCTTTGGCTCGTTCTTGTGACACCCTGCAGAGTTTGCTTCGCCATGAGTTCAGTGAAATCGTGGAAATGTTTGCAAACTTCGCCGCACTCCGTGAAATGAATTAAAGTCAACGGGGAAAGAGGAACCAAACTAGTTTTGAGTGGGTTATGATGGTGCGATGGTTTTTAAAGTGTCTCTGAGGGCGAGAGAAAAGTCTACCAACTATGCTGTACCAATTATGGTGTCCAAATAAGTAATCTGAGGTGAGAGGCTGCAGTGCTAAGTACTGCACCACCGTGCCTCAAACAACCAAAGGTGCAGATGGAAGGAATATCACTAACAAAATACAACAAGCGGTCACAAACTAACAATAAGTAAAAACAATATAAATCATTCTGCCCACAGAGTTCCACTCTAGGGGCACACATTGGCCATGCCACAAAGCCATGGCATGGGACTGGCATATTCCAATCGTTTGACTTGCTCTGGGTGCAGCTTGAATGGCAGCCTTTTTGCAGAACCTCCATATTTCTTTCTTTCTTTCTTTCTTTCTTTCTTTCTTTCTTTCTTTCTTT
>JANRMT010062802.1:17234145-17260722 GCA_026402145.1 Polypterus bichir lapradei
CTGATGAAACTAAAATTGAGTTATTTGGGCATAACAAGGGGCGTTATGCATGGAGGAAAAAGAACACAGCATTCCAAGAATAACACCTGCTACCTCCAGTAAAATATGGTGGTGGTTCCATCATGCTGTGGGGCTGTGTGGCCAGTGCAGGGACTGGGAATCTTGTCAAAGTTGAGGGACGCATGGATTCCACTCAGTATCAGCAGATTCTGGAGACCAATGTCCAGGAATCAGTGACAAAGCTGAAGCTGCGCCAGGGCTGGATCTTTCAACAAGACAATGACCCAAAACACTGCTCAAAATCCACTAAGGCATTCATGCAGAGGAACAAGTACAACGTTCTGGAATGGCCATCTCAGTCCCCAGACCTGAATATAATTGAAAATCTGTGGTGTGAGTTAAAGAGAGCTGTCCATGCTCAGAAGCCATCAAACCTGAATGAACTAGAGATGTTTTGTAAAGAGGAATGGTCCAAAATATCTTCAACCACAATCCAGACTCTCATTGGAACCTACAGGAAGCGTTTAGAGGCTGTAATTTCTGCAAAAGGCAGTTCTACTAAATATTGATTTCATTTATTTTTTGTGGTGCCCAAATTTATGCACCTGCCTGATTTTGTTTGAACAATTATTGCACACTTTCTGTAAATCCAATAAACTTCATTTCACTTCTCAAATATCACTGTGTGTGTCTCCTATATGATATATTTAACTGACATTTTTTATCGTAACAACCAACGATTTATACAGGAAAATAACGACTATTAACAAGGTTGCCCAAACTTTTGCATCCCACTGTATATATATGTGCAAGTAAGAGGAAGCTGAGTAGACCAAATGTAGGTATTTACCTGCCAGGCCAAGGGGTGGCAAGGTGCACTAATCCTACATCTGTTATCTCTGCAGGCCAGATATGGGAAAACCTACCAGACGCACAATCAATGATGTCACTTCCGGTTCCAGGCCCACGAATGACAGCACTTCCTACACCAAGGACGATGTCACTTCCCGTTTTGGCCTTTAAAGCCGCCATCATTTCACCATCCAGACAGTTCAGTTCAGCAGCCGTTAACCAGAAATGGTTGAGAGGAGGGCGGGACTTGAAAAAATCTCAAGGGCCAAAGTGTCGTCTCATCCCAGGATTCTTTAATATAATATATATATTTGTTTTTTTGCAATTTCAGAGCACAGTATGGCACGGGTCAGGAACTTGGCTCTTTACATTGTTGACATTTTGAGGAGTCTGTGGCCGTCATGTTTTTTGAAAAGGTAAAACTGTCCATCGGAGGCTGCATATATGCGCACACATAAGACTGGCAGTGCGAAGAGAGTAGTCGCTTGCCTACAATTTCTAAAAATCGCACAGTTTATACCCAACATTAAACGGCAGCCAAACAGAAATGAGATGTCAAGTGAGCCAGAAGATGACCAGCAAAGTTGGGGCTTCAAAGTCCAAGCAGTTTCTTAATCAGAAACCAATTCTTGCTTTGAATTAATCCCGTTATTTAATTCAATGGCTTGTTGCTGCTCTCATTTTGCCACAGCAGACTTTTCCAGAACTGTTGACTTTCCTAGACCACTGTCTGTAGTACTGGAGTGTTGTACCGTGTTAGTCATTATTAATGTAGAGAAAAGCCAAGCAAAATGACACCTTTTATTGGCTAACTAAAAACATTACAATATGCCAGCTTTCGAGACAACTCAGGCCCCTTTTTCAGGCAAGACCACTGTCAAAATGTTTTGTAGATGTGAGCAGATCAACATTACTGAGACATTCACCTTTCTTAATTTTCAGATATTGTATGATGGACACAGGTTAGCTGGTCACGTGTTGGCTTGTTTTGTATCTCATTGTTGTTTGGCTGCTAATTAAAGAAAAAAAAAATGAAGGGGTCTGAGTCATAAATAGAAAAGTAATTACAATGAAGGCAATAGGAGTTAATTAGCAGCAACAACTGGTCACAAATTAACAAAAGGGTTAGAATGAAAACCTGCTGCCATGGTAGCCCTCCAGGATCGTTGGGCTGGACCCCCTTGTCTTACAGGAGTTTTGCCCCAGAATTAGTCCTGACAATTGGCCCAGCTGTAACCCTCATGTGTGACCTGCAGGTAGCATGACCAGTGCATTTGGGTCAGAGACCAGGAGGTAGGGCAAGAGGCCCAGGAAACCACTGTGTGGGATTGGAGATTACACCATTTTAGGGTCTCAAAGTGGCCAGGGGACCAAATGAATGTAGCATGGCCATTGGACGGAAATTACAATGAGTGGTTAGGCTGGAGATCTTGTAAACTATGTGTAGAGTTAGAAAACACCTCATTTAAGGGTCTCAAAATGGGCAGGGGACTTCTTTTCACAGTTGGATGATAGCCAGCTAAACCTTGAAAAGAGGAAAAAGGTTCAGGAAAAAAATGGATAGATTCTTACTATAGTAGCATACAATTATTAGGTACACCTTGCTAGTGCCAGGTTGGATACCCCTTTGCCTTCAGAACTGCCATAATTCTTCATGGAATCGATTCAACAAGGTGCTAGAAACATTCCTCAGGGATTTTGGTCCATATTGACATGACAGCGTCATGCAGTTTTCAGCTGCACCTCTCCCATCCCACCACATCCCAAAGGTGCTCTACTGCATTGAGATCTGGTGACTGTGGAGGCCATTTGAGTCCAGTGAACTCATTGCCAGGTTCAAGAAAGCAGTTTGAGATGATCTGAGCTTTGTGACATGATGTGTTATCCGGCTATAAGTAGCCATCAGAAGATGAGAACACTGCAGTCATAAAGGGATAGACATGGTCAGCAACAATACTCAGGTAGGCCGTGGAACTTAAACGATGCTCAGTTGGTACTAAGGGACCCAGAGTGTGCCAAGAAAATATCCCCCACACCATTACACTACCAGCAGCAGCTTGAACCGTTGATAAAAGGCAGGATGGATCCATGCTTTTATGGATTGCAAATTTTGACCCTGCCATCTGAATGTCACAGTAGCAATCGAGCCTCATTAGACCAGGCAACAATTTTCCAATCTTCTCTTGTCCAATTTTTATTAGCCTGTTTGAATTGTAGCCTCAGTTTCTGTTCTTAGCTGACAGCAGTGGCACCTGGTGTGGTCTCATGCTGATGTAGCCCACTTCCTTCAAGGTTTGACATGTTGTGTGTTCAGAGATGCTCTTCTGCATACCTCAGTTGTAACAAGTACTTATTTGTGATACTGCTGCCTTTCTATCAGCACAGACCATTTGTTTCCTGAAGAGGCATTAGCTCTCTTGGAAATGTGTTCTTTTAAAATTGTGGCATATTAAATAATTAAACAATATCGTAATATACCAGAAAAGGCGATATCCCTCCCATCGTGATTACGGCGGTTCAAGAATCACATGAGAAAAAATATCTTTTAGCTTATATTTACTGACGGTTAACGTGGTTACAGACGGGGAGGCATATGGACCGACTTTATCCAGGTGGGCAATCTGGATCAACACAGCCCTCCATTTCTCTCGTCCCCACGCTGGAACGTTTTTTCGATCTTTGACGACACAGCCTCCGAGGGTCTGGCTGCTGCCCAAGCCTTTTTATACTGTTCTCCTTCAACTTGCTGGTACTTTCTGTCTCCAAACAAGGGCTGAATTCCTCCTTCACAAAATACAGAAATATCATAATGCTTACATGCCGATTCTCATTCTCCCAATAAGGAAAGAAGATTTGTGCTGATAGAGGACAGAAATACCCTAACCTGTGTTTAAGCTGACTATACAAGCCTCCAGTTGTCTTTGGCTATCTAATCCAATGCTTGGCTAGCAATTCTAACTGCTGAGCCCCTGTGTGCCACAGTTAACATGCACATGTGAATAAAACTCATAACAGTATTGTCCAGATATAGTGACATAAAGAAAAATGTAATATAACACCATTCTGGCCATTCTCCAGGTATCTCTCAAGGTATTTTCACCCAGAGAACTGCCACTCACTGGATATTTTCCCTTTTTCAGACCACTTTCATTGAGCCCTAGAGATGGTTGTGTGTGTAAATCCCAGTAGATCAGCCATTTCTGAACTACTCAGATCAGCCCACTTGGCACCAACAACCATTCCACATTCAAAGTTATTTCAGTCTCCTTTCTTCTCCTTTCTGATGCTCGGTTTGAACTTCAGCAGGTCATCTTGACAAAGTCTACAGGCCGAAAATGCTGCCACGTGATTGGCTGATTAGATATTTGAGTTGACAAGGAGTTAAACAGGTGTACCTAATAAAGTGGCCATTGAGTGTATATGCACGATCCTCCGCAGTCTTTAACCAACAGTTGGATTAAAAATTGTGAGCCAGCCTGAGTGACTGTTTTGAACAAAATGCCTCTGGTAACATTTGAAACAAGGATACAAGAGACTCACAACAGCCTGAGCAGGGTTGCCCTTCCCGAGTAAGTCTGCCTTCACAATGCCTGTGTGAATTGCAGCCTCAGTTGCCTGTTCTTAGCTGAAAGGAGCGGTACCCGGTGTGGTCTCCTGCTGCTGTAGCCCACCTGCTTCAAGGGTTGACGTGTTGTGTGTTCAGAGATGCTCTTCAGTTGTAACGAATGCTTATTTGAGTTACTGTTGCCTTTCTATCAGCTCACACCAGTCTGGCCATTCTCCAGGTATCTCATAAGGTATTTCACCCAGAGAACTACCACTCACTGGATATTTTCCCTTTTTCAGACAATACTTTGTGAACCCTAGAGATGGCTGTGAGTGACGATCCCAGTAGACCAGCCGTTTCTGAACTACTCAGATCAGCCCGTCTGGCACCAACGACCAGGCACCATTCAAACTCAGTTCAGTCTCCATTCTTCCCCATTCTGATGCTCGGTTTGAATTTCAGCAGGTCGTCTTGACGTCTGCATGCATTGAGTTGCTGCCGTGTGAATGGCAGATTAGATATTTGAGTTGACAAGAAGTTGAACAGGTGTACCTAATAAAGTGGCCGGTGAGTGTATATGCCCGATCCTCCACAATCTTTAACCGACGGTTGAATTACAAATCATGAACCAGCCTGAGTGACTGTTTCGAACAAAATGCCTCTGGTAACATTTGAATCCAGGATACAAGAGACTCACAGCAGCCTGCACAGGGTCGCCCTGTCCAGGTAAGTCTGCCTTCACAATGTGTGGGGGCGTGTCAGCCGTTCAACCTCTTTGCTGGTAACCCCGCCCACTAGATTTGTTCACGGCCACACCCATTTCTGAGCATCTTGTGTTTACTTTGCTTGGCAAGAAATCAAAGTACCCCAGGGCACTAAATATGTTAAAGAGATGGTGGCTGTAATTACAGAGGGTAGAAAAAAAAATTCTTACAGGTTTGTGTACAGTATTGTAATTAAATAAGCATTCAGATATGGGATGCAGGAAGAACTTGTTGAGAGTATGGTGCAAGCTCACATGTAAGAATGTTTGTGACTACAGTGTGATATAAATGTCTCCATGAACAATAAAATTTCCGATTCATCTTTCCGGATAAGTCTGCAGAGGCTCTGCTTTGAAAATATGCAAAGTACAGGCAAAGTGATGGGCCTGCAAACTGACAATGTGACAGACGACAAACAAATGAGGTCTGAGCTCCTCTTATGTGAAGGTGATAAATAACCACAAGATGCACAGCCAGAGCGACTGACCTTTACTTAGGTTTAAAAAAAAAACGGGCACCACATGAGCAAATGGCCAACTGAAGGCAGGCTGTTGACCGCTCTCACTTACTCAAACAGATTCTCAGTAGACGACTGACGTGTTTGTCACGGGCACTTCACAGAAGTGTGTGGCTGAGGTTGTGCAACATGCCAGTGGGATGGCATGTAGCCTGGGCAGCTTTCAAATGAGCTGCTTAAAAAAAAAAAGGTGCTACAGTGCCCCCCATAATGGGTGGGACAAAGACCTATTTTTCTTTGACATCCCCCTCTGCCCCACTCTTTAAAATGACAATGAAATCAGACGGGATTAAAGTGCACATTGCAAACCTCCATTTAAGGAGATTTGGGTACATTTAGATCACACAACACTTCCTCTACAACCCCCATTGCAGGGCACCATAATGTTTGGGACAATTAGCATCACAGATGTTTGTCATTTCTCAAGGGGGTTTCTTGGCTTCATAAGATACCTCGGCTTGCTTCTACCCTTTGGATTCTGTAGTCGCCATTGTTCAGCATGAGGACAATGAAAGCCAAAGAAGCCATTCTAAGGCTGAAAGCCAAGAATCAAACCATATATAGACATCAGTAAAACCTTAGGGTGACCAAAATCAACTGTCTGCTGGAATATCATGAAGAAGAAATAAGGCACTGGTGAGCTCAGTCATCACAAAGGGACTTCTAGGCTGAGGAAGACCTCCACTGCTGATGACAGAATAATTCTGGTAATGGTAAAGAAAAAGCCCCCAACGTCTCTCCGACAGATCAGACACAGTCTTCAAGGGGCAGATGCGTGTGTGTCTTCATGAACAGCAACACAGATGCCACACTGAAGATTCAAACCACAAAAACAGGATGGCAGGTTACAGTTTATGAAATAAGGACTTAAAAGAGTTTGCTGAATTATGGGAAAAGATCTTGTAACAAGACAAGACAAAGATGAACCTCATCAGAGTGATGGCGAGGTACTGCCTGAGATCCAAAGCAGACCACCTCATCTGTTAAACATGGCACTGGGCGTGGTATGACCTGGGCATGTCTGGCTGCCACAGGTCCTGGCACACTTCTGTCCAGTGATGAGGGGTGGCACAACTAATTCTGAGAGGTGGAGAAACATCTGATCTGCTCAAGTTCCAGTAAAGACCTCCAAACTCAGTGGACGGCGCTTCATCCTACAACAAGATAATGAGCCACACATACTGCTGAGGCAACACAGGAGTTTATCAAAGATAAAAAAATGGAGGATCTCGAATTGCCAAGCCAGTCAAATGATTTAAATCCAATTGAGCAGGCCTTCCATATGCTGAAGAGAAAACTGAAGAGGAACAAGTCCCCGAAAACAAGCAGGAACTAAAGATGGTTGCATTGAGGCTTAGCAGAGAAGATCCTCAGCACCTGGTGATGTCTGTGAGTCACAGAGTTCAAGCAGTCATTGCATGTGAGGGATATGCGACAAAGGACTAAATATGACAATGGCTTTAACAGACCTGCCATTGCTGTGTGACAAACATTATGGTGCCCTCAAATGGTGGGGGCCGTGTAGAAAAAGTGTGGTGTGACCAAAATGTCTGCAAATCTCCTTAAATGAATGTCTGCGATGTGCACTTTAATGACAAGTCTGAATTGTCTGATTTGTAATTTTAGACTGTGGTGGAATTCGAGGAAGATGCACATTTGTCCCAAACATTACGGAGGGTGGTTCTGTATAAGATCAAGACACATTGCTAATTGCTTCAATCACTTTGATTTAAAAGTTTTCACATCAATTTTCTGATATTTTTTTCCAGTAAAAGGCAGAGAGCAACACATTTGGGGCCGGAGTAGTCCTTCAATGGAACACCAGTCAATTGCAGCTAAAGATTAGAGCCATGAGGCCGGGTTTTGACTGGGGGTGAATGTGGTCCACGGCTCATGGCTGATCAACTGATGACCCAGGACTACTGAGGGTTTAAACTTCACCCTAACCCAGTGGCCTCTGCAGAGGTGTGCGATGGGCACATTACAACAATCACGTTTCAGATTTTTAAGGGTCATGCTGCACAAATCGCCAACGGGGACAGTAAGTGACCAGGCCTTAGCTCAGTGGCCAAGCAGAGCAGACCAGCAGTGGGTGATCAGATCTCAGCCCAGCAGTGCTTTGGTGTATGTGTGCTGGATGGGAAAACTTGGAATCACATGGAAGGAGTCAGGTCAGTAATCAT
Source organism: Polypterus bichir lapradei (assembly GCA_026402145.1). NCBI lineage: Eukaryota > Metazoa > Chordata > Cladistia > Polypteriformes > Polypteridae > Polypterus > Polypterus bichir. The sequence goes on from JANRMT010062802.1 coordinate 17,242,009, forward strand.
TTGATCAATAATAATAATAGTAATAATATTAATAATAATAATAATAATAATAATAATAATAATAATAATAATAATAATAAATTACCATCCGCCACATAGTGTCCAGATGCAATGTTCTGGCCCTGAAGGAATATCATGAACGTCACAACAAGGTCAGTATATACCTGTATTGGACACTAAGCTGTCCCACTCCAACATCACCAGACAAGTGGTCTAAGCATACACCAGACCCAGTCATTGACACCAGAGACTGTGTCATCATGTGGGACAAGACCATTCCTCCAGACTGTATCATCACTGCCAACAGACCAGACATTGTGTTTCATGACAAGAAGGGCAAGTAGTGTGTCTTCATCGTTGTCACAATCCTGGATGACAACAGGTAGAGAGGTAGATAAGATCATCGAGTATAAACACCTAGAGACTGAAGTCAGACACATGTGAGATATGAGGACAAGAGTGGCTCCAGTAGTCGTAGGCGCACTGGGAACCATCAAAACTGGGTTCCAAGAGCTGCTGGGCAAACTCCTGCATGAAAGCGATCCAAGGGATCACACTCCTTGGCATGGCCTGCATTCTTCAATGTGTCCTCAGCTAAACGACAAGCTGAGTTCATAGCCTGAGAAGTCTGTCTGACCTCTGGTGAACACACTAGCATATGTTAGTGCGCCGAGAGGAGGGTGGTGATAATTATAATAAATTACATTTACATACCGATTTTCTAGCACTTTCCATAGACAGTAGGGAGCCCCTTAAACCACCGCCAATGTGCAGCTGGATAAAGCGACAACAACCATTCTTCTGTATGCTCACCATGCATTAGCCATTCGGTGGTGATGGGGTTATAAATTAGAGACAGGAGATGATTAGGGGGGCATGATGGGCAATTTAGCCAGGACACCCTACCCTTTATGAAGGATACCCAGGGATCTTTTATGATCATAAAGAGTTCAAAGGATGTCCACATCACTGCTCTGGGACATTGGGATCAACACACCCCCTGCTAACCTCACCAATATCTCTTCCAGCAGCATCTCAAGCTTTTCCAAGGTGGTCTCCCATCCAAGTCCTGGCCGGTCCCAAATGTAATAAACTTCAGGTGGGTGACCTGTTGTGAAGTGCTGGTGGCATTGTCTACAGCTCCTGCAGCACGACAGAGTGTGCGTATCGCTTTTCTCTTTTCCTCATAATGTGCCACTGTGGGCTGCTTCTGTGCGCTTTCATTACCATGAAAATTCATGAAGTGTACAAAAGTCTGGCATACTCAGCATGTTGAATCCCACAAAAGAGGAAGTTGTCAGATGACCAATTTTCATTTTGCCAGGGAAAAATGTCATTGCATTTGTATCTGTCTGCTAACAATGCATTTCGAGTTTCTAGTGTAAGTGCGATGCGTGTACAATGGAGTTACAGCTTGTGTATACACAATTGGGGTACAAGTGTCTTATTTTATATTTATAGCGTGATTATTACCGCAGTTCAAATCACTGGCGAGTAACATCCACCAGTGATGTAAGTAATCAGCCATCAATCGCCGGTGGTGTGACCATTGGCACATCACTAGCTGGGCACTGTATTGGCCTTGGAGCATCCCAGCTGGCAGAACTTTGTGTTTTCTCTCCTTTCTGTTCATCTGATCACATCGTTTGTTTATTAAGTTGCACATTCAGTTTCTCACGTTTGCAGTCTTGAACTTTTATAATTGACTGTTCTTTGTTTCTTAACTGTTTTGTAAGTTTCTTGGTTTAAAAATTACCTGTGTGGCCAGTAGGGGGTGCCACTGAGCTCCACAACCCCAGACGCAACACAGCAGCAAAGTCACGGGTTCCAATCCAGTGATTTGTATTTATAGACAGTACCTTGTTTGGTGGGTGACATAGTGGAGCCAGAGCGACGGGCGCTGAGCAGGCTCCTGTCAATCATGGAGAATCCACTGCATCCACTGAACAGGATCATCTCCAGACAGAGGAGCAGCTTCAGCGACAGACTGCTGTCACCGTCCTGCTCCACTGAGAGACTGAGGAGATCGTTCCTCCGCCACACTATGCGACTCTTCAATTCCACCCGGGTTAAACGTTAACATTATTCAAAGTTATTGTCTGTTATACCTGCATTTTCATTACTCTTTAATTTAATATTGTTCTTTATGTACAGTATGCTGCTGCTGGAGTATGTGAATTTTCCCTTGGGATTAATAAAGTATCTATCTATCTATCTATCTATCTATCTATCTATCTATCTATCTATCTATCTATCTATCTATCTATCTGTCTAGCACTGCTGCCTCACAGTAAGGGGATCAGGGTTCGCTTCCTGGGTCCTCCTTGTGTGGAGTTTGCATGTTCTCCCCGTGTCTGCATGGGTTTCCTCCCACAGTTCAAAGACATGCAGGTTCAGTGGATTGGAGATACCAAATTGGCCCTAGTGTGTGGTTGGTGTGTCTAGGTGTGTATATCCTGTGGTGGACTGGCACCCTCACCAGGGTTTCTTGACCTTTGCTAGCTGGTATAGGCTCCAGCAGACCCCCATGACCCTGTTCAGGTCTAAGTGTGTTAGAAAATGACTGACTGACCTTCTTAGGTGTTGTCTTCTCAACAGATAACCGTGATGCCTCACAAATACAATTTATTTCCACTCCTTCCAGGCAAGCCTTGCCCACCAACTCCTCTCATCCAACTGCCCTTATGAGGTGATGCAGCTTCTTTTATGTTGGACCCGGGAGTACTTTGGGTGCCACAGCACTGGACACAGAAACAATTCTGAATCACGCTGAAGCTACTCCTCAAAACAGCACCCTCTGGTGGCACCTAGGGAACCCAACATGGCTGTAGTTGTGCACGGCGAATCGCATATAACCTTGCAGGTGTCCATACTGGGGCCATGCCAGAGGAGCTCTGCTATCTATTATACTGCAGAAGGAACTCCAATAATGAATAAAGATTAATGAATCCATTAATCATTCACCCCGACTAGGATAATAATCAAGAATCACTCCAGTCAGGTTACCCCTCCATCTATAGTGTCCATCCATCTATAGTGTCCTGCCAGGACTCATCCCTCATCCCTCATCCCTGTCGGGGTGCCAGTCCATCCATTAGTGCACTTACAGTAGCATATACGAAATGCACAATGCATGAAAATGTGTTTTTTAAATTAGAACATGAAGCTGTTACTACTGCAGTTTGTTTATGAGTGTGTCCCCATTTGGAGCGATTAATGAATTAGTAAACCAAAAAGAAACAGGTCTGGTTCAGATGAAAACTTTCACGACAGGAGATGCTATCTCAGTCCTAGCACCACCACTAAATGTGACGGACTGCATGCCAAGTTCTTATCAACTTTTTGAGAAAGGAAGAAAGACAATAGACGCCTTAATATTGCACAGCACTGAACTGCACAAACTCAACGTGTGGCGCCCTTTAATGGCAAATAACCACGTGAAATGGAATAGCAAGGTATTGGCAAAAGCAAATATCACCGGATGTTAATAGTCAGCGTCTATAAAAAACTAAAACACAGGTGTTCCTTAGGCATATTTATGTCTCTTCTAGATCAGATAAGGACCTTTGTTTTTGTAAAACGTTTTAAATTATTTTTAAAGAGAGAGAACAGCAGAACAACAGGATAAGAAATGTGCCACATCAAAAAGAGAATAAGGGCCCCAACCCACTGGCAAACCCCCCCCAAACCCCCCACCTCATTTGGAGGTTTCTTAAGAAAAAAAAAAAAAAAACTACAAGGTCTCGATTAGAAAAAAAAAAGCAATTTTTAAATAAGTGCAACTCCTTTTTCTGAAGATGATATTGTGGATGGTGAAGCGAAATGAACACAAGCAGCTGGGATAAAAAGCTTTGTGAAGTGGCGCTCGGCTCCGGGGTAGGTTAGTCTGCCTCGATCTCGACAAGCTTTAGAAGCACAAGCACCCCTTCCCCTCAAGAAGGAGAGCCTAGGGGAATACAGGAGACACTGGGATGAAAGGCTAAGTCTGCCTGGACTGACGACAGAGTACACACCCACTGGTTCATGAGGGGCGCCAAGGACCATCAGGACCAACTTGAATGGACACTTTGGACCCTGCCCTCCCTTACCGTTCTGGCACTATAACCCTAGCCCTTCCAGCAATTTTTAATAATTCAGAAAACCCCAAACATTTTGATTTATAAAAGTCCAATTTTATTATGTGATTATGTTGTTGGATGTAAAGTCTAAGGGCTCGTTTATACTTTACGCTCAGAATGCATACGCGCCCGCATCATGGCTGCCATGCGTATCCTGCGTTCATTTGACATGTCCTCTGAGCAGGTCCTCAGAAATTAACGCAATACGTTAGTTAGTTGCAGTACCAGCAAAAAGTCGGGGGGCGCAATGTGATAAAAGTTGGAATATGACGTCACAGTCTCTGTTTACTGTCTACATGTGACAGAAAGCCGCTATGCGGATCCTACGGGATTGATGTGCACGCTTCGATGTTTGATGAATGGTTTGATGTGGTGAAGCAAAATGCCAACATACAAATTCATTAGTGGTACTTCTATATTCAAGCGTGGCATATTCCTGATCATAATGACACAGTACATTTTAAAAGTCTCACATACCATCTTTTTTGCCGTCTTTTTTTCTGGGGCTTCCTCCTGACCTAACAGCAGCAGCAAACAGCAATAGATCGCCACACAGAACACATTAAATGTATGATATTCCAACTCTCTGAACATTTAGAATCCTAAGATTTACACTTGACATCACTTTCATGATGAAATTTATTAAAGTATGTATAAAACATTTTACAGATACAGACGGTGGCGGAGCGGTAGCGCTGCTGTCTCGCAGGGGGTCGCATCACTGGTATTCCCTGCCTGAAGTTTACATGTTTTCCTGCTGGGTTTCCACTGTGAGCTCCGGTTTCCTTCCAAAGACATGAAGAGTTTGTGACACTAAAATGACGCAAGTGTGTGTGAGTGCTTATATTCACCTTACGATGCGCTGAAGCCCCATCTAGGGATTGTTTCTGCCTCGTGCCCAATGCTAGCTGGAATGGACACATCCCTGGATAGATGGATTTAATCATTAAACATCCTTTTCAGAGATATTGCAGTAAGGTGTCCTCAGAAGTTAACAGGTGTTCCAGGCAATTCACAACACAGAGAAGCTGAACCTGTTCTCACCGTCATGATATCTCATACTGCCACCTGGTGGAATCTTCCAGATTTAGATAAAGTACAAGTGCAAGTATAAACAGTACAACGCTTGCGTAGCAGGAACGTCCGCTGGAGCATTCGTCACGTCGCGTGAAGTATAAATCTGGCCTTACTCACTCATGAGAAGTGATTCCACTCCGTTGGGTCCTTAAGCGAGGCCCTTAAGCTGCAGTTGCTCCATCCTGGGTATGATGTTAATCTGCATCCATCTCAGTAAGCAGGTCCTCCAATTTCCAGGGAAAACTTGGAGGTTAGTGGCAGGATTGGCATTCCAGCCATTGCAAAAAACCTTACGCTGTTCTAGTGTGGTGCTGAGGTGTCACCCATTGCACGGCTGCACTCAGATCTCAACACTCATATATCCTCTATCCTTCATACTCAGTTTAGAGTTATTAATGCTAAAGTCTGTAAAGTCAACACTGGGTACAAAGAAACCCACCCTGGATGAGGTAAAAGCTCTCCACAGGGGGCCATCATCCACATTTACTCATATGGAGTCACCAGTTGACCTTCCTGTGGTCAAGTGAGATCCACGGCTGATTGATGTTTTAAATGAATAATCACCACATTCGTGTCTTTGTGTAGGTGGGAGCGGATGGAGTAGATGGAGCATTTAGTGCACTGGTGCAGGATCACCCGCGACCCTAATTGACACTGATTGCTCCAGCTGTGCCACATCCATGTTTTTAAAAGGGAAGCGCGAGTGCGAGAGCGGAGAATCAAGACTTGAAAAAGACAAGAAATGAATGGAGTTTAGAGAGAGAGAGAGAGAGAGAGAGATGAAGGCAGGAGGCAAGCGAGCTAAAGTGAGCGGGCTCGAGAGAGAGAAGGCAGGCAGAAGTTCAAGGCACACACGGTTTTTTTCTTTTTCTTTTTTCCTCGTAGGAAACGTTTCCCACAAGCACAACACAGTTCACAAGCACGGCACAACACAAATTTCTTCTTCGTCTCTTTCTCTTTCTTCTCCTCTACTCCTCCTGGCAAGCTTTGTCTACTCCCACCCAACTCTGGCTCCAGGAGTAGTGGCTGCAGGCTCCTTTTATAATGCACCAGGTGCTTGTTGTTCCACTTCTGGCAGCACCTCCAGGTGTGGCACAAAAACTGCCCATAAGGGCTCACCAGGAGATGAAGCACCCCCAGGAGGCACCCAACAGGGGTCTATCAAACTCCAACACCCATGGAGCCCTGCTGCAGGAGTCCGAGACACTACCGCAACCCAGCACTACAGGGGAGGTAATGCTCTGGATACACTCCATCTCCCGGTCTCTCCAGTGTGGAGGTGTCAAGGGTCCTGGCCATATGCCACACTGGGAAGTGAGCCTCTGGAGAGGAGTGTGCGGCCGACACTCAGGGGCGGTCGAAATTGGCCGCTCTGGCAGAGCAGCAACGAGGATCAGGAGTGACCGGGACAGGCCCGTCGCGACAAGGCAGGCAAACCAAGCAATTGCTTGGGGCCCCGAGCTGGCCTGGGGCCCCAAGACAACGACTGGTTAAGAATAAAATGCAGCGACAAACTGTGTGAGCGCCCCATTGATAGTGAATGCAGTAAAGTGCAATGACACTGTTATCGGGATCCCCCTCAAGGGGGCCCCCCTCGCTGACAGCAGCCAGCCAACCACGCGATCTCTGCTGCCGGCAAAATACAAAACTTCCTCGGCAGTCATGAAGAGGAATTATTCTTCAGGAAGCCAAAAAAGAAAGAAGAGAAAGGAAGAGGAGGATAAGAAAAAACAAGACAGTGGTAAGTGATAAATTACACACATAAAATAGCTCTACTTGTCTTGTACAAATGGTGCAATTTTGCAGCAGGTAGGCTAGCAGAAATATGTTTATGGATCATACATAAATGGAATGACATTGCTATTGCTTTGTAATAGGTTTTTTTTTGTTTAATTGTTAAAAATGTTCAAATTTTATGCACTTTATATGCAACAGCAGTATTTGCACTCTAAACATTTTTTTATTTATGCACAGTATATGCAACAGCAGTATTTGCACTGTAAACCTTTTTTATTTATATAAAGTGTGAGTGAATTTAAACTGTATGGCTATGCTGTGGTTCCTTTGCGTGCGTGCGTGCGTGCGGGGGGCCTCCATGTCCATTTTGCTTGGGGCCCCCAAATTCCTTCAAACGGCCCTGGACCGGGAGTTTGGACGGCTAGCTGCAGAAGACCAGAAAGACAGCGGTGGTTGAGGAGGCTTGGGAGGAGAGCTCCAACGTGAGCACCATGGCCTTTGGAGACCCAAGTCCAGGTCAGGAGAAGGAGCCTTACCATAGCCACGTGGTGGCAGGGACCCGGACCTGCTGAAGGTCAGCTGCGTCCGTCAGTAGGGCGACTCCTCTGGTGCAAGGCCCGTATGGAATAAGCAAGGGAGCCCCCCGGTGAGAAAGAAGGCACATGGCCTTTAAGAAAAGACACTTTCCTACTGGCTGGTATTCACCTCGTTTTAGTGACTTCAATTATTCTGATTTTAACCTCCACAGAGTCACCTTCTTTTTAGGGATTATTTATTCAATAACAAGAGGCTCCCAAAAACGAAGAGGGAGCAAAGAGCCGACCCGCACCATCACACTTCCACACACGTCTTTGAGATGCAGGAGCAAAGCCCCCCAAACCCACACACACACACTGGGTAATCCCCACCCTGGAACCCTGGACTCTGGAGGTGCCACCCGCAGACCATCATCAGCTCTGTCCCTCAAACGGTTAAGCGATTTGCTCAAAGCGAGAGGTGTGTATTGAATAGTAACTCTTGTGGTTTCACACCACGCGTTACACCGCCCAGAGCTGTCATGACATTTTCCACGGGAGCAGAGAGTTACTCAGACTAGCTGAGCCCCCCACCAAAGCCCACTTCATTCTTTCTTGAACTCCAGCATCAACACACTCCTCGTCCAGAACAAACATTGAAATTGGTCACACATGAAGCGTGACAGACAGCTATGATTTTTTTTTTAATTAAAACAGGTTATTCTGCGTAACAAAGCTTGACAGCCTTAATCCATATAATCCATCCATTGAATTGTTTTTATTGTGAAGGAGGCCATGAAAGGCACTTTATCCTCCTATAGTTGTTTTTTATTGGTGGACAAGGTAATCAAAGAAACGTCTACATCAGGGGTGTCCAACTCCAGTACTGGTGGGCCGCAGTGGCTGCAAGTTTTCATTTGGACCCTTTTCCTAATCAGTGTCCAGTTTTCACTGCTAATGAACTCTTTTTCCCTTCATTTTAATAGCCCTGTTTTTAAGGATTCAGGCCTCTGAATTGATTCAGTTCTTTGTTAAATGGCAGCCAAACAGAAATGAGATGTGAAACGAGCCAACAGGTGACCAGCTAAACTGGGGCTTCAAACTCCAGTCACTTTCACTCTAACCAGTTTGTTAATGAAAAGCCAGTTCTTGCTGTTAATTCAAGCCATTATTGAATATCAGGACTTGTTGCTGCTCTCATTCCGCCATGGTACACTGTTCATTTTCTGTTTTTTTTCTAAGACCACCGTCAAGATGATTTGGTGACCTGAGCAGACCAATGTGACGGAGACCTTCACCTTTCTTTATTTGCAGGTGAGCTGGTGGCTCGTTTTGTGTCTCTTTATTGTTTGGCTGCTCATTAAAGGAAAAAGAAACAATTAGGGGGTCTGAGTCACGTCAATCAAAACGAAGGCAAAAACAAGGGTATCGGCAGCTAAAACAGCTCACTAATTAAGAAGAAGGTTAGAATGAAAACATGCGGCCACTGCGGCCCACCAGGACTGGAGGTGGACACCCCTGGTCTAAATAGAGCTTATTAGTCTTGTTTCAGTTACTGCAATACTTACCTCTGGAATTCTCAGCAAGGGATGTCTACCCCTGAAAGGATTTGGACCCTCTTAACTCTAAAACTGGACGTCCCCTCTTGCAAGGGCTTATACTTCACGTTCAGAATGCTTGCGCACAGGCATCATGGCAGCCAGCACTCTTTTGATGGGTCTTCTGAGCACGTCATCAGAAATGAACTCGATGCGTGGGGGAGTTTCCAGTACCATCAAAAATGTGGCTGGTGTGTGTATGTGTGTGTGTGTGTGTGTGTGTGTGTGTGTGGCACGTGACGTCAGCATCGAAGTTTAGTATCAACACCTCCATAGTGGCAGACAAGTCTGTCAGAACAGCAGGCATCAAATCGTTAGCTCTTTGAAAGTGGACGTGGAAACATGAAAGAAAAAATTAGAAGCAAATTCTAGATAAATGTCTGAGCAAAGAAGTGGCGAGTCGGCCATTGCAAGATAACACAGTGTGATGGCGAGCCACATTGTAGCTCCAACGGGATCAATTTGTGCGCTACGATGTCTGATGAATGGTTTGATGTGGTGAAGCCAATCATCAAACTTAAATGCTGTCATGCGAATGTATTTGTGTTGCTTTTCTTCCTCTATTTCTCGCATAGGCAAAAGAAGAGCCACATATCCCCATCATAATGACACAGTACAAGGTCTCACATACCATCTTCTGTGTCACTCTTGCCATCTTTTCTTTTTTTTTTGCACCTTTGCAGCACCAACAGAATGCAAAGAATTTTTAACTTTAACATCTTGCTTCCCTCAGCTCACAACACAGTGAAACCAGTCATTGTTTTCTCACCGTGATGATTTCTCACACTGCCACCTGGTGGAATCCTCTAGATTTACTTAAAGTACGTTTACCAGTATAGTCAGTTTAATTGCTGGTGTAGCAGCAGCATCCTCAAGCTTATGCATCACAAATGTTAAGTATATCCCTTGCCTTAATGATGAAATCTCTGAATGCTCTGACAAGAGATGGGGGTCTGCTCCTGTTGGGTTAATCCATTAGATGACATAGGAGGCCGCCTAGGGTGACATCACCCCATGGTTGGCATTTATGAAAGTTAAGGGGTGGGTGCTCTGGAATCCCGTGCTCCAGCTATGGACACTAAGGGGCATCATTTTGGTAACTTGAGGAGTGCCTGTTCTGGACACCCTAACCCCTCGGTCCTTGAAGACTAATAAAGTCAAGTTGCATGCACTCTAGTTGTTGAACCTCCCTCTCCCATGCACACTATGAACACAGTGGGCCACCATTTTGGTAACTCAGGGCTCACATGCTCCAGACTCTAAGGGGGCACCTCCCTGCCCATCTTTTCAGAAGGGCAACTATTTTGTGCATGTGATTGCATGGACGCTGGCATCTTGTTTTTCTTGTTTACCCTGGCACCACCATTTTGTGTGTCTGTTGGCTATGATGCAACGTGGTGGCTGAACATGTGATTCCCATGTCACGTGACCCACAACCTCACGACTCCCATTTTCCAAAAAATGGCCACCCATTTTAAAAGGTTTAGACTTCGATAAAAAAAAATGGAAAGTCTGAAGGAGGTGTCACATTTATGTAACATGTAGTCGTGGGGTATGTCAGACTTGCCCACTGAGGTAGCGGGTTTCACTGTTAGACAATGTTAATTTACATGGCTGAAAATCGCTGGGCATGTGAAATTTAGTGACTGCATGACAGCCAATAGTATGAAAGGTTATTTTTTTGTTTGTTTTTTTTTGTGCTAATTGCTTTATTCAATTAAAACAATTTGTTTTTCTATCCAGGTTTTCCCTTGAATTCCATAACTTTATCATGGTTTCTGTTTGGAAACACCAGTTTTGTAATTCAAAAATAAGAATCCATAGGTAAAGAATAAAAATATTAGGAATTTGGTTTTGAAGCAAAAATGGAAGGGGAGAGAGATTGGAAAAGGATGTGCAGATATGTAAAACAAGTGACAGGGCTGTGGATTCTTAGTTATGAGGGGAAACTCCTTCTCCTTAAGTCGATTATACTTCCAAAATGAATTTTTTGGCATCAGTTTATTTACTGAGGAAAGACATTTTTAAGAAAATTGAAAGGCAATGTTTTTATTTTTTCTGGAGCTTAATATGTGAAAGGGTCAAAAAGGAAAATGGATTAAAAATAGGAAAGAAAGGAGGGAACGATTTCCCCAACTTAAAACGTATCTTGAAGCTGAGATATACAAATGAATATATTCAAATGATCCAGGAGAGGAGTGGGAGGAAAGACAGCAGGCATGGAAAGATATATGATGGGAGGGACTCTAAGGAAGTATAAATGGTACAAAACCTCAAATAGAAGACCATAGGCCTTTAATATATCCAAAATACATATAAACCCATGATAAATTGTTTTGAAATGAATAGCCTTGTGTATCATTGTGATATTTCCCTCTACTAACCCTTTTCCTGTTTTCTTCAAGGGTAAGTGCACTCGTCAAGTTCATTACCGGATTGGTCTACTGTTGCACTTTAAGATTAACACACACATACATAGCTATACGCATACACACAGAAACTCAATTGTGCCCCATGAATGACGAGCACACAGCTGGTTAACCTCTGACACTTTAAACCACACACGTGCCTTAGGAATAACACAGCCTGTCACTCTCTCAGCACTTCAAGTGACTTACTTTTTATCAGCACAAACAACATATGATGTTTTAATGATATCTCAGACCTAAATATTACTTTTGGTCTACAAGAATACATTTAAACATACAAAGGCTCAGCATCCTTGACTAGAGGCCATTTATTAGCCAAGAATGCCTTACTTTGTGTACTGTTCCCTACTATTGAGTGGAGCTCAAACCCTCAGCCTTAATAAACCTTGCCGCATGAAGTGTACGGCAAACCTCCGGCTGCACCAGGTGCTCAATGAAATCTACCTTATTACTTCAATCACACTAGACATTGAGGCAAAGCATAAAAAGTTAAAAGCAGCATGGTTTTTATTACAGGAATAATAATAATACCAGTGGAACAAAGAATAATAGAAAATAGGACTGATAGAAATGTCTGGATAGTCTTTAGAAAAAGCTTACAACAAGTTAAAGATGACAAGGCTGAATGTCTCAGGCAGCTTGTGATCAAGCACTCGTAGTTGCTCATGATGCTTTTCTGACAATCAGATGGAAACGGTTGCATGTTGACATCGCTCTGTTCTCTTCTAACATCTTCATCCCTTTTTCTTCCTCCTTCCTTTTTATATCGCTCCTCAGATGAGGCATATTTATTCTAAAATTCTACCAGGGGTTTTTGCAAGATGTGATTGTTTAATATTCTGATTGGCTGGCTGTTAATATGATGAATGAATTCACTGTCCGTTTTCCCAAACAATAAAACTTTTTTATGTTCTCTGAGGTGTCGCTATTTCTTCCTTTCCCAGGCTGTAAAATAATTAGATGTCCATCCTTTCTCAGGTTATGAAGTAATTGATAGCCTGAGCCACCAGCATGTCTTCCTTTCTTTGTCAGAACAGCAGTTTTAAAAGTGAGGTATAACTGGGAAGAAGACATGCTTTGATTTGTCTTAAATGTAGTTCATCTGTTGTCTTGTCTTGAACAAAATATAATGGAAATATAAACCAAAATTTACAGATTTTCTACCCCACAACACCTTGAAACAGGGAAAAGGTTTGGGGCAGCCAGCCGTATACTTAAATCCTGGCAGCAAAAGGTAAATAGGAAGCACAGTTGTATACTGAGTTGAGTCCAAAACAGAACTGAGTTAACGCAGGAATTGGTCTGGTTTTTTAAGCAGGTTGGTGGAAATGATGTTATGGGCCCGGAACAGGATGTGAGATCATGGGGTGGGAAGGTGGGCAGAACCGGAAGTGATGTCATGGGCACCCCCATTCCTCAACCCCCCCCCCCCCAAACCTGTTCCCCCTATTCCAGTCAAAAATGGAAGTGACATCTTCGTGCCCGGAGCCGGAAGTGATGTCATGGGGCCCCAAAACTGGAAGTGATGTCTTCGGAATCAGGCAGAATTTCCTGTGTCTGGTCTGAAGGGCTAAAAGAGAAAGGTTTACTGCACCACAACAAACCCCTGGCCTGATGTGGAATTACCTGCTTTTGGTTCTTCTAGTGGCCTCCCATGCACACGTGTGTGACACTGTATAGAACAAAACAACTTTGGAGAAAAAGGAGAGAAAGTATGGATCAACTGGAAATTAATCATTCAAACAGTAAAAGAAAAGAAATCTGCCATATGGATTAAGGAAACCTCAAAAGTAGAATCAGCAAAAATATGGGAAATGATATCGAGAAAATATCTGCCCAACAGTCTGAAAGACCTGGCATGGCAAGCCGTACACAACATCCTTCTCTCAAATAATAACCTGTTTATACGAAACTCTGTCAATAATCTAAAATGCCCACATTCTCAATACAACAAAATCGAAATCTCGAATCACTGCCTTGTTTGAGTTTAAGAATACACAAGTAGTGTGGAAAATGTCAAAGGTCAAATCAAAATGGTCATGTTTGGCAGGTCAAAGCAAGAGAATGTGGGTAGGAAGGAATGGGTATGAATAAATTACTTGAAAGAAGCAGTTTGGGTAAGGAGGCGGTTATATATAAAGAAAGAGAAACTTTTCCCCTATATGAGTGTTTTACAGATGGCCATGGACAAGATACAACTTCTTGAATCAAGAATATGAAAGGAAAAAGAAGGACCACCCCGTGGGCAAAGTAAATTTTTGCATTTTTAAATTGTTTATTGTTTTTATGGTTTGAAAATGTTTTATAGTAATGGGCAATAATATAAAAAGTTAAGTACTGTGAGCACAGGCACAATCTCTGCCCTGTTTTTAACTTTTGCCCATTCTGTGCATGAAACACGAGACATCTTCTGTTTGTGGGCACTAAAACACCCACATTCCCTAGTCCTTGTCACTGCGTTATATGCATTGTACTTCAGTCTGAGTACTCACTGGGTATGTCACATTAGGTGACTCTGCCTCAGACTCCCTAAGATTATATAAATGAAGGCTACGACGGAAAAGCCACCTCCTGTGGCACGGCCTTCAGTGAGAAGCACTCTTTTTGGGCACAATCCTCTCATTCTGTTTACATCTTTCTATTTAGTGATACCTAACTTTTTACTCATCCTGCAAGGCCCAGAAGAGCAGCACAAGGATGTGTTTCCACCTGTGACCTGAAGGTAAGTGGATAATGAGGACTGACCTCGACCATCCCATCCCACTAGAGATCACCCTAACCTCTTTATGGCCAGATATCGTGCTCTGGTCTACCAGTACTAGGGCGGTCATCATGGCTGAATTGACTGTTCCATGGGAAGACAGGATGGAAGCCGCCTTTGAGAGAAAGAGTGAACAGTATGCGGAACTGTTGGCTGTGTGCTCACAAGCAGGGTGGAGGGCTTTCATCTTCCTAGTAGAGGTAGGCTGCAGAGGCTTCACTGGAACATCTTCCCAGAGGTTCCTGAAGTCCCTTGGGGTTACATGCTCAAAGCTGAGGAAGGCCCTCAAAGATATGGCGGAGGAGGCAGAAAAAGGGAGCTTCTGGCTGTGGCTCAGAAGAATGGATAAAGCTTGGGGAAAACAAGGGTCCTAGGAGCTGGCTGCAGGGGTGCTAGGGAGACGTCCCTATAGCTGCTCCACCACCACGAGATGTTCGGGATTAAAGGAGCGAAACATCAGTGAAGTGTAGCTCCCGGTTGATGACCCTGCAGCCAGCAAGGTGGCACTGTCAGAGGTGCGTCAGGCAGAAATGCCCATCTCTGTGCTCTTGTTTAAAGGTGAAAACTTCATTTTATTAGCTATATATAGTACAGTGTAATACTGTAACTTCTTTGTGGACACAAGGATAAATGTTTTACCACGTTGGAAATTGTTTTTATTTTCACTTCTTTCTTAATATTTCGTAGAAGTTCATTCTTCACATTTTTGAGATCATTAAATGTCAGGTCAGGTCGGAGAGCAGCCACTGGTACAGAACGTTGCCACACCCACCACACGATGAAACAGTTCGGATCCTGGTTGCCAACCCCCTGGGCAGACACTCGGTCCAGTCCTGCCCTCTGGAAATGACCCTCTATCTTCTGTAGCCAGGGTGTTACGTGAGTGTCCCCTTGGCCTGGTCCAGCTGCTCAAGTGCTCAGCAATGAGGGTCCTGTGAGCCGAATCACCTTCGGGGGATTGTGCAACATGGCCGTAGTGCCGTAACTGAGGCTCCCTCACAATGCAGGTAATGTGCCTCATTTGAGACTCCATGAGCAACACAAAGTCAAACCAGCGGTACCCAAGGATTCTCTGAAGAGACACAGTACCACAGGATTATCAAATTATTAAATGTGACATTAATTTTTCTGGGTGGTGTGGTGGTAGTGACCACCAGGGCTGGATTAACTTTTAAGCAAACTAAGTACAGTACATACTTGGGCCATCATGGGGGGCACCACAGATATTTTCCATTGCCAGATTTACCATGGACCATATGGTGCAAAAGTGGAAATGGTGCAGCTGAGCCAGGTTCCACAAAAAGGGGGTCCCACATTAAAAATTACATACATATATACAGTTGTGCTTGAAAGTTTGTGAACCCTTTAGAATTTTCTATATTTCTGCATAAATATGATCTAAAATACCATCAGATTTTCACTTAAGTCCTAAAAGTAGATAAAGAGAAACTAGTTAAACAAATGAGACAAAAATATTATACTTGGTCATTTATTTATTAAGGAAAATGATTGAATATTACATATTTGTGAGTGGCAAACATATGTGAACCTCTAGGATTAGCAGTTAGTTTGAAGGTGAGGTGTCAGGTGTCGGGTGTTTTCAATCAATGGGATGCCAATCAGGTGTGAGTGGGCACCCTGTGTTATTTAAAGAACAGGATCTATCAAAGTCTGCTCTTCACAACATACGTTTGTGGAAGTGTATCATGGCACGAACAAAGGGGATTTCTGAGGACCTCACAAAAAGAGTTGTTGATGCTCATCAGGCTGGAAAAGGTTACAAAACCATCTCTAAAGAGTTTGGACTCCACCAATCCACAGTCAGACAGATTGTGTACAAATTGAGGAAATTCAAGACCATTGTTACCCTCCCCAGGAGTGGTCAACCAACAAAGATCACTCCAAGAGCAAGGCGTGTAATAGTCTGCGAGGTCACAAAGGACCCCAGGGTAACTTCTAAGCAACTGAAAACCCTCTCTCACATCAGCTAATGTTCACGTTCATGAGTCCACCATCAGGAGAACACTGAACAACAATGGTGTGCATGGCTGGGTTGCAAGGAGAAAGCCACTGCTCTCCAAAAAAAAATTACTGCTTGTCTGCAGTTTGCTAAAGATCACGTGGACAAACCAGAAGGCTATTGGAACAATGTTTTGTGGACGGATGAGACCAAAATAGAACTTTTTGGTTTAAATGAAAAGCGTTATGTTTGGAGAAAGAAAAACACTGCATTCCAGCCTAAGAACCTTATCACATCTGTGAAACATGGTGGTGGTAGTATCATGGTTTGGGCCTGTTTTGCTGCATCTGGGCCAGGACGGCTTGCCTTCATCGATGGAACAATGAATTCTGAATTATATCAGAGAATTCTAAAAGAAAATGTCAGGACATCTGTCCATGAACTGAATCTCAAGAGAAGGTGGGTCATGCAGCAAGACAACGACCCTAAGCACACAAGTCGTTCTACCGAAGAACAGTTAAAGAAGAATAAAGTTAATGTTTTGGAATGGCCAAGTCAAAGTCCTGACCTTAATCCAATCGAAATGTTGTGGAAGGACCTGAAGTGAACAGTTAATGTGAGGAAACCCACCAACAGTTGAAGCTGTTCTGTACAGAGGAATGGGATAAAATTCCTCCAAGCCGGTGTGCACGAATGATCAGAAGTTACCGGAAATATTTAGTTGCAGTTATTGCTGCAAAGGGGGGTCACACCAGATACTGAAAGCAAAGGTTCACATACTTTTGCCACTCACAAATATGTAATATTCGATCATTTTCCTTAATAAATAAATGACAAAGTATAATATGTTTGTCTCATTTCTTTAACTGGTTTGTCTTTATCTACTTTTAGGACTTGAGTGAAAATCTGATGATGTTTTAGGTCATATTTATGCAGAAATATAGAAAATTCTAAAGGGTTCACAAACTTTCAAGCCCAACTGTACTGTATGTACAATAATAATAGTAATAAAATGGTAATACTAGAGATTAATGATATATATTAATCTTGTGAATACAACATAAAATTAGAATCCGGTAACTGCCAGACAGTCCACCGAGGCTCACATGGTCGTTTTTGTCTTGATCATGTCAGATATCCCATTCAGTCGCCCACTGAGAGTGAGTGCAGCTCATATATGGGGGCACCAACATCTTTTAAATGCTTAGGGCCTCTAAAGGTCTTAATCCGGCCCTCGCAACTGCAGCCTTGCAACAAGTACACCGGGGTTCACATCCTCTACAGAGTTTTCATGTTCGCCTCGTGTCTACCTGGGTTTCCTCCAGATGCTCCCTATTCCATCCAAATAGCCAAAAGATGAGCACGATATGCGAACTGCTGGTGTTAAACTGGCCCTAAAGTGTGCGAGAGTCCCGTGATGGGATGGTGGGGCTCAGCTCCAGCTACCCCATGACCCAGGGTAAGTAAGTAAAGAAAACGGCTAGATGAAAATATCCTCTAACTAACAGCAGGTTACTGGCCTTTATGCTGCTACAATGTCAGAAAAATATAAATTATGAATATTCTGTAAATTTCATATGACCTACTCCACACTTGCACTTCACATCCCCTTGCCACTGCTGCTAAAGAACCGTAAGAAGCGGAGAAGTGTGATTTCCGCATTATTTGCAATATTCACATCTAGCTGCCTTTTAGTTGCACTTCTGTATTCTTACTCCTTAATGTTTGTGTTGGCTTTATTTTTCTTGAAGTTTCATGCTTTTGCCATTTTTTTGTACTTTTCCCCAAATATCTAGAACCACCTAATATTAAGATATGCGTGAGAAAAGGAGCAGAAGCACAGGAGCCTTTGCACAATCAGAAATGGCACAGCAAAGGTGAGTGGCCAGATTCTCCCTCGAGTGACTGCATTGCTAGTAACAAATGCACTTTGGGGGCAAAAAAAATAACACAACATCAGCTCTGCCACACAAAGCAAATGAGTTAATACAGCTAAACAGAGTAATCATGGTAAGCGCAAAAGGGGCACTTCTAAAGGTGTAATGGCTGTCGTCGATGTGACAATGACACTGTCCATCCTTTTGTCCATCTCTGTCACTCCCCCTCCTGTGTGTACGCAGATAGAAGAGCAGGCCAATCTGGGAAAGGCAGACTGGGTGGCACAATGGGCAAGGGAATTGCCCCCTCCCAGATGCAGTGGGTTCATTTTGATGGTGATGTCTTGCCATTCTCTTTTCCTCTTCTTGATGGGTCTGCTGTTGTTCAAAGTGATGGACTCCTCCGTCTCCAAAGTGCAGAATCACCAGCATGTGTCTCAGGCTGCATATGTGGAATGGAGCAGGCCTTGAGAGAACATTTCAAGTAGTTCTTCCAGAGTTTCTTCAGTCCATCTTGAGGTGGGGATCCATTGGTGAGTTCACCATACAGGAGGAAGCCGAGACTCATCTATGCAGAGAGCATGCCCAGTCCTGCGCAAGACACGGATAAGCAGCATGGCCTCAGCGCTGGCTGAGGAGCAA
>JANRMT010062802.1:17306497-17317111 GCA_026402145.1 Polypterus bichir lapradei
CAGCTCTCACTTTAGTATTAAATCTTTCCACCTTACTATTTACATTACCATCGCTGTTATAGTTGGCACTATAAACGGACCGATTGCTTAGAATGTTTGTAAGTTTTAAAGCTGCTGATGAGTCAAAGAAGCATTTTTAACAATATGCTTCTCATGAGTGTTTTTTATCATTATTTCTATATTAAAAAGTAGAAGAAAATGGTCTGATAGACCCGTATCAATGACCTGCTTTATATCAACTTTTAGTCCTTTAGTAATCACTAAGTGTAATCTATGTGTTTTATATATATATATATTGTGATCGATAGGGGGCGCTCTCGCTCCCTTGAACCCCTGTCCACGACTCCAGACACCAGGTAAAAGTCCAATTGTTGACTTTATTTTCTTGCCCCAGTGCACAAAGCACACTCTCCACCACAATACTCATATAATAATCACAATACTCAATAATAAACACAATAAACAATCCTCCAGCTCCCAGACGCGTTGCCACCCTTCCACCCAGCTCAGCTCGCCGTCTGGGAGCTCCCACAGTCCTTTTATAATCCCTGACCCGGAAGTGTTCTCAATCCCCAGTCCATGTGATCCTCAACCACCTCCGGGTCAGGTAAAAGTTATTCTCTTCAACCCGGAAATCCGTCGCTCTTCCTATGACGAACCTCCGGGTCACAGGGCACGAAGAAGCCCTCAGTCCTCCCTGCAGCTCCCTCCTGTGGCCCCCATGGCATCCAGCAGGGTTTTGCATAAAAACTCCATTGTCCATGATGCCCTGCTGGTCTTCTGGGGACCTCCATGCTGCAAGGAGGGCTCCACCTGGCGGCTTGGGGGTATTGGCCGGGATAAACGGCCGGCCATCCTTCACAATATATACAGTAATCCCTCGTTACTTCGCGGTTCACTTTTCGCGGATTCACGACTTTGCGGGTTTTTAAATATAGTAGTAGTATTTCTTAGTCTAAGAACAACAAAACAAGTTTGGTAACTAAGTGCGTTGTAACACGGGCTGTGATTGGTACATGGGAGGGAGACGACAAATCACAGCTTCCCGCTTTCTAATCGGGCCCGTGATTGGTGCTTTGACTGATGCCCAGATCCCACAGCATCTCCCCTTGTCTCTCTGTCGCGGCCATTTCGCTTCAAGCTTTCTCGCCGAGCGGTTTACTTTACACTGTACTGTGTGTGATTTTTTTGTGGTTTCCTTGTGTTGAACTTCGCTTCAATTTTCACCCCCTGCAATGGCTCCCAAACGTGCTCCTTCTTCCAAGGCTGGTGCTGAGCCTAAACGCCAATGAAGAATGATGAAAATGCCAGGAAATGGCACCGCCGTCTGAAGAGACGTAAAATACAGTCATCGGCTGTGCAGTAAAAGTCATCATCACCCTCATCGTCATCATTTTTACTGCACAGCATATTCATCACCATCATCACGTCATATATAGCTACGTGTACTTCGCCATACAGTAACTGTAAACTTATCTACCGATTTCATATTGCTTAACAGTTGTCCCTGTTATTAATAGAGTAAAGGGTGGGTTGTAAACAGTACAGGGAGGGTTTAAAAACGTCCAAATACACGTTAAATAATTAAGTAAATATGGTGTCCCTACTTCGCGGAAATTCAATTATTGCGGCTGGCCTTGGAACCTATCTCCCGCGATAAACGAGGGATTACTGTATATTGTATTGTATATATATTTCATATATATCTATCTATTATGCATTTGCACTGCAGATGGAATTAGTGACAGCGCCCCCTCTTTGCTTCAGGTGGTATCGCTGACCTTTTCAGAGCTTTGAAGAATTTCCGTCATTGCCTGTATTTGATATACAAATGAGATCTAAAGGAATATGTTAAAGCTTATTTCCATGCTGAGAAGGAAAGAAGGTAAAAGACAAGATGTTTGCCAGTATAGTCTTCCTCAGGTGTGCAACTAAAAAGGGCAAAGCAAGTAACATAAAATAGGAGAGGAAAAAGAACAAAGCCAGGCTGGATGAATGGAGAAGATAAGATAAGATAAAGATTCCTTTATTGTCATTGCATAACACATACAATGAGATTCTGGTCCACCACCTGAAATGATGCTTAAAACTATACCTTTAAAAACCATACATCAAATATTCTCACAGAGGCAGCTCACACATTAAACAACTGTCAGCATGTGCAATAAAAAATGTTTTTCTAAAAATATTCCTACGTATTAAGAAAAATAATCAATTATGATGATGAATATAATATTTCACAATGATTTCCATGAGGTGTGTGATGTCATTACAGAATCTGGTGCAGTAGAAGGTGACAGTAGGAGGGCGAGACGAGGCTGGCGTCATTTGACCCGAGGCAGTGGATGAGCCGGAGCTCTCTGAAGCCCAGTCTGTTAAAGAGTGTGAGGTGCACTAAAGTCTTGTTGTGTTTCTGTGTCCAAGGCCAAAAGGTCACTCAGACCCCGTGGGCATTTTATTGAGTGACCCCGATGAAGTCACTTTACCTGTCAGGGCTCCCTTTTCCTTCAGTCCATTTTCAGGGTGGGTTTCTGACTTTGGGTTTCCTGTTGGGCATGAGCCAATTCTGTCAACATTCCAAGCAGGGCAGGAATGAACTCTGCAGGGAGTGCCAGAGGGAGTGCCCGTCTCACACAGGTCCAATTTAGAGTCACAAATGAATGTAATAAGAGAGGAACCTAATGAACCTAATCGGAGGAAAATGAAAGTACCCTGTGAAAAACTCACAGAGTCGCGGATAGAACATGAAACATGGACGTTTCACATAGACGGTGATCAGATCCTGGGTTCACCAGAATTTGAACCCCGGACTGAGGAGTTCAAGTTCAAGCACTTTATTGTCATTGTATAACACAACAAAATTTCTTTTGTGACAACCCCAAAGGTGCATTTAAAATCTAAAAGGCAAACAGTTCAGATTGATAACAAAACAATAAATAAATACAAAATAAGAACTGAAAACAGAGTAACAACACAAAATATATTCAAAATATTAGCAAAATACCAAATGCTCAAGTAAGCAGGGTGGATTATTATTGCATAAATGTACACAGTATATTACACATCACCTATTTATTGTGATACGGTTTGCATATTTGTAGCTGGAAATCCACAAAGGGAGAAAATGAATCACGTATCTTAAAATAGTTTTTTTTTTTATTCCTAAGGCTTGCAGGAATCATGGCAATAAATAGAAAATAAGGAGGTGGATGGAGGGAATTGATTAGGTGGGGTTTGGAAGGTGTTGGTCATAAAGTCTTATTTATTATTTTCATGTTCTTCTTTTCAAGCCTGTGTAAGGTATTTTTTAATTTTTTATTTTTATTTTACGATGGCTGGAATGCCAGTCTTGCCACCACTCCCTGAGTTTTCCCTGTAAGTTGGAGGGTTCATGTCCAAATGTCTGTTAATGGCGTTTTCATTGGATAGCCACGTTTCAGCCAGTTCTCTGGCACTTTTAGTATTTAGTGAAGTGTCCTTGCACTGAATCCAGGGGCGGACTGGCCATTAGGGCATTTGGGCAATGCCGGTGGGTGGCAGACTCTGGTCTGGTCATGGGCCGGCCGTTTCATGAAATAAATTTCATGTACTGGTTACTGTTTGACATTAAAATTAATTTTCTAAACTACTAAACATTATCTGTACGGTACTGCGATTTCTGTAGTCCTATCTAATATACCGTATGACGTCCTCAAGTTGTTTCAGTTGTCAGTACACAACGCTGTAGCGATAAATTTGGTCAAAACTACCTTTTTCCGATTTCTGTTTCGATACCGATACATTTCGGTTAGCATATACATTTTTGCAATTTATTTGATCTCATATCTAGTATTTAAATTCTTGTGACCATGAACAGGGTGGGACAACTGTGTCAGCTTGCAAGTCTTCCTCTCTGCTGCTATAAGGTGCTACTCTGATTGAATCTCTTAACTGATTGCCTACCAGCTCCTTGTAACGTTACCTGTGTCACAAGTGCAGTGTGAAAGGTCATTCTCGGCGTTGAAGAGAATCAAAAGCCACCTGAGAAGCACAATGACGCAAGAACATCTTGAGGCGTTCATGTTGATGTCGGTGGAGAAAAGTATCCTAACCAAACTTGACACTAACAGGATTGTTGATGATATGGCTGCTAAAAGCAGCGAACTGCGTAAGCTACTAGCCTACTATAGGGTACTGGCACTTGGACATGACATTGACATTTGACATGTACTCTAATAATGTGTAAGCCGTGTTACTACATTTTTATTTTTCATTAAATTTTATTTCTAAGCATGTCGTCAAATTGTAAGTTGTGTCCAAACAACAGTGTACAGATTAAGTTTGGCAACAGTTTAGATACAGTTCATATCATAGGCTCATAGCAAGTAGCAAGCCGCGTACACATCACAAGTTTTAAGAAATTTCCAATGATTAATGGGCCGAGTGGGTCGACCTCGCCACGTCACTCGTTGATAGATGCCCGGGCTGGTTTTGAGACTGCAGTCCGCTCCTGACTAAATCCCATTTAAATGTCTGTTCGGTCGAACTTGTATGTGTGTAATTTAGAGACCGTGGGTCCTTTCTTCTGACCGCATAGCGATGTTCCTGTATACGTGCGGCGGGTGTTTTTGGACTGACACGAATCACGTGGTATGCTGTACACCGCGCTCCGCGTCTCTGCTGCCGCTTTCTTTAAGCATCAAGATGCACTGTCATGTGCGCAGCGTGTTCGATAGGCTCGTGCGCTGTTTTGACGTCTGCTCTCTACAGGATACGCGCTGTACCTTCTGATACCCCGTGATGATAAGGAAATGTGTGCCAGGTGGGATGGTGGGTCAGATTGGACTCGGTGGTTTGCTGAGGTCTCTGGCGTCTCCAATGTCAGCATTGCCCGGTGAATGTCTTTGGGCAGCCGTTTGATGGAAACAGTTGGTAAAAATAGCGCCTTGCAGGGTCTTGTTCAAAAAGCGGACGCCATCTCTTTCTTGTTTTTTGTTTTAGACTGGCCTACCCCTAACCTGCATTTAAGGTTCGTGGGGGTAAGGCCAGGTACACCAGTGTCCCTAATCTTAAAAATTTAGAGTAGGTGCGTAATATTAAAAACAAGTAAACAAATGGCGTCCGCTTTCTGAACTATAATAATAATAATAATAATAATAATAATAATAATAATAATAATAATAATAATACATTTTATTTATAGGGCACTTTACATTAGAATTAAATCTCAAAGTGCTACATAAAAAGTTTAAACAAAGGCAAAACAAGATAAAAACAGAGATCAAACAACAATATTTTTAGCATTTTAGTTAATATGCTTTCCTAAATAGAAAAGTCTTTAGCTGTTTTTTAAAACAGCCCACAGTCTTCTGTGTTCTTAGGCTCTCTGGTAGGCCATTCAAGAGTCGTGGAGCAGCGGCTGCAAAGGCTCGGTCATCCATTATATGAAGTTTGGTCACGGGGGGGCGAAGGCGGTGGGTATTTGCAAAACGGAGGTTTCTTGCAGTGGTAATATTAAGAGTTCCTTCAGATATTGTAGAGCATTGATACACTGGTGAGTGAGCAGACAGAGTTTGTATTCGATACGGAGGTGGACAGGGAGCCAATGAAGTGAACGAATTAGGATTGGTGAAATGTGTTCATATTTCCGCACCATTATCAGCACTATTTTGAATTTGTTGGAGCTTTTGAAGGCTTTTGCTGTGGATCCCGATGAGGAGTGCATTACAATAATCCAGCCTGGATGAAACAAAGGCATGAACCAGTTTTTCAGCATGCAGAGAGGGAGAGGTAGGGACGGAGTTTGGCTGTGTTTCGGAGATGAAAGAATGCAATTTTACAATGGTGATGGACATGTGCCTCAAATGACAGATGGGAGTCTAACTTGACACCCAGATTTGTAACAGAAGGGGAGAGGGTAATAGTATGGTCAGAAAATGATTTTTTTGTCTCCTATATTATAATGGGTGCGAACTCTTCTGAACAGAGTCTTAACACAGCTCCTTTTATACGATAACGGATGATTACTAGCAAAGTGTAATATTTTGTCTGCATAACATTCCTTAAGATAAACACCTGCAGGACTCAGGGTGGCGTCGTTACCTCTTTCAATGGATATGTGCAGGAAATTGATGCGTCGAGTTATTTCTTCTTCCATAGTGCACTAGATCACAGGGAATATTGCGTTGATGCCGTTATGGAAATCATTCAGCTGGTCACGTTTTAATATGACGAATGTGTCGTCAACGTAGCGTTTCCAAAGTTTCGATGTGAATGAATTAGAGATACAATGTAAAAAGAAATATTAAATTTACGGTAAAAACCGCCAGTTGTGATTGACAGAATCTGACCGTAAAAAGAAAATGACAATATTTTTAGGTCTACGGTATAACTTTATAGTAATTTTTTTTTTTCTTTACAACACATCACAATAGAAATGAACGTTTAACCATAGCCTGAAATCCATACACTGTAATAAATATGTTAATCATTATACCGATAAAAAATGCTGTTGGGATCAAATACTAGCAAACAGTCTGCATCAGTGAATAAATCACAGCTGATAACAAACATGTTGCACTTTTTTTTTTGTTCTAATCTTTCTCCAATTAAAATAGATCCTGGTTTTCCTATGAATTACATGACTTTTTCATGGTTTCCCTTTGAAAACGCTGATTTTATAATCATCACAAAACATAATGAAACAATATTAAAAAGCAATTAACAAATACACAGTTTAAAAACATACAAAACTTACTTTGCCCACGGGGTGGTCCTTCTTTTTTCTTTCAGGTTCTTGAATCATTCTATCCTGTCCATGACCATCAGGGCAGAAGTTTCTCTTTCTTTCTTTCTTTCTTTCTTTCTTTCTTTCTTTCTTTCTTTCTTTCTTTATATTATATATAATAAATAATTTCATTGCATTAAGAATATGGACATTTTGGATTTTTACGAAGTTTCGTTTAACAGGTTGTGTGAAGGATCTCGTTTCCGGTCTGCCATGCAGGTCTTTTAAATTACTGGGCAGATTTTACTCGATATCATTTCCCAAATTTTGCTGATACCGCTTTCGAAGTTTCCTTAATCCATATGGGAGATATTTTTTTTCTTTTACTGTTTGTATAATTAATTTCCTTGTTGTACTATTGCATTTCGTACATTGAAAATAATTGTTTAAGAAAGTTACGGCGTGTTGTCTGGTGGAGAAGTAAAGTTTGCTTTTGTGGTGTATGGTGTCCTAAAGGTGTGCCAGCCTATCGAATACAACCCACCATAAATCAGCTTCCAAAACCTCCAAAACCATTCAGCACGCGGATTAATAATATAAGTCAGCTAACTTCGTTTATTTTTTTCCCTGCAGTGTGCAAAGCTATGCAACAATATGACAGAAGGGGGCGTGTCCTTATGCAATTTCGGCGTTACTGAAGCAGCGCTGTACCAGTTCACATTTTATAGTTGTTTAATTTCGCTAGTTAACAGTTTTACAATGTAAAATTAACAGCCATTTTTTCCGTGTAACCGTAATGTATCAGTAAACGGTATCTGGAACATTTTGAAGGTCGAAGAATATCAATTTTACAGAACTTGGCTGTTATAAAATAATAAAATGTATCGTTTAAGATACACAGGTAATTTTCAGTAGAACATATAAGGTAATTTTCCATTATTTTTTAGAAAAGGTGTTGTACTTTCACCATTCACTGTATTTTTACCGCTAAATTTACCCGACATTTTACAGTGGATGCTTTAAAATCGCTGCATTATTTAAAAGTCCTGATAATGGTGGTTCCATCGGCATGCCTTCTTTTTGTCCCATTAGTGAGTTTTCTGGCAAAATGAGACTAGATGCCTTATAATCGTTCGTGCTTTGTTTGCGTTGTTCTGGTGGGGCTGCTATTTAGCTTTGCTTGTAGAGTTTCTGTGGCCAGATGAATTGGAGTTACAGTGTACATCTTCAATTAAAATGATTTCAGACGGAGACATCAGAGTACAACAAGTTTATAGCAGTTGGCAGTGACGTGCGGTGAGATTCATGGCCGGTGCGGCACGGACTCCTTCAGAGTCAGATTTACAAACATATGAACCCAAAAGAGTAGCTTATTCACTATTCAATTGGCACATTGACTACTGGTTATGTTTCATATCTCATCGGCATTCTTTACACACACATAGGTGAGGTACCCATGTGGCAAGGAATGAACGTTACATTTATAGCGGCAGAGAGAGCGCATTTGCTCTGCACCCTCGTGTTCTGAATTTGCCGTTGCAATTCCACAATTCAAATACAATGAAAATATTGAGTGGTATAGAAAAAAAACGGATTTCAGATTTGACCTTAATTGTAGTTGTTATGAAAAGCTTTTAATTCTAATGTTTTAATCAATTTTAATACAGACTGTTCAACAAAAGGATACCAAGAAAAACAAAATAATATTTTATTTAAGGTCAAAATGTAGTTTTATATTGGATTGTTTCTTTCTTAGTCTGATCCCATTTTTTATAAAATTGAAAACCGTTTATGGTCTTACCTTTATTTGTAAATGAAGTCCATGCGCCTATCATTCGCCACGAAAATCTCCGTCACTTTGTTATAAAAGTCCTCCTTATTTTCCTTTATTTTTAATCTTAATCTAATTTTCCGTTTTGGCAGTCAATCGGAACAAAAAATAACAATAAACGAACTGCTGCAGTGCATTTGACTTTCTGGTGTCGCTAACTTATTGGTGCCGAGCAGCACCTTCCGCGTAGAAGAACAGCAGCAACGAGCACCTGTTAGGCTCACACGCGCCCCCTCTAGGGCGGCACGGTACTGTCTGCTTCACCTTGTGCCTTTTCACTGCCGTTTTATGTCTGATCAGTAAGACTAAATATGTCACAAACCTTCATTAAAGATGTTAGCCAGACAGTGGAAAGTCAGGGTGTATAATAAACACGTCTGTAAACATTATATTGGCGACATATAGAAAGACAGCAATAGGCACACGCCCAGGCATCAACCCCATGTGTGAGGGAGAGCCCAGTCTGAGGTGAGGTGAGGCTTGCGCTGCAGCACTTCATGTTTCTCCCCTGTATTTGATCAGGAAATGCGCCAATTCAGCAATTTTGAATATAAAAATGATCAAAGTTATTGGAATCATACAGAAAACACATTTATAGTACTGACCAGTGGACACGTTTATTTTATGTTATCATTATTAGTTTATTTTACTTTTCATGATAACACCTCATCTGCCATCTCTGGCTGCACGTCTCTGGCAGTTGAGAAGACTCTGTTTTGTAGTCACGAGTACGGATTGTTGTGAAGCGCCCGCCTGGTGGGAAGAGTTTAAACAAGTGGTGCCCAGGATGAGTGACACCGTTGATTATGTTTAGAGCCTTTCTCACACAACGAGTCAGATGTAGACGTTCAAGTGATTACAGTTCAGTGTCTGTGATGTCCTGCGCCGTTTTTGCGACCCACTGCTGGGCTTTTTTGGTGGCTTTGGTGCAGCACGCTGTCATGCAGTTAGTTGAGATGTTCTCTATGGTGCATCTGTAAAAGCTGACCAGTAGCTTCTGGGGGAGGTCAGCTCTCCTTAGCCTTCTCAGGAAGTAGAGGCATTGTTGAGCTTTGCCTTCTACCATTAAAGTGTTATCAGCCCACAAGAGATCCTCTGAGAAGGTGACTCCTACATGCAGAACGCTGGAGACTCTCTCCACATTTGAGGCAGAAGCACAGCACTCCCATGCCACCCACCATTGTACCTGATATATTCTAAATAACTCTAAAGAAAGGCGCCAGCTCAATCACACATCTTCAGGTTTCTTAAAGGGGTGTTCACCCTCATCATTATTAAAGATGTGCTGCACGTGTGGTGCATGATGCCTGGCATGACAGCTTTAAGGTTATTAAAAATGTATCAGAGCCAAAGCAGGGCTATGCCAGCAGTTTCACAATGGAAGTGACATCACTGCATGGCTAGACCAGCAGTTTGGTAATAAACACTTATGGGTTGTTACAATGGATGATATGAATATGATAAATTGGACTGGACTGCCAATACTGATGTTCTGTGTAAGAAAGGACAGAGCCGACTATACTTCCTTAGAAGGCTGGCATCCTTCAACATCTGCAATAAGATGCTGCAGATGTTCTATCAGACAGTTGTGGCGAGCGCCCTCTTCTACGCGGTGGTGTGCTGGGGTGGCAGCATAAAGAAGAAGGACCTCTCACACCAGGACAAACTGGTGAGGAAGGCAGGCTCTATTGTAGGAATGAAGCTGGACAGTTTGACATCTGTGGCAGAGCAACGGGCACTGAGCAGGCTCCTGTCAATAATGGAGAATCCACTGCATCCACTGAACAGGATCATCTCCAGACAGAGGAGCAGCTTCGGCGACAGACTGCTGTCACCGTCCTGCTCCACTGACAGACTGAGGAGACCCCACACTATGCGACTCTTCAATTCCACCCGGGGGTAAACATTAACATTATACAAAGTTATTGTTTGCTTTTACCTGCATTTTTATTACTCTTTAATTTAATATTGTTATGTATCAGTATGCTGCTGCTGGAGTATGTGAATTTCCCCTTGGGATTAATAAAGTGTCTATCTATCTATCTATCTATCTATCTATCTATCTATCTATCTATCT
>JANRMT010062802.1:17338030-17359463 GCA_026402145.1 Polypterus bichir lapradei
TTCTTCTGCTCCTCCTCCTTCTGCTGCTTCTTCTGCTCCTCCTCCTTTTTCTGCTTCTTCTGCTCCTCCTCTTCCTTCTGCTTCTTCTGCTCCTCCTCCTTCTACTGCTGCTCCTTCTCCTTCTGCTTCTTCTTCTGCTCCTCCTCCTTCTACTGCTGCTCCTTCTTCTGCTTCTTCTGCTCCTCCTCCTTCTGCTTCTGCTGCTGCTCCTTCTTCTTCTTCTCCTCCTCCTCCTCCTCATCATCATCCTGATGTCATTTTTTTCTCTTTTTACCCTGCAGTTAAGATATGGCTGAACTCGGTCTACTTCTTCTGCACTAAATCCTTCAAGTTTATCCCACTGACGTCCGCCTGCGATGGGAAGGTAGACTGCCAGGGCGGAGAGGACGAAATGAACTGCGTTTCACCCTTTACTGCTAACGCCACCTTCCCAGGTAAGGTCTCCATAATTTACATCTCTCCTGATCCTTTTCTAAGGTAAGCAGTTTTCTGTTAATTGGTGCTCATCGTTGCCTTCACACTGTCCACTTGTCTGTCTTTTTCTTTCAGTTAAACTGATGACCGAGAATTCCCTGCTACAGGTCTATAGTAACACCAGTCTGACGTGGCTGTTTGTGTGTGCTGATGGCTGGCAGGTCCAGCATACTAATTTGGTGTGTCAGCAACTCGGCTATGCCAGGTCAGTGTGACCAGATAATGGAAATTAAGACCCAAAGCCAGGTTTGGTAGATGAATGCCCCCAGAGCTGACTATTGCTTTGATTCATGTTTCAGTCAGTCCACCAGCAAATCCATTTCAGTGTCCAGCGTGCCTTATGATATGCAAGGACGATACAGTGTGGTCAACGCTTCTTCTGTGACGCAGGCTTCTGGCATCCAAGCACTTCTGAGAGACAGGTGGGTGATTAAATATGGAAGAGTGAGGTTAGGGGTTTGTCATGGTGAAGCCTATAGGTCAGGGGTGTCGAACTCTGGGTCTGGAGGGCCACAGTGCAGGGCCGTCTTGACACATTGGCATGCTGGGCAGTTGCTGGGGGGCCCCATGCCAATCTATGTATGTCGTGACTTGCTGTCAGTAAATTAAAACTATACTTTACTAAACTATAAATATTTGTTATTGTGTTACAAGTGGACATTGGCATTCACCTCTGATTTAGTATCACGGTCACCTCTGGAACCTTGTGTGCCTGTATGTGTACGGCTCTCACGCACTACATCACGTAAAAGTGTATATATGTTAACGTCACTTCAACTCAATTCTCTGCAAAGAAATTTCGCAAATGTTTGTGTTGTGAACAGTTGATTAATAATAAATAATTCATAGTAATTTCATACTCCGTCTGTATGGTTTACTAATTGATTATCATTTATATGTTGAAATTTTTGTGTTTTTCAAGGCTCATGTTCTATCATTCAAACATTTTAATCTTTGCTGTACAGCATGTTTTTTTTTTTTAATATTTAAATACTGATTTTGTTGGAAGTACCAATACAATAAATCTCTGTTTAATTTTATCGACCATTTATATTTTTATTCCTGTGATTTGTTGTGTAGGTAGGGATCCCCAGTGTACTGCTTTGCCTATAATGCTGTTAAGATGGCCCTGCCGCAGTGGCTGCAGGTTTTCATTCTAACCCTGTTCCAAATCAGTGACCAGCTTTCACTGCTAATTTTAAATTCTTTTTCCCTTCATTTTAATTGCCCTGTTTTTAAGGATTCAATGCTCTGTATTGATTCTTTTCTTCATTAAATGGCAGCCAAACAGAAATGAGATGTGAAATGAGCCAACAGACGACCAGCTAAATCGTGGCTTCAAAATCCGACCAATTTCACTCCAACAGATCCCTTAATGAGAATCCGATTCTCTCTGTTAATTAAACCCGTTATTTAATTCCATGGCTTGTTGCTGCTCTCATTCTGCCACAGCAGACATTTCCAAAACTGTTTATTTTTCTGTTTTCTGTGAAAATGTTTTGGTGACTTGAGCAGATCACCTTTACCGAGAACTTCACCTTTCTTTATTTTCATATATTGTGTGATGGGCACAGGTGAGCTGGTCGTGTTTTGGGTCTCATTGTTTGGCTGCTAATTAAGGAAAAAGAAACAACAAAAAGGCGCTGAATCAAGTTAATTAAAATTAAGGCAAAAGAAATTAATTAGCAACAAAAGCAGGTCACTAATGAAGTAGATGGTTAGAATGAAAACCTGCAGCCACTGCAGCCCTCCAGGCCCGGAGTTGGACACCCCTGCTGTAGATGATTCAGCTCACCTGCAGGACAGGCAGCCATCAGAAATGCCAGTCTGTCCCTCACAGACCCCACCACATGCAAGTGAAGGAGGATGGCTGGAGCTGGTAGAAGGGTCCGCAAATTCAAGCCCTGATGATTTATTTTCTCTTTATTTAATGTCCACCCACCTTCTCTTTATTGCTTAATGGCTTATTTTCTTTCTCATTTCTACCTTCCTTTCAGCAAAACCTGTGCCTCTGGATCAGTGATTGCTCTTACCTGTGCAGGTAACAACCTATTTATTTTTTCTTGTCTCAACAGAACAATGCATAATTGATATGGACTCCCGTCCTCAAAGACAGGCTAGAAGATGTGCGTTAGTCATATTTCAAGCAGTGCGTTATGTTACATGACTGTAGATAACCGTCCATCCTGTACACGTTGTCCATCTTGAGCTGCCTTTGATATGGCGTTGGGTCTTTATACGTTCATCGGGACAGGACCTTCCAGCTAGGAAGCACAATTTGGAATGTTACAGATTTTTCTAAATGCTTACACATGGTTTCTAAAACTTGAGCTCATTCATTTTAATACTCCACATGAAACTTCCCAAAACACTCGCACAACATGGAGAATGTCAGACGCACGCTTTATTTAAAATCACTCTTCTAAAAACGGCAGTTTTGCCAACAAAACTCTACACACAAACCATCCAATGAACACCGATGACACCCTGGTGGCATAAATACAAAGCAGTGTCATCCCTTTTTGGCATTTTCAGTCCACTGTTAAAAGGTTCCAAATTGTTCTAATGTTCTAAAAAACAAAATATCTAGACAAGAAGAGGCCATTCAGCCCAACAAAGCCTGCCAGTCCCATCCACTTAAACTCCTTCTTCTAAAATAACATCAAGCCAAGTTTTGAAAGCTCTCCTATCTACTACACTATGTGGCCACATATTCCATGTGTCTGTGATTCTCTATGTGAAGAAAAACTCATGTTTGCGCGAAATATACCCATCACAAGTTGCCAGCTGTGTACCCGACCACCCCCCCGTGTTCTTGATGAACTCAATTTAAAGTCCCAGGCTCGGTCCACTGCACTGATTCCCTTCATAATTTTAAACACTTCACTCAGGTCTCCTCTTCATCTCCTGTAAAGGTTCAGCTCTATTCATCTTTCCTCATAACTCAACCCCTCTTGCCCCTTGGTCAGCCCAGTCGCTCTTCTTTGGACCATTTAAAGCACTGCCATGTCCTTGTAGCCTGGAGACCAAAACTGGTGAGGCCTCATCATGAGTCCTGTGTGCAGTAAATTATTAAAGCACATTATAGAGTGTCCCCTCCTGTGACTTATGCTGCACACATCAAGACGCTATATAGCCTGACATTCCGTTTTTCGTAATGGCTTCTGAACATGGTGGGACAGTTGACTTTGTTGAGTTCACTATGACTCTGAAATCCTTCTCATAAAGGGGTACTTTCAATTTTTAGACCGCCTATTGTGTATTCAAACCTCACACAATTCAGACAATTCACCAAGTTCTCCACCCGACTCCTCTTCTCCCTCACCCCCTCCTCATCATCGAGACAGGCCATAAGTACTGAATCTTCTGAGAATGTCTGCAAGTGACATGTCCTGGTGTTCTACTTGTAGTCAGAGGTGTACAGAGTGATGGAGACAGGACTGTCTTTTGTTCACATCCATATTGGAAGCGGAAGTCTTTGAGTCATACAAACTGTGGCCTGCCAGGCAGAGGGTCCATTACCCAGCACACCACGGGCTCATCCACCTGCACATCTCTGAGTTTACCCCTTAACAGGGATGGCTGGATGGTATTGAAGGCCCTGGAAAAAAATCAAAGAATATAATCCTCACAGGTGGGATTAAGCCTTGTGGAGCAGATACTGTAAATAATTGCATCTTCCACTCCAGTCTGTGTCCAATAGGGAAACGTCAGTGGGTCCAGGTGGTCTACCACATCCAGGACCAGCTTCTCCAACGTCTTCATGATGTGGGACCTCAAGTGCCACTGGTCTGTGGTCATTAGCTGACAAGATGCCCACCTTGCATTAGAGGATGTTTTTCCACAGCAGTGACACTTTACAGTCTTGATGATGGGTGACAGAAGACAGCAGGGATAGGAAGGGTGGTGGTCTCGGACGTCCTGATGATTACAGATGTAAAGTTCTATGTGGCCTTGCAGTGGTCGGGCTTCACTATTTAAGTTCCTCGCCAGCAAAGCTTTAGGGCTTCAAACGTTGACAATTTTATTGCTGCTAACATCATGGAGAGAATGGGCACCTCAACCTAAAAACAGAGGGAGGGAAGTGACTTGGTAACACATTTCTGCTTTTGACCTTCTCTCCTAGCCTGTGGTTTTAGACAAGATGATCGCATAGTGGGTGGAACGAATGCTAAAATTGAGCAGTGGCCCTGGCAGGTCAGCCTCCAGTTCAGTGGTGCCCATACATGTGGTGGCAGCATCATCAACCCACGTTGGATCATGGCGGCGGCTCACTGTTTTCCAAAGTGAGTTTGCCTAAAGTCTTTCCGCAATGCCCTCAGATGGTGGGCCGAAGCTTAGTCTAGCAACTGACTGTTCAAGTTGTTTGTAGAAGTTCAGTTGGTGTTTTGGATTATTTGGCTGTTCTTTGTGTGAGCTTTTCACTGTGTTTTTTTTTTTTTTTTTAATTGCTTCAGGGAATATCATATGGTAAGCCGCTGGGCAGTAGTCCCGGGGATAACCAAACAGTCCTCGGGTGGTGCTGTCAGTGTTGACAAGATCTTTACCAATGGACAATATAGTCCGGTAACAAGTGACTTCGACCTGGCTTTGCTGAGGCTACAGAATCCCTTGACGCTCACAGGTAATTTAAATACCCTCTATGTGTGTAAGAATGCTGACCTCTAGTGGACATTTAAAGTAATGCAGCATTTTCTCAGTGGAGATGAGAGACTTGTAAACTCGCAGTATCTGACGTACTGACCAACGGCATCGACGCTCTCACTTTCTTTACAGAAGCCATTCGTCCGGTGTGCCTTCCGTATTCTGACCTCGCCTTAAAGTCTAATGACAGTCTGTGGGTGACAGGATGGGGCTACACGAAGGAAAATGGTATGACCGAAGTTTTCAGGTATAGGGTGACCCAAGTGGGATGCTTCCCTGCTATTATTTTCTTTGTGCTTACCCCATAAACTGGAGGGGGGCCGTTACTGTCCCCTTTTTGTGACTGATCGTAGCCATGTGGTATTGTCCCTTCTCTTATTGTTCCCACTCCTATCAGGCGTTCTGGCCACTGTCCTGCAGCAAGCCAGGATCCAGTACGTGGACCGCAGTGTATGCAACCGTTTTGATATTTATGATGGCTACATTACCCCTCGAATGATCTGCGCCGGGTCCCTGCAAGGCAAGGTGGACTCCTGCAAGGTATGCAGGTGTTGGAGTGGCACTAGTCTGCTGCTATCTAAGGCCTTACTAGTTTTAGTAACCAGAAGAAACTTTATGAAATATTTCACTCTTTTTTTTGCCCCGATAAGGGAGACAGTGGGGGTCCTCTAGTCTACCTGGCTGAACAATGGACGCAAGTGGGAGTGGTGAGCTGGGGCAGTGGCTGTGCAGAAAAGCTTCATCCAGGTGTCTACTCCAATGTGCCTGCCTTCCTGGACTGGATTTACAATGTCATGCAGGTGAGGTTCCTCCCTCGGATATACTGTGGGTATAATGGGGACACCCGTTGTGTTTACATGGGACAAATGGCTTCCTTGCTTTTGTGTACAGGCGAACCCTTAAGGAGCAGCGATGCTGCAAGAGGCTGGTGACCCCTGCCAGCCACTGCCAAGGTCTTCAGATGAGCTGGCTTTGTGTTTGATTTTTCTCATGAAGTGTATGGGACTCGCCCTGAAAGGATTGGAGACCTTGCCCTTCCCACACTGCTCTGGAGATTCCAGGAATGGCCTCACCCTGACTGGACAGCACCTCTCCTTGACTCAGGATACCAGACATGCCTGCTGAGCGCTGGACACCATCCAGCTCTTTTGGGGGGGAGAAAAAAGAAAGGAAAAAAAAAAAAAAACTTCATTTTTATTGTTCTTCTCACATGTACAGTAAAGAAAAACATTTCAAATGTCCTTTTATCGGCACGCTTTCCATTTGAAAAACAACACATAGACATGAAATCTTAAACAACACTCGTCCTTCTCTCAGTTGCAGCAGGCCTGAGGCCAGCAAGTGGGAATGGGCCAGGAGTGTCGACAGCCTGGGCACTGAAAAAGGGGGGTGTGTGAGGGTGTAATGGAGGTGTGGGTACACCAAGGAGGGAGGCCCTCTCTGTGCCACTGAGTGACGCTTAAGTATGACGCGAGTGCACACCAAAGAGTGAGGTGTCTCTCTGCCAGCATGTGATGTTTGAAAATAATGTGGGTGCACACTAAAGAGTGAGGTATCTCTGTGCCAGCGAGTAATGCTTGAATATAATGTGATGTACGCACCAGGGAGTAATGCTTGAGTTATGAGGTGAGTGCACACTAAGGAGTGAGATGTCTTTGCGCCAGAAAGGGATGCTTGAAAATAGCGTGCGTCCTCGCTACAACGTGATGCGTCTCTGTGCTAGCGAGTTGCACTTGAAAATATGGGTCCTTACTATGGAGTGAGGTGATGCTTTGAAATAATGATATGGGTGAACAGCAAGGAGAGAGGCGTCTCTGTGCCAGCGAAGTGACGCTTGAATATAATGTGGGTCTGCACCAGAGAGTGAGGCGTCCCTTTACCAGAAAGTGACGCTTGAAAAGTAATGGGGGTTCACACCAAGCCAGGTGGTGTCTCTGAGCCAGAGAGTGATGCTTGAATATAATGTAGGTTTTAAAGTAATTTGTGTTTACACACCACAAGACTCATCCATCCATCTATTATCCAACCCGCTATATCCAAACTACAGGGTCACGGGGGGGTCTGCTAGAGCCAATCCCAGCCAACATAGGACGCAAGGCAGGAAACAAACCCTGAGCAGGGCCCACACACACATATCTAGGGGCAATGTAGGATCGCCAATGTACCTAACCTGCATGTCTTTGGACTGTGGGAGGAAACCCACGCAGACACAGGGAGAACATGCAAACTCCACACAGGGATGACGCGGGAAGCGAAACCGGCTCTCCTATCTGCAAGGCAGCAGTGCTACCCACTGCGCTACCGTGCCGCCCCACCACAAGATTGCCAGAGTTAAATTAATAGTTAAAGAGTGCATGAAAGCACTCTCGCACTCTGTTAACAAGGGTGACTTTGCTGTGCATCAGGGAGCGACATGTTTTAACAGAAGGAGTAAAGGGCCTCTGGATTATAGAAGATGCTTTCAAGTGATCTCTGCTTACAGCTAAGAGTGATGTGCCTCTGTAACAGCGAGTGAAGATCAAAACGGATTTGTGCTTACGCCACAGAGTGAGACAACATCAACTAATATGCAGAAGGATGAATACGTGGATGGAGTGAGGTGCTTCATCTTGACGCCGAGGAATGAGAGGATCTGTGTAAACATGGAACTAGAGGGATGGAAGAAGTAAAGTGATTAGCGTTTACATCAAAGTGTGAGGCAGAGTTCATGATTTATAGATGGACCAATGGAGTGAGGGGCTTCCATATCAGGGAATTAGTCTTTAGAGTGGTTTGTCTCTTTACTACGTATCTTGAAGAACTGTTTAAATTTATGAGCGAAGGACACAAGGAGTGAGGTGCTCCTGAGTGAGACGAGTTGAGCTTTAAAGTGATTTGTGTTCACATCATGGATTCAGATAGATGACAGCTCTGGTTCTATAGAAGAGAGTGGACATTGAAAATGACTTGTGTTCACACCAGGCTCAGCTCCAGAAGGCCTATTCAGATATCACATTGATCACCCCACCCGTGCTGTCAGTTATACTGTTGGGCTTTTGAGACTTTATCACAGCAGGCCACACAGACACATCTCAGATGGTCCCCCTTCACCATTTTGGGCTGCTTTACACCATGACGTGAAATGGATTCAGTGGATTTGTGGATGGATGGCTGGCTAGAGTCAGCAGCTTCTGTAGTGTGAAATGAAGCTTTAAAGTGTCTTATTACACACTGAGGGTCGAGAGGGACTGTTTATGTCTTGGAAGCCAAGTGACCTTTAGATGGATGGATGGAATGAGTATTAGAAATTGAGAAATGAAGCTTTAAAGTGTTTTGTCTCAAGA
Organism: Polypterus bichir lapradei; assembly: GCA_026402145.1. Lineage (NCBI taxonomy): Eukaryota > Metazoa > Chordata > Cladistia > Polypteriformes > Polypteridae > Polypterus > Polypterus bichir. The sequence goes on from JANRMT010062802.1 coordinate 17,346,472, forward strand.
CTGGAGATGGAAGGACAGAAAGAGTAGGACGTGAGTGCAGATCCAAAGTGATTTGTGTTCAAAACTTGCGTGAGGATCTTCCTTACAACTCCACTCATGGATGTGAAGTGCTGCACCTCCACAACAAAAATAAATGTGTTTTTTTTTTTTGTTCTTTATTTTGCCTTATGCAATTTCTCGAATTAGGAATTTGTTAGTTTTCACATACCCCTTGGGGTCAGAGCTCAGGGTCAGCCATTGTACAGCACCCCTGGAGCAATTGCAGGTTTAGGGCCTCACTCAAGGGCCCAGCAGAGTAGGATCTCTTTTGGCAGTGACAGAGATTCGAACCAGCAACGTTCGGGATACCAGCGCAGAGCCACCACTCCGCCCTTCAAGTAAAGGATTGTGATGGATAGAAGAATGAATAAAAGAAAAGGGTCAGGTGGCTCCACACGAGGGAGGAAGACTGCAGAGTTTACACCGAGGGCCGATGTTGTTTTGTACCAAAGCTTAAATTAAGTCTGGTTACCTGATGTCTACAGAGCACATACACCAGAGGGGCTCCAGAAAACTTACACATATTGTAACTCAAAGTGTGCTGCTCATTACACTAATGAACAAAAGAAGTGTGTTAACACTGAGGAGTGAGCTGTCCCTACACCTGGGAATAAAACATGCATAATTACACTGAGGAGTGAGCTGCTTCTACGCCAGCTAGTAAAACAGATGTGTTTACGTACAGGGGTGAGCGATTTTCAGAGCATTGAGTAAAACAGGTGTGAGCTTCCCTTACACCTGGGAATAAAACTTTTACATTTACACTGTGGAGTGAGGTGCTTCTACACCAGCAAATAAAACAGGTGTGTTTCACGGGGGAGTGAGCAACTTTTACACCTGTGAGTAAAACAGGTGTGTTTACACTATGGAGTGAGATGTTTCCATAGCATTGAGTGAAACAAGTGTGCTTACAGTGAGGAGGGAGCAGCCCCTTCACTAGTAAGTAGAAAAGAGGTGTGTTTCCACTGAGGAGTGAGCTGCTTCTACACCTATGAATAAAACAGGTGTGTTTACAAACAGGAGTGAGGTGTTTCCATACCAGTTAATGAAGAGAAAGATATAATGATGCATTTCTACCCTAAAGAAAGGCCATTTGTACAGTCTTTCAGTAGAAATGTCTACCTCACATGAGGTGTGTTAACCTCAAGGAGTGATATTTCAGGATTTACACTAAGGCATGATGTACCTCTAAATAAAAGATGAAGGTGCCTCTCCATAGTGGCAGGATGTGCAGAGGGAAATGTGTGTCAAAAACAGCTTTTGTTTACACTGAGGAGTGTAAGGTCAGAGTGTATTTTAATGCTATGGAGTGATGCTGTAATGTGAAAATTGTTTCAAATAAGGAATTTCTACACCAAAGGATGAGGAGTAAAACTGAAAAGTGATTCGTGTCTATCAAAAAAAAAAAAAAACATTTATAGGTTTCTACAAAGACGGGTGAGATGTCTCTACCCTGAGGAGTGAAACTGTCCTCCCGTGGCACAGTGAGGGGCACAAACTCCCACAGCCACTGCAACTGCACAACACTCTGGAGTGAGACTCAAAAGTGATATGTCTTCATAGTAATTTCAGTGATGTTACGGTGTGACGCCAAGTAGGTTTTCGCTAGGTGTAAAGCTATAAAGTGATCTTTGTTTACACTGAGCAGAGAGACATCTTTATATGGAGGAGTGAAGTGCTGCTACATTAAAGTAGGAAGCTGCCTCTAAAATGAGACAAGATACTCTAAATAAATGTGCAAAGAAGAGAGTGAGCCGTGAAGTAGAACTGAATGTGTTTACTCTGGGGAGTGAGTTGCTTCAGCTCTGTGAAATGAAGGTGTTTACACTGAGGAATGAGGTGTCACTATAGCAGGGGATGAAAAGAGGAGTGTGACACTTGTACCCCAAGGAGTGAAAGTGCAAAGTGATATATGTGAGTCACTTCTACATTAACAGCAAGGCTGTCAAGTCATGCGTTGTCACCCCAAAAAAGTGAGTGCTATCGGTGCCATTGGAAGATCCTGAAAAGTGATACGTGCTTAGACTAAAGCATGGTGTATAATGAGGAGTGAGGAGTGAAGCTGCACAATTCTACTGATGAATGAAGAAAACAAAACAAAGAAAAAAATAAAGGTCGACATTGATAAGTGAGACATCTCTCTATTACACTGGGCAGTGAGGTGTCTGCTGCATATCAATAGAACCACAAAATAAAGTTACGGAGTGAGAAGCCTCACACTTGGACCACTCACTCTTTGCGACTTTTCTCCAGTACACCTCTTCACCACCCAAAAAAAAGACAAAACCTGAAGAGTGGAGAGAGTGAAAATGAAGTAACCAGGCAGCGAACTCGGAAACTGCACCTCACTGGAGTGCACGTATGGCAGTGCAAGCAGATGCTGCTCACACGTGTGTCTTCTCCTGGACTCGGACACTAAAAATGGCAATCTACAAGCCGTGGCTATACATGCTCATGCAGGGTGGTAGAGTAACAAGAGCAGGGCTCAGAGGATGACCGCCATGCCATCATTTGCATTGTGATCGACTGGCCCTTGGGGGGGATTGTTTTCTTAGGGGAAGTGCTGAAGGAGACACCCTGACTCACACAGAATAAGTGTGCATGTTTTCTGACCTCTCAAAGTGGTCACATGCCAGGGACTCTGCGGTCAATCTGGCACAAAGTGAGTCAGTGCTGATTGTCAGCCAGACGCTTTGGGAGACGGTCAACAGTCCAGACCCTAAGAGGTTCATTGCATGCTTGTCCAGCCCCAACATGATCTGCTGCTTTGTCTCAAGGGTCTCCTTTTGTGCGGCCATCTAAATGAAGGCTGGACATGCTGACCTCAATGATGCAGGTTATTAAACCTGAGGTTTATTGCAATGCAAGAGTGGGCGGGGCTATTTGATCAGTGCAAGGTACAGAGGGGCGGAGCTAAATCATTCCAGCCTGCATAGTAAAACACTTCTTTGGTGGGGAACACTGGGGCCAGATTGCTCACCATGGAGTGCTTAAAAGTTTCTTGATATGTCAACACTTTATGAAGACAAAACTTTCTGAATGTGTGTGTGTGTGTGTGTGTGTTTTAAGCTCCATTTCCAGCTACTACTCACCAAAGATTTGCTCACCTGGGCTGATGCAACACCTGGCAGGTTTCAAAGGTAAAATCACTTCTGCCATAGTGCAGAATGCAAGGACACTTTGATGACACCCAGATGCCAGATGAACACCTGCAACTGGAACGCCCTTCAAAGTGTGATATAAAGGGGTAAAGTGGGTGGACTAGGAGGCAAAGCATGTAAGGCATGGGTGACAAATGAAATGGTGGGGTGTTTAAAAAGAAGTGTTAGATTCAAGCGGTGCAGTGAGATGGGCAATGGTGGGAAAGGGTTTGTGGGGGCACTTTAAACCACTCTTTACAGGAACAATAAACTTGAAATCCAAAACTGCATAGCTACAGGAAGCGCATGACAAGCCGCTCACATTGGAGCTGGGAAGGGGGGGTTCAGTGCTGCCATTTGCTCCAGCAGTAGGGGTGCAGCCGTGAAGCAGGCACATGGGTTCATCTCAAGCGCTGAGATTCAAACCTGGGCTGGGCCAGACCAGATCTGAGCTATGGCGGGACAACTTGCAGCAGTAAAATGAGTAAGCCCCTCCCTACACCATGACATCACAGGTACCCTTTTGAGCTCGGGCACCACTGTGAAGCGAGAGTCTTACAAGTGCAACATACCCCTGTTGGGAGAAGCAGTGAAGTCCGGTCCAGCCCAGCCACTTCGGGGATGCTTCTTATGCATCCGTGTATTTGAGCATAACTTATTACTCATATTATTATTATTATTATTATTACTAAGAAAGAAAAACAGTCCTTGAAGGGTAAAGTATGCAGTCTTCATGCTTTGGGCGTGGCTTTCGTATCTGGTTTGGATCCTGAGAGACCGTTTTCCGTGTTATCGATACCTGAGGAGCTGACAAGGCACTCTTTACTGCAGAGACAGAGAGAAGAGAAGAGAGGTTTGGGAGTGAGGAGAAGGGTTGTGGGATCTACCTTAGAGAAAAAGGTAGCAGAAGCTTTGACTCACTTCTTCTCCCTAGCTTTTGCAATGATGAAGACAATAAGCTTCTTCAACAGCATAATGACGATGATGAGGCCGATGACCCCCCCGACAGCTGACGCAATGATGATCGTCAGGGTTTTGTCCACCACCTTCACTGTTGAGACAAAGAGGAAGACTTGGATTAAGCACCAGATGAGACTGAGAGGGAGAGCAATGTTAAGACAGCACTCACTCTCTGAGACCACCGTCAATGTGAAGACTGCCTGGTGGTCTCGATCCTTCTCCCGGGGGTTCTTTGCATAGCAAGTGTATTTCCCACTGTCCTCAAAGTCAATGCTGAACAGAATAATGGAGATGTTGTTGAGTTTGGTGTTACCAGCAAAGACCACTCTGTCTGTGCTGAACTGGACACGGGGCTCCATGCCAAGAGACTTTATTGTCCCTTTGAACAACTGTAAAAAGAATGAAGAACAAAACAGTGATGGGGGTAGCAGGGTCCATACTTCATTCTTTAAAGTGGACTCTGCAAACAGTCCAGAAAAAGTGCAAGAACTGAAAATGCGTGGTGAAATGCCTGATACTTGAGAAATCTGAGTGTGGTAACCTGACCTTCAATTCACACTAAGACTATGAAGTTATGAAGTGCCCAGCTGGCATCAAAGCCTGGTCTGACCTCTAGCCGGTCCAAATGATCACCACACACCCAGTAGGCCCACATGCCAAGGCTTTTATTCTTGCAGTGGGGCAAAGAACAATCTCCCAAGGTGAGGTCAAAAGTGTATTGTCAAGGTGCCATGCAGTGACACACTTGCCATCGGCTGGGCACTGGACTGACATTCTAAGCAGTTTACTTAGGGGCATCACTGCATCTCCCACCCACTGACCTCCTGTTCATTCCATTCCCTCTGGTGTCTACCCATTTTTTTGAAGGTTTAAAAGACTCAATAAAAGCTCACCAGTGCCCTAGTGTGCTTGCCACTCTCTTACCTCTTCCTTGGTGCCATTCTGGTCAAAGGACCACTCAAAGTAAAGGTTATCAAAACCGATGCAACTGGAAAAGGTGCATGGCAGCAGTACGTCCGTCCCATTCAGAGCTTCCAGACTTGATGTCTTTCCGACAGACACTTCCAGTGGCTGAATCACAGGCAGCCATGCCAGTCCTGAAAAACATTAAGGATGAAACCGGAATGAAGCATGCAGTTGGACAGGTCGGACGGGGGGGTCTCTGCCAGTGCCACCTTACAGTATCTTCAGAAACTATTCCGACCCACTTTTTACAGATTTTGTTATATTGCAGCTCTGGAATAAAGTTGTGTAAATTCATTTGTTTCCCTTGTCAAACAACACATAATACCCCAGAAGGACAACGGGTGTTGTGGTGTGAAATTTTGAATACAAGTTGATAAATATTTTGTATGTTTTTATTTGTTACTTAGATAAAGCAATGTAATGTTAGTGTTATATCATTGATAAGAACAGCAATGTTTTGATGTTTAATTAACCCCCCACCCCCTTTAGGACTGAGTCTTTATAATTTTATGACAGCGTCGGGTGAAGCGCCTAAAACCAGTTTGACCAGTGATTCTCTGCAGGACTCTCCCAGTCACCACCCAGAGGAAAGTCAAAGCATCAGCTCAACAAATGGTTTTCGCAGGTGTGAAAGGTACTGTTTGCCCCCATTGGTCTGAAGAATGGCTGTTTGGGATTGCTTTGAACCAGAGGCCATTCTGTAGCACGACGTCCTATCGGTGTAAGGATTTGGACAGAGAATGTATACATTTGGTTGCTTTACCTCTCCCTCTCTCTGTCTCTCTCACTCCATCATGATGAAGGAGCATCTCAAACACCATGGACTGAAAAGAAGACCACACAGAGAAGCACAGCCATATTGAGACAGGCATGTGGCCTGTTCTCAAGAAAGCTGACCAAAAATGATAACTTAACTCGAGACAGTTAAAGTAACTGACAAGTCTGTGTGCCGCCTGAAACTACACATCAGCATTTATCAGGTTGTATGGTTGCCAATATTCACTTATACTTTGCTTATTCTTATTAATTACTAGCAAAATACCTGCTCTTCGCAGCGGAGAAGTAGTGTGTTAAAGAAGTTATGAAAAAGAAAAGGAAACATTTTAAAAATAACGTAACATGATTGTCAATGTAATTGTTTTGTGACTGTTACGAGTGTTGCTGTCATCAAGGATTTGATTATCATTATTTCTTTCAATCAGGTTCGTATTTGGAGGACGTGTTGTGTTCAAGTTACATTCCGTGTAAAGATAACAGGTTTCATTCATCGAAGTGATCACCACCCAGATCGGTACTCATGAATCTTAAGATGTTTAACAGGCATTCCCAGTATTAACTTGTGGATTTGCCTGCGAATATTTAGCGGCAGCATGTCTATTAACTTGTGGAATCACCTGCGGGTATTTAGCGACAGCGTCTGCTATGAACTTGTGGAATCACCTGCGGGTATTTAGCGACAGCATCTGCTATGAACTTGTGGAATCACCTGCGAGTATTTAGCGACAGCGTGTCTATTAACTTGTGGATTTGCCTGCGAATATTTAGCGACAGCGTCTGCTATTAACTTGTGGATTTGCCTGCGAGTATTTAGCGACAGCATGTCTATTAACTTGTGGATTTGCCTGCGGGTATTTAGCGACAGCGTGTCTATTAACTTGTGGAATCACCTGCGGGTATTTAGTGACAGCGTCTGCTATGAACTTGTGGATTTGCCTGCGAGTATTTAGCGACAGCGTCTGCTATGAACTTGTGGATTTGCCTGCGAGTATTTAGCGACAGCGTGTCTATTAACTTGTGGAATCACCTGCGGGTATTTAGCGACAGCGTGTCTATTAACTTGTTGATTTGCCTGCGAGTATTTAGCGACAGCGTCTGCTATGAACTTGTGGAATCACCTGCGGGTATTTAGCGACAGCGTCTGCTATGAACTTGTGGATTTGCCTGCGAATATTTAGCGACAGCGTCTGCTATGAACTTGTGGATTTGCCTGCGGGTATTTAGCGACAGCGTGTCTATTAACTTGTGGATTTGCCTGCGAGTATTTAGCGACAGCGTGTCTATTAACTTGTGGATTTGCCTGCGGGTATTTAGCGACAGCGTGTCTATTAACTTGTGGAATCACCTGCGGGTATTTAGTGACAGCGTCTGCTATGAACTTGTGGATTTGCCTGCGAGTATTTAGCGACAGCGTCTGCTATGAACTTGTGGATTTGCCTGCGAGTATTTAGCGACAGCATGTCTATTAACTTGTGGATTTTTCTGCGAGTATTTGGCGGCAGCGTCACGAAGTTGTTTTCGTCTAGCTGCATCAGAAAATGTACCACGACGTCTGACACGCCTCCTTTTTACTGTTTTCTCACAGCTTGGATTGCTGCTGTCATAATCGGTTTGAGTTTTATGGTTTGTTTGAATTACGTTAGTATTTGCAGGACTTGTGTTGAAGTGACATTCGGCATCTGTCAAGCATTGTAAGCTTACAACCGGCTTCATCGATAACTTCACATCCAGCTTTTGAGAGTTTAAACATTCATAAACATCAAAGTTGCTGCTGACGGACGGCCTTATATGGGCAGGCAGTTAATTACATAGGAGGCGTGGGGATGGGGGACGCAACTCCGCCTCACACGGCGACCGAGCTGCAGGCTATGGACGTATATATGTAAGTAAGTAGGATTCAGTTATGACCGTTACGCATAGAATTTCAAAATGAAACCTGTGTAAGTAAGCTGTAAGGAATGAGCCTGCCAAATTTCAGCCTTCTACCTACACAGGAAGTCGGAGAATTAGTGATGAGTGAGTGAGTCAGTCAGGGCTTTGCCTTTTATTAGTATAGATTAATATTATCAGCAATACATTATTTAAAGTCGTAACTTAACTCCTGCTTGTCTTATACTCTGTTTAATTGCCTAAAGGTTAGAAATGTTGAAGGGAAGGTGGGAAGAAGTTATAAAGTACAATACCTTAGAAACAGTGGAAAGTCTATGGGATTTGAGGCATTCTGACAAAGACTACACATTAAAGAATACAAAAAGGGGAAAGCTGAGTAATAGAGAACTCTACCAAGACAAAGCAATGGGAAAAAGGATTTTAGGAACTTTTGCATATCTCTCTATTATAAAAGAAAATCTTGAGACGAGACTTTTGCCAAGAAGATGGCAAACCCTCAACTCCCACCCTCCTCTCCACCATTTCCTGTTAACAGCCCACGCCCGCAGTCCTCTCACCTCTCATTCGTGTGAATGCTTTTGTCAGATTTAGTTCCTGCGCTCTCAGCTCTTATACATTTTTACATGTTCCTCACTTTGACTTCCCAATAAAAGAAGACTTATTATGTTCAAATCTTATTGAAGAATTTCCTCCTGAAGGATTATCAACAGAAGAAATGAGTACACGAGCAATCCTAACGCCAAGAAACTCAAAAAAATTAACGTGAAAATTGTTGATCATTTACATGGCAGATTGGTTAAATGCGTATCATTAGACTGTGCTGAAACAGTTTGTGGTGATGGTGAGTAAGATGAAAACATTAACTTACAATATCATGAAGAATATTTACAAACGTTAACACCGTCTGGTCTTCCACCGGCCAAATTACTGTTGAAAGAAGGCTGTATCGTAATGTTATTGCATAATTTATGTCTGAGTGATGGGCTATGCAATGGGACAAGATTAGTTGTATTCAAAATTGGTTAAAAATAATTCTAACATGTAAAATTTTAACAGGCAATGAAAAAGGTAATGTAGTACATCTTCAGGGGATAACATTAGAGACCAAAGGAGATCTTGATATGCAATTCGTATTTTAAAACATTTACAGTTTCCAGTTAGAATAGCTTTTGCTATGACAATTGACAAATCACAGGAACAATCATTCCAATAAGTTGGTTTATTTATTAGAGAGAAAGAAACTAAACTCACGGGCAGTTATACGATGCATTGTCACACTGTAAGTCCAAACACGGAATCAAAATTCAATGCGATATTGACGAAAAGTTAATTCCAAATATTGTTTTTACTGTAAAAGTGTAAGTTTAAAAAGTATTTGTGTGTTATTTTCAAAGCCAAAAAGAATGAAAACATATTACGCAATGAATACCTCTAACGCAACATGAAACATAATTATCTTTTGATTTATTACACTTCACTATTTTTTACTGTGGTTAATTACTCACTGTAATGTAAAATAGTTAGTTCTATTATGCATAAGTAACAATTTCCATGAAAATAAAAATCTGTTTAAATTGTACATCCGCTTCCCCATGCGTAAGTGGCAGAGCCACGAAGTGGCTAGCGCAGAGCGCCCGTCCAGGGGTTGGTGAGTGAAGCGAGCAGCGGGCAGAGCCCCCTAGTTTATTAAAAATAAAAAACTGAAATATCCCATTGACACAAGTATTCAGACCCTTTACTCAGCACTCCATTGAAGACCCTTTGGAAGAGATTTCAGACTGGAGTCTTATTGGGTCGGATGTAACAAGCTTGCCACATCTGAATTTGGGGATTTTCTGCCATTCTTCTCTGCAGAGCCCCTCAAGCTCTGTCTGGTTGGATGAAGACCATCAGTGAGACAGTTATTTTCAGGTTTCTCCAGAGATGTTTGATCACATTCAAGTTCCGAGTTACATCCCAGTTCCGACTGGGCCACTCAAGACCACTCATAGAGTTGACCCTCAGTAGCTCATTTGTTGTCTTCGCTTTGTCCTGTTGAAAGGTAAACCTTTAGCTCAGTCTGAGGTCCAGAGCCTTCTGAGAAGGTCTTCATTAAGGATATCTCTGGGCTTCACTCTGTTCAGCTTTCCCTCAACTTAGTCTAGTCTCTGAGTCCCTGCTGTTGAAAAACAACCCCAAGGCATGATGCTGCCACCACCATACTTCACCATTGGAAAGGTATTATGCAGGTGATGAGCAAGGCCTAGTTTCCTCCTGAACTGAGAATCTTGTGTAAGAGCTAGCCTGGCCACAGACAGACACAACACCAGATGTTCAAACACACACACTTTTATTCCACTATTTGCAATAACTATTTACACGATTGCACTCAGTCCTTGTCCTTCTGGACCGCCTCCACTCCTGTCTTGCAAGCTCCGTCCACTTCCACCCGACTCCAGCTCTTCGAATCGAGTGAGGCGGCCCCTTTAATAATGCCCTAGATGTGCTCCAGGTGCCTGATGATGAACTTCCAGCAGCACTGTGAGACAGAAGTGCTGCCCTTGCACCCGGGAAGCACTCCGACATGCACCATCCCTGGTCTGTCAGCACCTCCTGGTGTACCGGAAGCGCAGTCCTCCAGGCATCAAGAACCGTCCAGGTTCCCAGGGAAGAGAAGTGCCGCTCTCCCGGTCCCTTCTTCCTCCAGGCGTCCTTGTGGGGCAGGGTTCCTGGCTGTCTATCACACTTGGTTTCAATTGACCACAGAATTTCATTTCTAATGGTCTGAGAGTTCTATAGGTGCCTTTATACAAACTCCATGTGCATTTTACTGAGTAGAGGCATCTGTCTGACCACTCTGTCATAATGTGTGCAGAGTGTTGCAATGATGGTTGTCATTCTGGAAGATTCTTCTATCTGCACACAGGTTCTCTGGAGCTCAGCCTTGGTGGTCATTGGATTCCTCAACGCTTATTTTACCAAGGCCTTTCTCCCCCGATTGCTGAGTTTGGCCAGCTCTAGAAAGACTTACGGTTATTCCAGACTTCTTCCATTTAAGAATAATGGAGGACACTGTGTGCTTGAGAACAATAGTGTGCTCCAGGAGGTTTTCTGCAGCCTTCCCCAGATCTGTGCTTTGAAACAATCCTGCCTCTAAGCTCTCCAGGCAATCTATTCCTTTTGACCCCATGGCTTGGGTTCTGCTCATCTGTGGGACCTTCTGTTGACAGGTGTGTGCCATTCCTAATCATGTCCAGTCAAGCCAACTTATCACAGGTGGACCCCCCAAACAAGGGGTAGAAACATCTCAATGGTGATCTATAGAATGGGTTGCACCCGAGTCACATGTCAAGAGTTGTAGCAGAGGGCCTGAATACTTGTGTCAAAGTGAGATTTTATTTATAAAATCAGTCCCAGAATTGCAAAAATTTCTAAAGTCTTGTTTTCATTTTGTCATTTTGAGGTATCGAGTGTAACTTGATGATAGAAAAAGTGAACTTCAATGATTTTGGCACAAGGCTACAACATAAGAATCTATACTAATAAAAGGCAAAGCCCTCACTGACTCACTCACTCACTCATCACTAATTCTCCAACTTCCCGTGTAGGTAGAAGGCTGAAATTTGGCAGGCTCATTCCTTACAGCTTACTTACAAAAGTTGGGCAGGTTTCATTTAGAAATTCTACGCGTAATGGTCATAACTGGAACATATTTTTCTCCATATACTGTAATGGACTTCTGCTTGATGGCCGTGGGGGGCGGAGTTGCGTGTCGGGTCATCACGCCTCCTACGTAAGTACGTAGAGAACAAGGAAGACCTCCAAAGAGCGCTAAACAAAAAACGGCATTTCACAATTGACAAGGCAGAAAAAGATTATGAAGCGAGTGATGCATACAAGCATATTCATAAGTGCAGCTACTGCGGAAACAAAGCACGGTGTGAACCGTCAGTTTACATTAAGTTTATAGACACACTCCCGCTGCCGTTTGTCATGCCTACGACGAATGATGGTATTTGCGAGATACAAGTTTACTGAGAAGACAGGAGGTATAAACGAGACTTTGGATCACTTTGTAACGGAGTTAAAATTGCTGTAGCAAGAAACTGAACGAAATGTTAATGTTTTACTTTTTATAACTTATAGACTACATTTTATTTTTTTCCCTTGCACTCAGTGAGCGAGGCCAATGGGTGATCAGTTATACAGTATATTTATATATGAATGACCTCCAAAGAGCGCGGAGACTTTTGATCACGTGAACGTGTCTGCAAAAAGTGGCGTCTCCTGCCCTGCAAAAGTCGAGCAGTTTGGCGCGCGCGCGCATAGCTGTGCCGGCCTTTGAGACGCTGACTGCGCTTCTGCCTTAAGTCAAAGTGAGCACGTTTAATTTTTTCCTCTTTCTCCTGAGCTATAGCCCAGACAACTGCAAACACGGGATCCCTTTTCTACACCGCGGCAAACTAATATTAAGGTGCTTCGCACTTTCTTTTGCACGTACTCTTAACACTGCAGAGGACACAAAACTAATTTTCTTTAATTGCTGGTAATGCCGGTAAGGCACATTACCAGAGGCAGAAATTTGGACGTTCACATAGAAAATGTGATTTCTATACCACAGCCGTCGTGTTGCGCCTTTCAAAAGGGATCAACTACCGAGAGATGATCCATATACATTTTAGCTGCTGTTAGTACTACTTACCTGTTGTGTTACACCGTCTTTAAAATGTAGTTTACCCGAAACCACTCCAGTAGTGCTCAATGTACCTATACTTCTTAAAACGTTAATGTTTTACTGTTTAATAATTTATAGACTACATTTTTTTTTCCCTTGCACTCAGTGACCACAGCTATACACACACATATAGACACATACATATATATACACATATATATAATTTGTGTGTGTGTGTATATATATATATATATGTTTATATATGTTTATATATATGTGTGTATATATATATGTGTATATGTGTATATATATATGTATATGTGTATGTATGTATGTATATGTGTATATATATATATATATATATATGTATGTATATATGTGTGTATATATATGTATATGTGTGTGTATATATATACAGTATATATGTATATGTATATACAGTATATGTGTATATATGTGTATATATGTATATGTATGTATGTATATGTGTATATATATGTGTATATATGTATATGTGTATATGTATGAGTATATATGTATATGTATGTATATGTATATATATATAT
>JANRMT010062802.1:17359863-17384096 GCA_026402145.1 Polypterus bichir lapradei
GAGACTTTTGATCACGTGAACGTGTCTGCAAAAAGTGGCGTCTCCTGCCCTGCAAAAGTCGAGCAGTTTGGCGCGCGCGCGCATAGCTGTGCCGGCCTTTGAGACGCTGACTGCGCTTCTGCCTTAAGTCAAAGTGAGCACGTTTAATTTTTTCCTCTTTCTCCTGAGCTATAGCCCAGACAACTGCAAACACGGGATCCCTTTTCTACACCGCGGCAAACTAATATTAAGGTGCTTCACACTTTCTTTTGCACGTACTCTTAACACTGCAGAGGACACAAAACTAATTTTCTTTAATTGCTGGTAATGCCGGTAAGGCACATTACCAGAGGCAGAAATTTGGACGTTCACATAGAAAATGTGATTTCTATACCACAGCCGTCGTGTTGCGCCTTTCAAAAGGGATCAACTACCGAGAGATGATCCATATACATTTTAGCTGCTGTTAGTACTACTTACCTGTTGTGTTACACCGTCTTTAAAATGTAGTTTACCCGAAACCACTCCAGTAGTGCTCAATGTACCTGTACTTCTTAAAACGTTAATGTTTTACTGTTTAATAATTTATAAACTATATTTTTTTTTCCCTTGCACTCAGTGACCACAGCTATACACACACATATAGACACATACATATATATACACATATATATAATTTGTGTGTGTGTGTGTATATATATATATATATGTTTATATATGTTTATATATATGTGTGTATATATATATGTGTATATGTGTATATATATATGTATATGTGTATGTATGTATGTATATGTGTATATATATATATATATATATGTATGTATATATGTGTGTATATATATGTATATGTGTGTGTATATATATACAGTATATACGTATATGTATATACAGTATATGTGTATATATGTATATGTATGTATGTATATGTGTATATATATGTGTATATATGTATATGTGTATATGTATGAGTATATATGTATATGTATGTATATGTATATATATATATGTGTATATATATGTATATGTGTATATCTATATGTATATGTATATATATATATATATGTATATGTATATGTATATGTATATTTAGACTCAAACCGATTATGACAGCTGCAATCCAAACTGTGAGAAAACAGTAAAAAGGAGGCATGTCAGACGTCGTGGTACAAATATTATTTAGGAATCCTGTATTGTAGTACGTGAATTTTGATAAGTTCATCACTCAGGCGTTGCTTTGTGCAGGATGTAATGGCATAATATATTTATATCTCCCAAAATTCTCAGTTGTTCTTTCTAAATTTTATGTCAGTTCTACTCTGTGCATTGTCATGTAGCTTAGTGACTGCAAAGCACAACAGGAAGACAGCAGGTAGGGAAGTCCATGGAGGAGAATGAGAGGTCCAAGTACTGGCCCAAAATACCACCAGGTATTTTGACCAGGCCAAATACACCCACCACACAATGAACCACCTTGGGATCACCGTTTGGCAACCCCACAGGCAGACACGTGGTCCAGTCCCACCCTGCAGAAATGAACATCTATCTGCCACAATCAGGTGTTACGTGGGAATCCCCTTGGCCTGGTCCAGCTGGTCGGGTCCTCAGCAATGAGGGTCATGTGAGCCAGATCACCCTCGGGAAATCGTGCCACATGGCCATAGTGCCATAACTGATGCTCCCTGACAATACAGGTAATGTGCCTCATTAGGGACTCCATGAGCAACACAAAGTCCAACCAGCAGTACTCAAGGATTCTCCGATGAGACACTGAACTGAAGGAGTCCAGTCTTCATCTCAGGTCACTGAATAGTGTCCATGACTCGCAACCATATAGAAAAACAAGAAGCACCAGTCGGTCTCTCGAGACCCCCGGTCAGAGCCTTCATTGACTAGAGCACAGGCCAAATCAGTGAATCTCTCTTTACTTACAGATGCCCCACAGCTTCTGGACCCCATGACCCTGCCCAACACCCAGTTGAACAGAGTAGGAGAAAGAACTGACCCCTGATGTACCACAGAATTAACTGGGAAGAAAGCAAAGGTTCTACCTCCACTCTGCCCAGCACTCACAGTACCAGTGGACAGGCCAGCCATAATTTCCATTAACTTTGGTGGGATCCCACGAAGTCTCAGGATGTCCCACACCGCAACTCAATCAAATGAGTCAAACACTTTATGAAAATTGACAAAATCTGCAAGGAAACTCTAACAACATTTGCTTTTGTGCTCAATGAGAACCCTCAGTGCCAGGATGTGGTCGACAGTGGACTTCTTAGGCATAAAATCAGACTGCTCCGGTCGCTGGTAGGTGAGCAAGTGATCACAAATCCTATTGAGGATGACCCTAGCAAGGTCTTTACCCAGCACCAAGAGCAGTGTTATCTCCCTGTAGTTGACACAATCCAGGTGATCATCCCTCCCTTTCCAGATAGGGACGACAAGTACCATTTTTCATTCAGTTGGGATGATGCCAGTCTCCCAGATAGAACCAAAGATTGCCTGCAATGCCAGGAGGACAGCCTTACCACCCAGACTGGAGAGGTTCACCCCAGATACCCGAGATCTTTGCAGCCTTCCCTACCCTCAGCTGGTTGACCACCTGTGCAATCTCAGAGATATTGGTAAGGGTCAGGGAAGAAAAGTCCCTGGGCATCCCTGGGCTTGGGAAGTGGTACTGGAGCTCAGCTTTAATAAGAGAAGGGGCAGGCAGCCTGGGATAGCAACCAGTGCCTTTAATGGCTGACCAGACAGTTAGTGAAGACCACCCAGGACTGCGACTTGGGCCACAAAATTTATCAAGAGCAGTCCTAGTCTTGAAAATGAATTGGGGAGTATATAAGTGAGTATGGAGGTGGTCCACCAGGGACCGTTGAACTCAAAGGCAGAGCAAATTTGTCCCTGGTGGAAGAAGAGAGCAGTGAGGAAAATTGTGTGAGTGTTAAAAGGAAAGCAGGTAAGCAGATATGTAAAAAAAACAAACTATAAAGCATATTTTTACAGTTAATACCACTGGCCTAGAAGCCCCTGCAATGACCACAAAGCAGTGAGCCTCCAGATGCCAGCCACAAAAACAGTTTCCAACATCAGTGGAGGGGCAGGTGGGTTTGGAACATAGTAAAGTCCCTATTTCGAGTTTTTAAATGGAATGATGGGGCGGCGTGTTAAATGGGGGAAACTGTCAGTGATTTGTGAGGGTCCAAACAGTGCAGTTCTGGGTTAGCTTACATTCTTTCTTTCTTTCTTTCTTTTTTTTTTTCTTTCTTTCTTTTGGCAGCTGATTACCAGTTCTGATCCACTTTGAGCATGTCCCGATGTGCTCTGTTTGCTTTCTGGAATGCTTTTTTGTTCTCCCAGATTGTTTATGCTTTTATGAAGGCCTACGTGTTGTTGATAGCATCTGCACTCCTGTTAAACCATAACAGCCTCAAGGTCGGGTTAAGGCCCCCACAGGCCTCATGGATGTCAAAGCTCAAAAGGCATTGTCTCACTTCACTAGCCCCCACCAAGGACACCTCCACTGGCCAGACCAGCAAATACTTAAGCACTATGGACATAATATACCTGAAACAATATAACAGCTGCACAGAATAAAGTAGGAAAAAAAAGTCCAGATCATTAAATGGGTTCAGTTTCACCTTCCTTTTTTGTTCATTATTGTAAGCTATAGGGTACCCGGAAGGCTGCTGGTTCGAACCCCTGTTACTACCAAAAAGGATCCTAACCTGCAGTTAACCTGCAGTTGCTCCAGGGGCGCTGTACAGTGGCTGACCCTGCGCTCTGACCCCAAGGGGTAAGTGAACACTAACAAATTCCTAATACAAGAAATATAAGGCAAAATAAAGAACAAAAAAACACAGTGAATATCAGAAACGGATAAGTGAAATAAGACATCTGCAAGAAACCAACGTAACAATAGCGCAGTTAGCGAACATCAGCTAAACATTTTTAAAACGGCTTTGCCACTCTGTACCCAAAAGGTGATATAACTGAGCTTCCCGGGGGAAAAAAAAACTGCACCGAATATAATAAAAACGTGGAAAGATAATTATTCATTAGGTGCTGGCGGTGTTATCTCCTGCAGTGGCCTTGATGTCTTCAACACTGATGTCCCCATATGTTGGCATTGGGACTCCGCAGAACTGTTGGGAAAGCGGCTAGGAGAGGCGGCCAATCTCCCGGCTATCTGTAAGGCGACTCTCGTTCTTTTCCACTGCAGTATTTTAAGTTTTCTTCAAACTGTTTGAACAAATGATTACTTTTTGTTTTTCCAATTTCAGACATATTTTCCAGTAAAACAATGTCTTCTGCCTATTTCCTATCTGTTAGGTACGTTCGCATATAATGCGCAAATCACCTGTTGTGATAGCCATATCCGTCTGTCCGCACTAAACAACTTGGACTCCCCCATGGACTAATTTTGTTTCCGTGTTGCACAGTTATTCTTCAAGGAAATGTATCGAAACAGTTTGCTGACGTATCTCGAACAGATTGAGCTGTACACAGTTTTGAAATTTCAAAATCTCCCTTTAAAAAGCATTGGAGAATT
Source organism: Polypterus bichir lapradei (assembly GCA_026402145.1). Taxonomy (NCBI): domain Eukaryota; kingdom Metazoa; phylum Chordata; class Cladistia; order Polypteriformes; family Polypteridae; genus Polypterus; species Polypterus bichir. The sequence goes on from JANRMT010062802.1 coordinate 17,364,392, forward strand.
TGCAGACTTTTCTGTCTTAATAGGAGAAACGTCCTGTGTGACTTCAGCTATCAGAATGACTTTACTGTTTTAAGTTTTACCTTGAGATCGGTTGCTTCAGCTTGTATAGTTTGTGTATTTTCCTAATCTCATCTGACAGCCCCGCGGGTGCCCAATGCAGGTGAGTCAAACGTCTGGCAGAACGCATGTGGTGAGTTATGAGAAGCACATGGTTTACAAAATGACGTTGATCTGTAGGCAGAAGATCAGAGCCGCTAGGCTTACAACGCGGTCCATGCTGTCTTCCGATAGCAAGAACAAGGAAGGACAGGACTGCAGTTTGCGTCGCGCTGATGTATTTACTGATTTGCCGTGGACGTTGTAAGGAGTATGTATACCCAAACACTCTTAAACATCAAGGTGCCAAAGAGCTTCTTCAGGACGATAACGCAGTGGAAGCAATTTTTGATTCAATAAAGATTCGTTCACATTAAGGTTCCAGAAAGGACCTTTATGTATTTTATTTATATAGATCCGTAACAGGTTACTTAAATAGCCACGAACTGATGATAACAGAGTTGTGAAATAAGAGTGCACGTATACAGCATTTTGAAAAGACATTCAGAACCAAGGCCAAGTTCAGGTTTTCCTGATCTGTCGGCATCCTGTTAGGTATACTGTAGTCTATACTATATATTAAAGGTTTTTGTTTTGTGTTGTCCAAATTTCAAAGCCCAAAGAGCCACTTCGAACGCAAAGAACCCTTCCTATAATGAAACACTTTTTTCAAGCAATGGTTCTGCGAGAGACCAGTCAGCCCAGTCAAGTGCCACTGCAGAACTATATGATTTTAAAACTGAAAGGGCCGCTTTTGCTTCCGTGTAGCCTCCATTAAAAATCTTAAAGATAATCGTCACCTTGCGTATTCCCGCGTTATTCAATAAATCAGCCCCCTTCTAAATTTCGTGGTTACTTATTTCATTTTAAGACATCCCTGCGTTTGAACTAATACTAATAGCTATGGGGAACCTATTTCAGTTGCGTTTCTTCTTTAACACGGTAATAGTGATAGTGATGTACATATGCTAGTATTGGTAATTTTGAATTAATAGTTATTTTTCATTTGCTAATTTTTGGATACTTCTCTATTGGTTATACGTCCAGAATTGTTATGTATAACACACATCAGTCGAATTACAGTCTGCTGCATATGAAAGCCATTGGGCACAAGTCTCTCTGTTCCGTTTTTAACTCCAGTGCTGTTATAAAACACGCATCTAATAAAGTCCACTAACCCATATACTGTAAATTATATTCTGTTATCACTGTAACTCTTGAAAATGTCATTTCCCATCATACAATGTATATTGCTGTAGTTACTTGCTACTCTGCGGTGGGCTGGCGCCCTGCCCGGGGTTTGTTTCCTGCCTTGCGCCTTGTGTTGGCTGGGATTGGCTCCGGCAGACCCCCGTGGCCCTGTAGTTAGGATATAGCGGGTTGGATAATGGATCGATGGATTACTTGCTACTGCTGAGTATGTGGAGAATCTTACAATTCGGTGACCTTAGTGAATGATGGGGAGTGGAAATAGTTAAAAGATCAGCGATGTTTGAAGGCGTTAGTCCAAGAAATGTTTCGTAGGTGAGAAAACAGAATAAAAATTCAGTTCAGAATGATTCAGGTAGCCAAGGAAGGTCACGCAAAAGTGGTGTAGCGTGATGTGATTCTAAGGTTTTTATAAGTGTTCTAGCTGCAGCGTTTTGAATTAATTGTGGGGATTATCGCGCTGCCTGTCTCTGTACATGAAGTCACCCAGGAACCTGTGGAGGTCTCAGTCACCGTACTGGGTGACACCAGTCCTAAAGTGACGCCACTGGGCACAGCTGTTAGTGATTCTGCCTCGTAGCTCCACAATTCATAATGTAGATTTCAGTCCAGCTGTGTCATTTCTCGGTATAGGCTTTCATTCAGATAATTCAATTGTCTTTCTTTATTCTAAAATTGTCTAGATTAGACTAATAGTCGACTCCGAACCGGACCGTGATTTATGTAAATACGGGTGCGCGCTGAGATCGACTGGCACCCCATCCAGGGTATAGGTTTCTATCTTGTCTCTGAACTGGGTAAGTTTAGTCAATAGATGGATTAAATTGTGGTCTTAGAGATAAGGCTGCATATTTGTACTGATCTATGCGTTATTATCACGTGCCTTTTTGTTAATAAAATGTTTTGGTTTTACATTTGGTACTCGTCTGCTCCATGTTCTCGATAATACCATGTGGGGCGCAATTCCAGAATGACAGCGCAGTTTTATTCAATTCAACTCAAGTTTATTGTTCCAAAATGGAAGTTTGGTTTGTCTCTAAAGAGGCTGAAGTCATTTTCTCACTCCTAGTTCGTTTACTTTCTTCCCAATGCGCGGTATAACCCGTTACTTTCTTTAAGTCTCCAATTACTTCGGTTGCATTGCACGCTGTATAGGGTGGTCCAGATCTAATTATGCAATTTTCATTACGCTATAACTTATTAAGTTTATTACATTGAAAATCACCCGAAAAATCCCGGACCATCAAGGAGTGTGCGAACTGACGACATGAAGAATCGTCTTTGCGCCGAACTGGAATCGTCCCCGCATAAATCAAAGTCATCCAGACGATCTGGATCTGCATAATTAGATCTGGACCATGCTGTACACTTTTCATGGAGTTAGATAACTGCCAGAGGTAGTTATCTGTCCGAGCACCAACATCCCCCTGGGGAGGTGGGGATATCATGGAGGGGTGTCAACAGTTGTGCTTGCGCACCGCCACTTACTTAATAATCATAAAAATAATAATACATTTTATTTACTTGTAGGCGCCTTTCTAAAAACTCAAGGACACCGAACAATAGACAAAACACAGATTATAAACAAAAGTAAAATCAGACAGAGCAATTGTAACCAATGAGAAAAAGCAGTCTTAAACAAATGAGTTGTAAGTTTGATTTGAAAAGTGAAAATGATTCAATATTTCTAAGCTCAGGTGGTAGTGAGTTCCAGAGCTGAATGCTCTACTCCCCATGGTGGTAAGAGGGACAAAGAGGACAGTCAAGCGGATGGGGGAAGAGGATCTAAGGATACGGGAGGGAATGGAATAATGGAGGAGGCCGGACAGATATGGAGGGGCAAGGTTGTGGATAGCCTTAAAAGTTAGTAGAATTTTGAACTTCATAATTATGTGGTTCAATTGCCAAACACAGCCCGATGAGCAAAACACCAGCTATCAAACTATGGAAGACCATTGGAAAATAATACGCTTTACGAATGGTAAGAAAAGGACGCATATGAGAACAAAACAAGGCAAGGCACACACTGATGTGCTTCAGCTTCATGACAGCAGATGTGTCCGGTGAGATTCATTTAACTGTATGATGTTGAGCCACTATAGGGTTAGTTAATTAGCGAGTATAAGCACGCACGGTTTCACCCATAAAGCAGCGTTTCACGTAGTTACATCGAACCCCAGTCAGATCACAATCGCACCTCAATCGAACCGCTTCAAGGTTCACTTGGTACCGCAACGAGACAACATTTTCCGAAGGGATGTTTTGGTCAGCACTAGAATGTGGTTGCCGTATTCAAATCTGCCAAACGAACCGGACTTTGGAGGGAAATCGCACCACATTAAAAAAAGAACAAAAACAGTTATTTAAACAAAATCAATCCATTATAGTTGGGGTGGCGCAGTGGTTGGGCTCCTCCCTGCGTGGACTTTGCATGTTCTCTGCGTGTTTACGTGGGTTTCCTCCCGTTGTTCCAGTTTCGTCCCCCATGTTAGGTGGATTGTTGATCCTATTGGCCCTGGTGTGTGTGTTTATGTGTGTGTGTGTGCGTGCGTGTGTTCACCCTGCGATAGACTGGAACCCCGTACTGGGTTTGCTCCTACCTTGTGTTCGTAGCCGCGGTAAGCCCAAGCGGTTCAGAAAATGTATAGTAGCAAACATCATAGTCACGATACAATAATACACTCACAAATCACGCACTAGAGGAACTTCATTCAGTTACTTGTAAAAATATGTAAATACAATATACTCTGCTCAGTACAGCCAGATTAATCTAACTACAGTAAAATAAATTAGTTTAGCGCAACAGTTTTACGCTACTCAAAGTGTTAATTGATATCTGTTAAAAAAATATTTTTTTAAAAAAGTAAAGAAATAAACTTGTTGACCTTATTCTCTCAAATTAAGTATTAATTTCCTAAGCAAACACAAAAGTTTGTTCTTTAGAAGTTGTTTTGTGCGTAATAATTAAATTGGAAAAGCACATGATATTCCCGATTTTCTGATAACATAACTGCCTTTTTTCATGATTATTAAATACGATTTATATATATATATATATATATATATACAGGTCCTTCTCAAAAAATTAGCATATTGTGATAAAGTTCATTATTTTCTGTAATGTACTGATAAACATTAGACTTTCATATATTTTAGATTCATTACACACAACTGAAGTAGTTCAAGCCTTTTATTGTTTTAATATTGATGATTTTGGCATACAGCTCATGAAAACCCAAAATTCCTATCTCAAAAAATTAGCATATCATGAAAAGGTTCTCTAAACGAGCTATTAACCTAATCATCTGAATCAACTAATTAACTCTAAACACCTGCAAAAGATTCCTGAGGCTTTTAAAAACTCCCAGCCTGGTTCATTACTCAAAACCACAATCATGGGTAAGACTGACGACCTGACTGCTGTCCAGAAGGCCATCATTGACACCCTCAAGCAAGAGGGTAAGACACAGAAAGAAATTTCTGAACGAATAGGCTGTTCCCAGAGTGCTGTATCAAGGCACCTCAGTGGAAAGTCTGTGGGAAGGAAAAAGTGTGGCAGAAAACGCTGCACAACGAGAAGAGGTGACCGGACCCTGAGGAAGATTGTGGAGAAGGACCGATTCCAGACCTTGGCGGACCTGCGGAAGCAGTGGACTGAGTCTGGAGTAGAAACATCCAGAGCCACCGTGAACAGGCGTGTGCAGGAAATGGGCTACAGGTGCCGCATTCCCCAGGTCAAGCCACTTTTGAACCAGAAACAGCGGCAGAAGCGCCTGACCTGGGCTACAGAGAAGCAGCACTGGACTGTTGCTCAGTGGTCCAAAGTACTTTTTTCGGATGAAAGCACATTTTGCATGTCATTCGGAAATCAAGGTGCCAGAGTCTGGAGGACGACTGGGGAGAGGGAAATGCCAAAATGCCTGAAGTCCAGTGTCAAGTACCCACAGTCAGTGATGGTCTGGGGTGCCATGTCAGCTGCTGGTGTTGGTCTACTGTATTTTATCAAGGGCAGGGTCAATGCAGCTAGCTATCAGGAGATTTTGGAGCACTTCATGCTTCCATCTGCTGAAAAGCTTTATGGAGATGAAGATTTCATTTTTCAGCACGACCTGGCACCTTCTCACAGTGCCAAAACCACTGGTAAATGGTTTACTGACCATGGTATTACTGTGCTCAATTGGCCTGCCAACTCTCCTGACCTGAACCCCATAGAGAATCTGTGGGATATTGTGAAGAGAAAGTTGAGAGACACAAGACCCAACACTCTGGATGAGCTTAAGGCCGCTATCGAAGCATCCTGGGCCTCCATAACACCTCAGCAGTCCCACAGGCTGATTGCCTCCATGCCACGCCGCATTGAAGCAGTCATTTCTGCAAAAAAAAGTATTGAGTGCATAACTGAACATGATTATTTGAAGGTTGACTTTTTTTTGTATTAAAAACACTTTTCTTTTATTGGTCGGATGAAATATGCTAATTTTTTGAGATTGGAATTTTGGGTTTTCATGAGCTGTATGCCAAAATCATCAATATTAAAACAATAAAAGGCTTGAACTACTTCAGTTGTGTGTAATGAATCTAAAATATATGAAAGTCTAATGTTTATCAGTACATTACAGAAAATAATGAACTTTATCACAATATGCTAATTTTTTGAGAAGGACCTGTATGTATGTGTGTATATATATATATAATTAAACTGAAATACACTCATTTTAATTCCATTATTTGTGTTTTGCCCGTTCAGTGTGATATCTTTATTTGTTTTTGATTGGTCATTCGGTTCCTGACTCAATCACCTGTAGGTCTCACCTGTTAATTAACGTTTTCATCTTGAACACGTGATTTATGCACCTGCTACCATGACATGAATTATGCAGATTTGATAATGCTACTTTATCTTATTTCATGTTAACTTGTATGTATTTTTTCCCAGTAGACTGATGCCCTGGTGGAGTTTGGTTTCCTGTCGTTCAGCCGATAATTTAAGCATTTAAACATAATGGTACTTTATAGGGGGTTGCGTGGTTCCTCGCTGAGCCATTATCTAACTTTCTCTGGCAATAGCCCTTAACATTGTCTTTGAAAAGCATTCTGTAGAAAACAGAGACATTTTAGTGTATTGAAGGCACTGCTGGATACAAATAAAAAAAAAAAAAGAAGACTTCGACGAAACCTGTGTGATTACGTGTAGTAAGAAGAACCCATTGAAATTTGATAAATCTGCTACCATCTGTTCAAGGTGAGTTAAGGAGCCTGTGATGGATGTAAATAAAGAAAGCTCCTGTCTGGAACCAACGTCTTTTGGGAACCAAAATGGATCCACTGTGGCATCTTTCAGTAGGACGGCTCTGACACCTTTATATTTTAAGGATGTAGTTTGGGAATGTTATGTATTTCTGGTTCTCTATTAACCTTCCCTTTCTTTGTACATACTATTTCATTGTTCATTGGCTGTTTATCGCATTTTTATTACTGCTGTTGTAAATTTGACTTGTGATTAATAACGTTTATCTAATCTAATTCTGTGTATACTGCATTTATTTGGGGTGTATCTGTTATATTCCTCACTGCTTTCTCTTTTCCCCTTCGGTCATAAAGAAAGGTTCACGTTTCGTTTATTGGAAATTTGATACAGAGCACCATTAAAGAAAGACGACAATGCCGTTGCGTCTACCAGCCAAAACTTGTATCACTTGTAGTAGCAGATCAGCGCCGCTAGGTGGTAGCACCGCACACATTCTGGCGCTCATGCACTATTTTCTGCGTTTTAATGAACTCCTGGTGGGATTACCTGGAGTGGTCCAGGCCAGGGGTTCTCAAACTCGGTCCTGGGGGCCCACTGTGAATTCAAGTTTTTGTTTCAACCAGATTTATAATCAGTGACAACAACTTATAACACTGATCTCATTTTATTAGCTGGTATCTTTTTTCTCTTAATCTACATTCAGAAAAGAAAAGGAGCATGATTTTTACATTTAAAAGACATTTAGAATATGTTTTTATAGATTTAAATGGTTAACTCTTTTTTGTTGATTTCAATATATTTTGCCCTCTCACTGTGTGCAGTTTGCTCCCTTCATTGTACCTTAATAATGGCAATTATAAACGAGCAGAGCAGCCACCCAGGCAAACAGCACTGAGTTGTGAAACGCTGCAACTCTTTTAACGTCAGAACCTCTAATTAGTAAACAATTGATTAATTAAACAATTGGAATACTGGAAAGGTAGAATAAAATCAAGATAAAAATATTGTTGAAAAGAAAAAATACATTATAACTGCTTAGTACATTTTCGTTCTTTTTCTCTTTTGTTGCCAAAACACAGACTCCTTGAAATAACAGTTCACTCAATCAGCCCAGGAATCCAATTAAAAACAGAAGATGGCTGGAACAAAAACCTGCCGCCACAGGGGGTCCCCAGGACCAGGTTTAAGAGGCCTGGTCCAGGCGGTTCCCTGCATTATATAGGTTTTTATATGCAATATATGATATTAGTTTGTATCTCTGCTACTAGTGCAGTAAAAAAAATGGAACTAACATAAGACATGAGCACTGGTTGTACACTCACCACTATTAAAACCACCAACGTACATGCGTATGCGGGCGGACTTAACCATTAGGTAAAGGAATAGGTAAGTGCCCAGAGCCCCAAAGTAGCTCAATGCCCCAAGATAAAATGCGTTTCGGGCCCTTTTTTAAATTCAAACTTCTTAATCAGTTATTTTCAACGACCTTGCGTCAACGTGTGGCTCCCCCGTTCACTCCAGTCTATTCCATGTTATTGCCACACTGCTGCGCAGTTGGAAGGGAAGCTTGTAACAGTAAACTTACAACATTCCTAAGAATACAAGCATTAGTATTTTCTACAAAAAAAGCAAGTTAATGACCTAAAAATTAAACAAAGTTACCGTAGTGGAGCAGAAAAACGAAAACAAGGAAGAAAGCAAACAAAACAAAAATGTTTCAAAGCACCCAAGTAATTTCTTTTTTCTTGAAATAACATGCAGCTTGAAATATTTTTAGACAGCCTTTTTAAAGCATTTCAACAAGTGGAATAGCCAGGGAAAATAGAAAGCAAACTGGATAAAGCGCGAGTATTAAACACCGGCCACAACCGCGTCACCTGATGCCAACCATGAGAGCACCGCCTCGTACAGTCGGGGGTGGGCAGACTGTAACCTGTGGCACAGGTGCAAACAGCCCATGGCCTACTTGTAGAAGTATCTGAATATTTCGTACCTCGTGAGGTGCTCTTAACAAAATGTTGCTGCAGTTTGTTGGTGTAAGCGCAGTAAGTCGCCAAGCGGTGTCATCCAAAGAAACGAAGCTTTTTCCATCGTAACAGTGACCGTCTGAAGAGAGTGATGGTGACGTTTTTAGCTGGTTGCTTGCCGTTGTCTTGCAGGCTCATTTTTAAAGAACATGATTTTATTTCGTTGGTGTAGCGGCACCCCGAAAGCGGAGCGTCAGGTGTCACAGTGTCGCTGTACATAAATCAGCATAAACAGCGCTGTTTCCAGACGTGGAGGTTAAAAGCAGATCTACGGAAATTGATTATTCCCAGACATGCGGCTCTGATTGTCATCCTTTGTCGTCAATTTGAGTTTTGATTCCAGGACTTTGAGGGCCACTAGACACAAGTTTCTCGAATTCTATATACGTGCCAAACGTTATGCAGCTGAAATGATTGAACTCCTTGGCATCCGAGCCAATTCCAAAATAAGCTTATTAACGTTTCTTTTCATGATTTCTACAGACTGCCCATTGCTTAGGATTTTTCTTTCCCCAAGGTTTTCCAGACAAACTGTCCTGGCATCAGTATGAGGTGTCAGTTTCAATTGTGTGTAAGTCTTTTAACAAATGAAATCACGTAAAAGCATGTAGGGAAGCGCACTAACAGATACCTATCTTTGTAATAAATTGTTGCGCCATCCAGCCAGCATTTCATTTGATAGTTATCGTTTGTGCAGAAGCAAGCAGCGTCATATTCATGACCAGAACAATGGCATAAAAAGACTAGTAATGATTAGCATTGCCTTAGCTGTTAATAAAAACCTTTATAATTCAAACTATATTTAGAACTGATCTTAAAGATAATGTTTGAGATTAAGACATACGCTGGGTTCAAAGACACATCGGCCCACTGCTTGAGTCATTATTCAAAATTTGACCCGCTTCCAGAAAAAATTGCTCACCCCTGCGTTACACTAATAAGTACGGAAAAGTGGGATTTATGGGCCCAATTCCTATTTTTGCAATAGACCCCCAACTATTTAATCCTCTTCAGTATGTGCTCTATATAACTAACTCAAGTGGTCATTTAACACTAGCGGATTTACTAAATATAAATCTACTTTGTCATCACTATATATAAATTTACTTTCCAACACAGTTTCGCTGGAAGATAAAGCCTATCTGGGCAAAGATGTCCCCAAAGCAGGTTAAGTTAATTTAATTTAATTATCAAACATTTAACTGCATCTCCTATTAGTGTGGGTGGACGGATGGATGTAGCCTGTGGTGGTCTGGCGATCTTTTTCGTTGTCTTTCTTTGTGAGTGAGGCATCTAACAACTGGTCATGGAGATGATGGCGGGCTCAGCGCTATTATTTTACATCTCGATTAGCAGGTCACTGGGTGGCATCTCCACGTTATCTCCGAGTTTGTCGCGTTTTTCTCTATGGGAGGCATGCTTTTGTGTGGAAATTGTCGATTCTGTTCCGTGTATGAGTTATCAGTGTAGCCTTAATGAACTGGCATTACAACCAGGGTTGTTTCCGCCTTGTGCCCAATGCTTTTGGAATGTATACCCTGCCCAAGTTACAAAAGAATGGCTGGATGGAATGCGGGGGCTCCAGATTTTGATTTCTCACGACCACAAAAAGCTAAATCCAGTTCAGGTTGATTGCTGGGTTCATGTAAAGGTTGCTCATGTAACTGACGGCATTTTCACTAATAGCAGGCACTTGCGTAACGTTTTGGGAAAACCATGCGAGTGGATTTTGCATTCTGCCTTTTAATACCGTGTCGGCAGAGTCACTTCAGTTCAGGACATCGGGCATCTTTTGGCCTACACTACGACCCTAACGAAGCGCCACCCCTCTAGATTCTACCTGCACTCACTTTATAGTTTGTCAGGGTCTCTGAGGGGTGTGGGAGCCATGGAGCGCCTAAGCTGCCTGTATGTTTGGATGGCTTCCTTCGCCACTTAATGCTCCGTCCATCTGTACTCTTAAAACTCTGCTAATCTGGATCATTATGCAAAGGATTATATATATCTGATCCTGCCGGTCAGATGGATGAGGCTCCCTGCGCGTAATGCTCTGTGGCGCCTGTCATTTCGCACTTGAGGACAAAGAGGCTGAAACAAACGGCCATAAGAGACGCGCATGACCTCGGGCTTTGGCGAAGTAAATCTGAGGTACTCGAGTTTTAAAATGGTGAAAACTAAACAAGGGTTCATTCAAATAAAACAAACAAAAAAAAATGTATTTTTTAACGTGTAGTATAAGGAGAAGAAGAACTTGTACAGTCGATTTCTCGGGAATTTAAATTCGATATTTCACGTAACTTTTCACCCTTTAAAACTTTAAAATAACACGCAGTGATAGCAAACACACTCGTGCCAACTCACGTGAGAATCACCAGACACACTCAGCAAATTTATAATAGTACGATCTTCGCACATTCTAAATTATAGTCTAACATTACTGTCTCACATACAGTATATACACCCTCAAATCACTAATGTTAAGTTAACTCTCTAAGTGTGTGTGTGTGTATGTATGTATGTATGTATGTATGTATGTATGTATGTACGTATGTATTCATGGCATTCGTAGTCTGAATCACAATCCGATTGTATGGGTGGTTACCTACCAGGTAACGCTTGTGGTTGGTCTGCAAGCCAGTATTAGGGCGAAACACGTGTCGCGTACTCTTTGCATTATTTGACAGTAAAACTTTGCAACATTCTATGATCTGCTTCTCGCAACTGAAAGAGGGCACCGTGGCGGATGTTTGCCGGCTTACAGACCAACCATGAATGTAATTACCCCGATCTACATGCTGTCAAATAAACGAGCCACACGCCGTGGCGCAACGTAAGAGGCTTCGCCGCTGACGTCCGAGTTTCGATTCCCCGAGAGGGGGTGCAGTGAATGTGTACGCCTGATGCGCCCAGAATTAGGGCGATACACGTGTCGTATACTCTGCATTGTTTGACAGTAAAACTTTGCAATATGTATAAGGCGTCCTTCTGGTTGCTATATGTCTGTCATGCCAACAGAATCTCATACCAACTAGCAAATAACAGAGACATATTGCAAACATTACCACTGAGGTCTACCTTGATTATTTAGATTTCAACAAGTCTTAAACTCCTAGCTTAGATTGATAGATTGGCTGTATTATGTGTCCTATGAATACATATTCATGCTTTTTATGTTTCTGGTGCTGAATTTCCCCATGGGATTTAATAAAGTTTATCTGATCTACAATAATCTAACCTACTAATATACAGTGCACCCAGAAAGTATTCACAGCGCATCACTTTTTCCACATTTTGTTATGTTACAGCCTTATTCCAAAATGGATAAAATTAATTTTTTCCTCAGAATTCTACAGACAACATCCCATAATGACATGAAAAAAGTTTACTTGAGGTTTTTGCAAATTTATTAAAAATAAAAAAATTGAGAAAGCACATGTACATAAGTATTCACAGCCTTTGCCATGAAGCTCCAAATTGAGCTCAGGTGCATCCTGTTTCCCCTGATCATCCTTGAGATGTTTCTGCAGCTTAATTGGAGTCCACCTGTGGTAAATTCAGTTGATTGGACATGATTTGGAAAGGCACACACCTGTCTATATAAGGTCCCACAGTTGACAGTTCATGTCAAAGCACAAACCAAGCATGAAGTCAAAGGAATTGTCTGTAGACCTCCTAGACAGGATTGTCTTGAGACACAAATCTGGGGAAGGTTACAGAAAAATTTCTGCTGCTTTGAAGGTCCCAATGAGCACAGTGGCCTCCATCATCCGTAAGTGGAAGAAATTCGAAACCACCAGGACTCTTCCTAGAGCTGGCCGGCCATCTAAACTGAGCGATCGGGGGAGAAGGGCCTTAGTCAGGGAGGTGACCAAGAACCCGATGGTCACTCTGTCAGAGCTCCAGAGGTCCTCTGTGGAGAGAGGAGAACCTTCCAGAAGGACAACCATCTCTGCAGCAATCCACCAATCAGGCCTGTATGGTAGAGTGGCCAGACGGAATTCACTTCTTAGTAAAAGGCACATGGCAGCCCACCTGGAGTTTGCCCAAAGGCACCTGAAGGACTCTCAGACCATGAGAAAGAAAATTCTCTGGTCTGATGAGACAAAGATTGAACTCTTTGGTGTGAATGCCAGGCGTCACATTTGGAGGAAACCAGGCACTGCTCATCTCCAGGCCAATACCATCCCTTCAATGAAGCATGGTGGTGGCAGCATCATACTGTGGGGATGTTTTTCAGTGGCAGGAACTGGGAGACTAGTCAGGATAAAGAGACAGATGACTGCAGCAATGTACAGAGACATCCTGGATGAAAACCTGCTCCAGAGTGCTCTTGACCTCAGACTGGGGCGACGGTTCATCTTTCAGCAGGACAACGACCCTAAGCACACAGCCAAGATATCAAAGGAGTAGCTTCAGGACAACTCTGTGAATGTCCTTGAATGGCCCAGCCAGAGCCCAGACTGGAATCCGATTGAACATCTCTGGAGAGATCTTAAAATGGCTGTGCACCGACGCTTCCCATCCAACCTGATGGAGCTTGAGAGGTGCTGCAAAGAGGAATGGGAGAAACTGGCCAAGGATAGGTGTGCCAAGCTTGTGGCATCATATTCAAAAAGACTTGAGGCTGTAATTGCTGCCAAAGGTGCACCAACAAAGTATTGAGCAAAGGCTGTGAATACTTATGTACATGTGATTTCTCAGTTTTTTTTATTTTTAATAAATTTGCAAAAACCTCAAGTGAACTTTTTTCACATTGTCATTATGGGGTGTTGTGTGTAGAATTCTGAGGAGAAAAATGAATTTAATCCATTTTGGAATAAGGCTGTAACATAACAAAATGTGGAAAAAGTGATGCGCTGTGAATACTTTCCAGATGCACTGCATATCCATCCATCTATCTTCCAAAGCTTGCTTGTTTAGTTTAAACAGAGAATAATGGACCAATTAATATTATAGTATACATATATTTCTGTCTATGTGTGTATATGTCATGAGAACAGTGTAATAATTTGTACTTAAAAATAATACTTGTTAGAGACAAATTTTTGTACTCACTGCAGGTTAGAACATCTATAGTAAAAATTATGTCCAGCTAGCCTGGGGGAATGCAGGTGGGGTGAAATGAATGGCCAGTGTAGCCTGGAATAGAAAGGATAGGCAAAATTTATGCAGACCTTCTGCCTCCAGGAGGAAAGCATGGTCTGGAATGGCGGCTGAATCTGCCTGAGCTGTGTCATGCTGAAATTGAACTGGTATGAATTAGGGAGTCGGGTTTTCCCATTGGTCTGGGAAGTATGTCATAGAACCCAAACAAACATTAAGTAAAGACAACAAATAAACTCTCTCTCTCTCTCTCTCTCTCTCTGTCTCTCTCAGCTGCCATATTCTGACAGGCCATGATGAGTTTTTATGCCATTCCATCCAAGGGCCAAGCCAGACCATGTTGAACCAGAGGCCAACTAACAAACAAGACAGAAAGCCGTCTGGTATCTTAAGATGAACTGGTTATTACCCAGTCTTTACTGATATTACTTTACCAAAACTCACATTTGCAATTTGTTTATTATGCTGGTCAAATTATAATACATAATGAATGCATGTTTAACTTTTTCTTATACCTGTTCTGTACTCTGTCTAATTGCCTGGGGGTTTAAAAATGTAAAAGAAAAGGGGAAATATTGTACTGTTTTTGTGGTAAGAGCGTGGAATTTGGAGTATTTGGTTAGGGTCTACATAATAAAGAATATAAAAGGGGAATAGGATCCTCCCAAAGACCCTAACATGACAAAGCAGTGTGTGGGTCCACCTCTCCATATCTGTTCTTTTAAGACCAGTTTAACACTATTAAGTGTTAGATTTACACTGCTGACTTCACTGTGTAACACATTTAAAGACACACACGTAGACCAACACATACACATAGAGCTACACATACAGCAGGGCAATCGCATCCTTACACCCCATCTGTGCCATAAAGTTCATTTAGACCCAGCAAGTGAGAACACTTGTACCCACATGTACACACTACACTCTTAAGAATGCTACAAAGTGGCACTTTATTGGGTTGTGTTTTCCTCGTGGAACCGTTGCTTGATAAAGAACCATTTCATTCTGAGAAGGGTTGTTTTATATGAAGTTGGTTCTCTTTGGGATTTAAAAATGTTCTAAATATGTGGACAATACAGAAATCTTAACTGCACCAGGAGACCTTGTAAAGTCACAAACCATTTTGTAATTTCACAAATCTGTTATCATCTTTTCATAGCTCTTTATGTAACAGATCCGCCTAAAAAAAAAATTCTGGATCCTTAATGTGTATAGTTCATTTGGGAACCAAAAATGATTCCCCTATGGCATCGCTCTGCACCTGTTTATTTTAAGGGTGTACGCACAAAGACAGAAAAGTTATAATATGGTGGCAATGTACAGATACGCGGAGTCTGCACTCGCTCCGTCACATAAATTGACAGATTACAGAGACGGGGCATCACTCACGCACGCGTATACGCGGGTAGTCAGGCCGTCACGTGCGTACACTCATGCAGTATACCGAAAGACCAAAAGACAGAGACTTACACAGCTTCACGCGTAACAAGCCCGTATATTCTGCCCAATAATCGAACGCAAACTTGAGGGCGATGCATAGAAGCACAGCGACGTGTAAACTTAAGATCGCCATACACAAATTCTAACTCTCACGCGTGCGCGCTCACGTCTTGATGCATACCTACAGACAGACACAATTAAGTGCTGCTCAACACATTTAGCCAAGGCGACCGAGATACAGTTGGTTACATTTATTTTTATTTTCTTAATTAGAGCACAGGCAGTTGAAGTGACTTACTCATGGTCACACATATGCGCGATTTGAACCCATAAACTTGGAGTTTGAAGTCTAAAGCCTTAACGACAAAGGCACACACATGATGTTTTTGTTTTCTTTGAAACTTATTTCCCCTTTTTTCCCCCTAAGCGCTCCGAATTCGCGGTAACAAAAAAGTTAAAAATGGTAAAATGTTGTGTTTATTTGTTAACATATGTACATTGCAGAATTATCTCAAGAAATTCAAAAGTCGTTCTTCTCTCTCTAGGCAGCTGTTCGAGCAGCCTGACATCTCCAGCTTGTCCAGTCTCTCCACTCAACTGCTGAGTAGCAAGAAGTTTGAAAATAAGAACGCGATGTCCTGCTGTCATCCCAAGCAGTCCTGCTATTACATCATTCTCCTATCACCGCCAACACCAGGCGTGTTTTTGAAACAGCCATAAAGTCATCAGTTACACTCCTCGATACCCCCCCCCCCCCCCAAGAACGGACCCCCATCCTTCTTCAGGGAAGGCTGCAACCTCCTTCCGGCCCTACCTAAATTATAAACCGACCTTTAATAAGTCACATTCCCACGCTCATTGGTTTTACAGAACCGCATGTGGCATCAAGATGTGGAGCAATGGGATTGGTACAATGACTATGCCAGATGCACGGTGTTTGCGTCCAGATTTGAAATGCGACCCACTTGCGGTTCATGCAGTCAAACATGATGACACCCTGACTGTTCGAAGCGCCTATAGATCACCGTCTGGACACTCCAGTGCTGTATCTCGTAGTTTGTGACGCTGCGTCTCCAATCTGTCTACCCCATCTGCAATCCTAGGAGGAGCCACCAATGCCCCTCGTTCCCTTTCCTGTGTGGAGCCACCAATGTCCCTAGTCGCCTTTACTGTGTGGAGTCACCAATGCCCCTAGTCCCCTTTCTTTTCTTCTTTTTTTAATCCTGTACACACTTACCTATCAGGTAGACCAGCAGCAGCCCTGTCTCAGGCGGGATGCGCCACATATTGCGTGTCCCAGGGGTTGCGCTGGTCACTCACTCAGCTCGGCGAGGGGACAGTCGGCAAAGGCGCCAGCCAGTAGGACACAGAGCCAGGATGGGCAGATCCGCCGGTGCAGCATCCGCTGGCTGAGCGGAGAGGCGAGGCGAGTCGAGACGAGAGGAACTCGTCGCTAGCACCGGGATGAGTGAACTGGACAGGCGCCCGGGAGGATCGCATGAGGGCTCTCCGGCTGGAGATCCGATTCCATGGAGGAGGCTCCCACTAATCCTGGCTCTCCAGTTCAACGTTGGCCAGCCGCCCGCTGCCGCTGTCCTCTCTCTCTCGCTATCTCTCTCGCTCGCTCTCTCTCTCCCCGCCCCTTCTCTCCTCTCTCTCTTTATGTCTCTCTCGCGCTCTCTATTTTGGCTCCGTTCCATTCCTCCCTTCCCTCCTCCCTCCCTCCCTCCTTTCTTCATTGCGATTGCAGACGCTTGCACTTTTCTGCCCAGGATTTTCAGGGCTGGAGGATTTCTGCAATGCGGGGGTGCGGGTCCGTAGTGAAGTCATTTCTCCAGGGAGGTTGACATCGGACCTGTCCATTTCACTCTAACTGGACAAGCCAAGCCAGCGGCCCATGAGCTCGGAGTGCTGCGGAATGGCGCGCGCGCATACACACACACACACACACACACACACACACAGTGGACCGCACTTCCTCCTGAGGTACACACACCTGAGCGGTGGTGCAGTCACGCAACCCCAAACTGTATCTGCAGTTTCACATTTAGAAAAGCACCCTTGAGGAGAGCAGCAGCGATATAAGAATAAATGCACGTGGAGTATGCTGCAGTTACACAACACCTGAGGATATGCCCAGTTTACACTCACACACAAACAACACACACATACACAAACAGAGCTGCAGCCACACAAATGCAAGGCAGGTGTACCTGCAGTTTCAATTCTTACAAACCACAGAACAGAATCGTGCACACTCCTCTGACTTGTGCTAATTTCACAAAAACATGATCTACAATTTCACACTTTAAGACACTCCGTTAACCCCACACACATTTGTAGCAATAACACAACTGAGGGCAACAACCAACACCTGAGCAGAATGCAGATGAACACCACCTGAGCACCTGCCAGCTCACTCTGGTGCCCGCGGAGTCGCAGATTGCACGTACACGGGCACACACCTGGATTACGTTGTGGATGCACAGCACACAAGGACATCTGCAGTTTCAAACTCTTAACACAGTCAACTGAGCAGAACTGAATTCAGATACCACGTGAGTGCAGCTGCAGTCCCGCCTCAGACACAGACCTGAAGGAATGCTCCAGAACACACACACACACACACGCACACAATGTTTAAGTGTGTCCGCAGTCTCACACCTGCTCACAAACCTGAAACAACCTGTCGTCACACACTCCTCTCATCACTGCTCACTTCACACGCACCTCTGCCAGAACCTTCAGTTGCACCGCTCAGCCTCTTCAGACATTTGCAGTTGTACCTGAATACACACGGCACACAGGCACCGAAGGGCAAAGCTACGGTCATCACACACTTGAAGCCACCCCGTAAATGGAGCTGCAGACACACATTTCTCTGAGTGAGGTGATAAGTATGTTCACATATGCTTGTGTGATACAGACCCCTGAGAAGCGTAGTCAGTTGCTGTCTATCGGCTGGTGTCTGAAGTTTCCATTGCACTGATTTCAGAACCCACTTACCTTATATAGTGGCGCCTCGCAGTCCCAGAAATGTTCTTGTTATGCAGCTTGGAACTCTGCAAAGTGTGAGGCATTAGTTTTGAATTCTGATCTCATGAGTTGTAAGTCAGGGCTTTGCTCGTCCTCATCCTTATCTGTATAACACATGTCAAATGAGTCATCTGCCTTCCATCCACGGTGAACAGAAGGGTAGCGGAAAATTTCAGCTGTAAGGAACAGCCGAGGCAAAAAAGAAAATAGTCGAAAAAGGAGAAATCGGGAATGAGACAAGGTGGCACCTCCTGAAGGGCCAAAAATAGACGGAGAGCAGGGGAGGTTACTGTGCAAATTCGGTTGGGGTATCTTATAGTACTGGATTTGTGCACCGTGACAGAGAGAAGGTTCATGAGAGAAAAGTGGACACGAATGGGGGGTGCGCCTTGAAAACATAACAACAGGAGAGCAGTGGAGAGGAGGACAGGACAGCTCATCCATTCAACACATCAACATGAAGTCGAGATTTGAAGGCCTGCTCTCCACCACACTACCTGGTCATTTATTCCATGTGTCTGTAGTTCTGCCCTTAACAAGTTTCCAGCTGTGACCCCTTGTTCTTGTTGCAGGATTTGTTTTAAAGTAGAATCCACCGTACCATGACCTTTGAACACCTCCTTCTCATCATCTGCGTAAGCTGAAAGGTTTGATTACTTTAGTCTCTCCTCACGGCTCAGACCTCTCAGTCCCAGAGTCAGCCTACTCACTCTTCTCTGGACTTCCTCTGGTGCTGCTATGTCTTTTTAGTAATAAGGAGACCAAAACTGTGCCCAGTACTCCAGGTGAGGCCTCACTTGTGTGTTATTCATCATCACCTCCTTCAACTTTTACTTTATGTGTCGGGGCGGACATCTTATTAGCATTCTTCTGCCCACTGTCTGGATGCAGATAGTAATGAGGCCACTACAACTTCTAGATCTTTCTTATAAATTATACTTTCAAGATTCAGAACTCCTGTTATTTTTACTTCTTGTGTGTAATACCTTACCTTTACTTACATGGATTTGAAGGCAGGAGTATAGGTGAGGGTGTACGTGCGCGTGTGTGTGTAAGTGCTCACTTTGTGAGGTGCAGAAGAGAGCCAAATGTATAGCTGCGGATCTCACCCATCCGGGAAATGAACTGTTTGTACCACTGCCTTTCGGGAAAGTGATACAGAAACATAAAAACACATACCAGCAGACTGAAAGACAGCTTTTTCCACAGAGCTGTGAAGTCCATCTGCCCCTGCTGATACACACACAAATACATCAACCCCTAATCTGCCCCCCTGTAGACATGCACACGCTCTGTCCCTCGTAATCAAACACACACACTCGTATTCCTCCCCTGCAGACCCACGCACACAGATCACTGGTCTCTGCAAGCGTACTACCTCAGGAAAAGTCTGGACTTGATGATGTTTTATTGCTGCTGTCTTTTATACTTATTATGTTTATTTTATTATTTATAGTGTATTGTGTATTTAAGTATTCTGCCTTGAAGCAGTCGTACCAACAAAAAATTTCGTTATGTGTATGCATAATTACAATATCTATCT
>JANRMT010062802.1:17389096-17426891 GCA_026402145.1 Polypterus bichir lapradei
TGTGTGTGTGTGTGTGTGTGTGTGTGTGTATATGTATATGTGTATGTTTATACAGATCCATTTGAGTAATGGCTGCATGCGTGGTTCTTCTATACGCCGTCCAATGTGATGTTGTAGTTATTCTCCTTACTGTTGGTATCCTAGTATGATGGCTAGTCTGTTGGCTGCATGCAATTTGAAATTTCATTGTATGTATATGACGATACATTCAAACTTGGACGCAAGGTTCTTAACCTGAAAATTGCTCCAGGGGTGCTGTACAATGGCTGACCACCCAAAAAGACAATTTCCCCTCAGAAATTAATAATGCATATCCTCATCGTCATCCTCATTATCATCATACATTTGAGTATATATGAATGTACAGGCGAGCACTCTGTGTGCAGTGAACTTAACTATTAGCTAAAATCTGGAACCAGGCCTTCTAATATTCTTCCATGGCCATGTTCCGCTGAATAAACATTTGAATGGTCTGACTGTGCTGGCTTGGATGAAATTTACAATCCATATGTTTATAGTGGGGTGGGATGGTGGGGCAGTGGTGGTGCTGCTGCCTTACAGGAAGGAGACCTTTGCAGGAGTTTGCATGTTTTCCCTGTGTCTGTTATGGCTTCCTCCAACAGTCCAAAGACATGCAGGTTAGGTGAATGGGTGATACAATACAATTTATTTTTGTATAGCCCAAAATCACACAACAAGTGCCACAATGGGCTTTAACAGGCCCTGTCTTTTGACAGACACCCAGCCTTGACTTTCTTAGAAGACATGGAAAACCTCCCCAAAACAAAATCATTGTAGGGAAAAAAATGGAAGAAACCTTGGAAAAGGCAGTTCAACGAGAGACCCCTGTCCTGGTAAACTGGGCATGCAGTGGGTGTCAAAGAGAAGGGGGGCCAATACAACACAATACACAGAACAGAACACAAGTAATCCTCAATACAATATAATAGGTAATATAAATATTACAGGTACGGAGCAGAATTCAACAGTAGATGATATTACATAATAGGACTTGGATTTGATAGTAAATTGGCCCTAGTTTGTGGTTGGGTGTGAATGTGTGTATGTGTGTGTTTGCTCTGTGATGGATTGGCACCCTGTCCAGGGTTTGTTCCTGCCTTGCACCCTACGATAGGCTCCACCCCCAACTGTGACCCTGTTCAGGACCAAGCAGGTTAGAAAATGACTGAGTGTTTATACTGTATATGTTGTAAAAGACAGGGGGCGCCACTGAGGCCCAAAACCCCAGACACACCACTCTAAGGAGTCCCAGGTTCAAATTAAAGGTTTTTATTAAACAAAATAGACCAACTCCACAGTCTTTCAATAAATAATCCACCTCTTCCTCCTCCAGGTGAGCTTTGCCTTCTGACACCCAACTCTGACTTATTGGCTCACTTTTAGTTCCGGTACTGGGGCATAGCATGACAGAAGAACTTCAGAGTCAGATGCCTCGTGAAGCAGGGAGACCCTCTCCCTGCAGCTCCCTCTGGCGACACACAAGAACCCCGACAGGAATGTCCCTCGGGACTACAACTCCCTTATACTGGGTCTGCACCAGCTGAGCACTGACATCTATTATACTGGGGGAGGAACTGCCCTGGATGCACCAATTCACCCACATCATCCATTAAGTTATCAATTTGTATGGAATCTCTGCTGGGGTTATGCCTCCTTCCATATTGTCCTTCCATTAGGGCATCCAGAAAAGAGTCCACCATAGCGCTCACAATGTGCATGTGTACACGTGTGTGAATTTGTACATCCGAGTATACATCTGTACATGCCAGTGGGTTGGTTTGTCAGTATTGAACACTTTAAGATTGTACGTGACAATTCAATTGTTCACTTACTCAAAAACCCAAAAGGGTTGAACATGCAGCTTCCTCCTAGTTGTAAGCCCCCTAATGTTCGTGTGCTCGTGTGTCTGCGTAGAAATCCGTATGCATCGGAGGGTGCTAACCCGGGCGCATACTGAATTCCGCTTAAGTACATAACTTCCAATGTGTCGTATGTGTGCGTCTTTCTCTCTTTGAACACATGGTGTGCATTAAAGTACACGCGTGTGGGGATATGCATGTGAGTGTCCTTGTACAAAAGTGTACCCCGCAGTATGTTTATTCTTAGCTGATAAACTCTCTTAATATCATAGGGGTACTTCTCTGTGTACAGCTGCTTTCCTTTGAGTGTGCGCTCGGGTGCGTGTCAAAGTACACGCATTATGTCCTTTTAAGGGTCTATAAAGAGTCTTCATCTCTTAGACATTTTCAAAGAGTCTTAATCTCTTAGACGTTTTCACACTTTACTGCCTCCCACTGTCCCAGTGTGGTGCTCAGGAGTCACCGGCAGCACGTGAGTCCCACACCTGGTGGTTCGTCGTGTGGTGGGTACGGTACCGTGCTATATGCGCGTGTATTGCTATTCTACATTGAATCGCAATGCACTGAATTTGGCTTTTTGGATGCCAATCAACAGAAAAAGACTATTTAGTGTCAAATCACTGCAAAGTGGTCTAAATGAATGACAAATATAAAACATAAAAATGATTGAGCGCATACGCAGTTCTTCCCCGTTTAAGTCCGTATTTAGTAGATGGCGGCCGTGACTGCCGTGAGTCGGTGTGCTCAGCTCTTCTTCTAGTGAATGCTTAGTTATTCAATTCCAATAACTATGACTTTAAGACGAATATTAAGGGACAGGAGATTAGATTAAATGATTAAATGTTAGATTAGAGAAGATAAAACTTTAAAATAAAATTCAAATGTATGCAGCAGCAGAAACATAAAAAAACAAAAATACAGACACACATGTCAATCAATCAATCAATCTATCAATAAAAATAAACTCAGCAAGTACATTGGGGGAATGCATTGTATTGCCTGATAGCGGTGAGCAAAAAAGAAAACCCCAGTGGTGTGGAGGAATGAGCCTGTGGCTAAAAGTGCTCCAAATGAGAGATCGCCACCTGGCTGGGATGGAGGGGATTTTTCATAATGGCATCTGATTTTGCCATTATCCTCTTTTCCAGAACAACTTCCACTTTGGTGCGGCACGGTGGCGCGGTGGGTAGCGCTGCTGCATGTTTTCCATGTGTCTGCGTGGGTTTCCTCCCACAGTCCAAAGACATGCAGGTTGGGTGCATTGGCGATCCTAAATTGTCCCTAGTGTGTGCTTAGTGTGTGTGTGTGTGCGCCCTGCGGTGGGCTACACAATACATGAATTTATAAATATCAAAAAATCATTAATAGAATTTTAAACATGCGGTAAATACAGGGTGAGCCAAATAGAAGTACCACATTTCAAACGTTTATTCTACAAAAACGCTACAAGATAAAATACATTTCATTACCACACAAGAAAGGGTATAGAAAACCGATTTTTCTGACCGTGTTTTAAAAATGATGTCTTCATGGTGGTGGCCATCATTAGCGATACACTCCTCGAGAGGATTTCGGAGCGCTCGCATGACTCGTTCGGGCATTTCAAGGGGAATAGCGGCGATTTCGTGGCGAATAGCGTCCTTGAGGTCTTCAGTGTTTTGAGGTTAGTGTGTGTTTAACTTCGACTTGAGAAGAAATCCCAAGGACCGAAATCAGGCGGACGGGAAGGCCACCTGACATTGCCGCGCAGGGAGATGAGCTTCCCCGGAAACATCTCCAAAAACAAAACTTGCACGAATCTCCGCGCCGTATGAGCTGTTGCTCCGTCCCGTTGAAATCAGTCATTCGGCACATCCATTGCTTCTAGGTGGGGCTGCAAAAGGTTCGTTAGAATTTCAACGTAACGTTCTGAAGTTACGGTGACCGTTGCTCCACCCTCCTCAAAAAAGTACGAGTCATCAATGCCAAATTCTACAATGGCGCACCAAACTGTAACACGCGCACTGTGCAGGGTTCTCTGATGAAGTTCACGAGGGTTGGTTTCAGCCCAATAGAAAGGAAGAGCTGCTCAAGAAGCAACATGAGCATCAACCTCAGAGCAAACGAATGATAAACGTACAGAGAAAGAGGAGGAAAACTAGAAATGCTCAAGTCAAGTGCGTGCAGTGTGCCGTTACTGGTTATATAATAATAGATAAATAACTTAATAAAAGAGAGAAAGTTTACAAGAGGGCGTCGTGTATTTCTAGGCACTTTCCTTATTGGATATGCGTGTGGACAGAAGCTCCTTCTCTGCCTCTCTGAGGTGGTCTTCAGGCACTGGTGCAGTTTTCTGACCACAGCACACAGAAGAAGCCATCGTAGTGATGTCTGGTGTCACTGATGGTTTTCTTTGCCCTGGTCTGACATCATTTGGTGTAGGTGTCCTCGACATTAGTCAGTGCGCCCCCTAGTGATGCGCTCAGCTGACTGCCAGATCCTGTAGAGCCTTGTGGTCCTGCTGCCTGCTGTCCCCAAACCAAGCAGTAAGACTTCCTGTCAGGATACTTCCAAAGGTGGATGTATAGAAGCTCTTTAGTAATTAGGAGGGCAGCCTGCCATCCCTGAGGCGTCTGAGGTTGTACAGATGATTGTTGTACCTTCTTCACCAAGGTTTTTATGTGCCTGGACTGGGTCAGGTCCTCTGTGACGTGGATGCTGAGGTACCTGAAACTGTCCACCCTTTCCGCCTGAGTGCTGTTAACACTGAGGAGGAGTTGGCGCTTCTGCTATTTCCACCTAAAGTCTACAGTCAGCTCCATTGTCTGATGGATATTCAGCTGCAGACTGTTGTCCTGACTCTCCACCTCATTGCTGTTAGAGATCAGGCCTACCACAGCTGTTCCAGATGATGTCAGAGACATGTGCAACCGTGCAGTCACATTTAATTGTTTAATAATTTAATGATGCTAATCTTGTACTATATTCATATTTGCATACACACAAATATCTACAAGAATAAAAATGAATTACATTATAGTTGAACATGAGAAACTCAAACGCACGTCTTAAGCCTGACAATAACACTCAGGAGAGAAGAAGAGAAAGAAACGAAACTCTGAAGACAGGTATTGTCAGGTTGACTTGAAGTCGTGTCCACCTTTCACTACCACCACACTGTGCACTTGACGTCAGCTTTGACAACAACTCTGTGTTTTTGTTTTAACCACATGCGGTGGTACGTATGTCTGCCTCCCAAATCCAAAGACCGGGGTTCAGATTCCATGTCCAGTCATTGTCAGCGTCAACTCCTTGTGGGTTTTTCTCTTTGGATTATTATATTTCTCTTCTCACAACCCAAAGATGTCTTGAGTTTTGTGTGTTTTTTGCTCATTTGCAGGTCTGTTTTGGGCCTGGAAGTGTGAGTAGGCCTTGTGATTGAAGGGTTGCTGCTTCATTTTGGATTTGCATTTTTTTTCATGACTTAACCCCGGTATGTTTGCTCCAATTGACTTCAACCGCCATGCAGCCCTGAATTGACTTAATCAGACTGAAGATGTTATACCATATTACGTTTTGTTACTAGTAATTATTTCACTCTGTTTATTATGCCCCATCAACCATTTTGATATTTCCTTTGAATGTTATCATATCTGGAGTGATCCTGCCAGAAGCTTGGCTTAAATATTTGAAAACCAGAAATTTAAGATAGCGTAAAATTCTTTGATTTTTGGCTCAGATTTGAATGTATAGGACAGGTGGCACCATGTTTAGAGCTGCTGCCTTGGACCACCGTAGACTTGGGTTGAATTCTCTTCTACAGTGGTGTGTGAAAGAACTCAATCCCTCTAAAAGTCTCCCTAAGTTTCTGCAGGATATTTGTCCACAAATTGTCCACATATGTATCCATTCAGTAATTTTAATATGAACTCTTATGCTGTGTGGGCGGCATGGTGGCGCAGTGGGTAGCGCTGCTGCCTCACAATTAGGAGACCCGGGTCTCACTTCCTGGGTCCTCCCTGTGTGGAGTTTGCATGTTCTCTCTGTGTGGGTTTGCTCCGGTTTCCTCCCACAGTCCAAAGACATGCAGGTTAGGTGCATCGGTGATCCAAAATTGTCCCTAGTGTGTGTATGTGCCCTGTGGTGGGCTGGCGCCCTGCCCGAGGTTTGTTTCCTGCCTTACGCCCTGTGTTGGCTGAGATTGGCTCCAGCAGACCCCCATGACCCTGTAGTTAGGATATAGCGGGTTGGATAATGGATGGATGGACTCTTATGCTGTAACAATACATTTCCAAAGTAAAAATCCACCATTTTCTGTAGATATCTACTCTCTATATATAAAATCTTAAGCCTAAAAGTGCAACGATTTTATGTGACGCTTTTAGTCACGCTTTAAATTGGACTTATTTTAAAACCTACATATATATGATGGCATCATTCTTTTCAGAATTTTTCAGATTCTTATTCCGTTTTTAAATTATAAATTAAAAATTATCAAGAACTCACATCCCGCGAGACAAGGCTTTGTGCCGAGAGATTTAACCACACCCGGGGCCTGAAATAAAAGACAAAGAGTAGGACAGCTGCTGTACAGGCTTTTAAATGTTCAAAGCGCCGCACGAGATGCAGATCATGCGGCATGGCAGCAGCAGCAAGCCAGCAGCTGATCGAGCAAAGAGGAGGTAAAAAATAACTGTTTTTGTTTCCCATTGTATCACCATTTAAAAGGGGGTTTCAGAGGAGCGACTGCGTCTCCTTGGGGTGCGTTCAGCCCCCCTCTTCACAAGAGATATCAGGTGGCTAGCGCAAAGCACAGGCCGGGGGGGTTGGCGAGCGAAGCGAGCAGGGGGGATCTCCCTAGTATAATATAAAACACAACATAATTGATTGTTTAAGTATTCACCCCCTTTAATTTGACCCCACTGGGGCAGCCAACTGGCTGTTCAAGTCCCAGAATTCCATTTACTTATTTGGCTTACACCTTTACTGTATTGTATATCCAAGGCAACTCACAACTTTTATGATCCAATTGGAGCACAAGCAGGTCATGTGACTTGCTCAGTGTCACACAGTGTCAGAAGGGGGACTTGAACCACCAACCTCAGGGTCTGAAGTCCAAAGCCTTAACCACTACATCACACCACACCACCTTCTGTTAGTTCAATGGAGGTCACCTGTCAGGGCTTTCACTTGGTTGTCATCTAAATGTGGAAGGGTCAACTTGTGGAGAGTCAGTATGGTGGGCTAACCTACATAATGAAGACACAGGAACACACCAAGGAACTTCATGAAAAGCATAAGTCGGGGAATGGAGACAAGAAAATATCAAAGAAATTAAATGTACAGATAAATCAAACAAGAAGAAACAGAAAGAGTATGACAGAGCTGTGGAGAGCAGGACATCCAGAAAAACTGAGAGATCGTGAAAGAAGAAGAGGACTAGTGGGGGCCACCAAGAGACCACTGAGACAGAGTGACAAGCTCCAGTGACTTAGAGTGTATAGACAACAACTGTTGCCGCAGCTTTAATGAGAGAGTGGCAAAGAGAAAAAAGGGCACAGGACATCCATTAGGAATGAAACATTTGAAAAACAGATCTCCTTAAAATCTTTTTGGTTTCTCCGAGGGAATAGCGAGATCAGAAAGAAATAAAATGAGACTTGTTCCTTTGTCTAATGTAGTGATTGTTAACCCTTTTTGAGTCACGGACCCCTTTAAGAATCTGGTGAAAGCTATGGACCCCCTTCCTCAGAAATATTCACATAAACACAACTTTGCATGCAATCAATATAATGTTCTTTATTTATCGATATTTGATTGTCTCATACATATATGACATACATAAAGTATGTTTAAATTTTAAAGTAAACAATCTAAATAAAAAACTCATTTTTATGCAAAAAGTAATGGCCACTCATTATAATTATGAAATACAATCATCTTGTACAAATTAAAACAGATCTACTACTATGTTTTCTACTACCATTACTACTACATCGACTCTAAATCAACAGTATCAGGCTGTATAGCGAATATAAATGTTAATTTTTATCTGAGCCTCACGGACCCCCTGAAACCCATCCATTGACCCCCCCCCAGGGGTCCACGTACCTCAGGTTAGGAACCCCTGGTCTAATGCTTCTCAGATTTTTCTTCTGAGAAAAAATACCGCGGTAGTCTCACATGCGTCTCCTCCGAGTTTCCTCAGAGATCTCAGCAAAGTTGCACAATGGCCCCAGATCTTCCAAGTAGTGGAAGATCTGAAAATAATTGCATTGAGTGCTCTGTAATGTATGGTGAAATGTAGAGACAATTGTTTGTGGTAACAAACCACTGTGTACTATGATTACAAAACTATATGCCAGTGGTCTCCATCTCCGGTCCTGGAGGGCCGCAGTGGCTTCAGGTTTTCATTCTCACTGTTTTCTTAATTGGTGACCTGTTTTTGCTGCTAATTAACTCCGTTTCCATTCATTTTAATTGACTTGTTTTTGTAAGATTTGTTCCTCTGAATTTCTTCAGTTCTTTCCTTAAACAGAAATGAAATGTGAAGTGAGTGAGCCAACAGAAGATCAACTAAGTCAGGGCCTCAAACTCAAACCAGTTCCTTAATGAGGCACCGAGTCTTATTGTTAATTAAACTCCAGCTCTAATTCCATGGCTTGTTGCTGCTCTCATTGTGTAATAGCAGACTTTTCTGACATTACTGATTTTCTCTTTTCTAAGAGTGCTGGTCAAATGTTTAGGAGACCTGAGCAGACCAACATTCCTGAGACCTCCATCTTTCTTTATTTTCAGATATTGTATGATGGACACAGTTTGCTGGTCGTGTTTTGGCTCATTTTGTATCTTATCATTAATTGGCTGCTAATTAAAGAAAAAGAAACAAGAGGTCTAAGTCTTCAAGAGCAATTCAACTAAAATTAATTCAAAAGAAGTTAATTAGCAGCAAAAACAGGTCACTAATTAAGAGAAGGGTGAGAATGAAAACCTGCAGGACTGGAGTTGGGAACCCCTGCTGTATGCCCCCCTTCTGAATAAAACAATGATGTGCTCCAATCAAAGTTATTATAGCTAACGAAAACTAAAATCTAAACTGAAACTATTATTAAAAAAACATTTTTGTAATAAAATAATTAACAAAACCAAAATGAAAAACTAAAACTAAACGAAACTATTAAAGTAGCTGGAAAGACTAACTGAAATAAAATAATAATAATAATTCTTGCTGTTAGTTTTTAACCCCTATAACTTTTAACTCTAAACCTGAAAGTCATCCACCACGAGCCGCCCGCAATATTCATCCAGTGAGCGGCGGCTGGTGAAGGAGGGCGGCTGTTCACACAGCATTTGTGGTGACAGAGCAAGCTGAACACACGCATAAAGCATGTTGATTAGAAAGTGATTTACGTACCGCCTTTCTTTGCACTTTTTGTATAACAAGATGTGATTCAAACGCGTGAAACTGGAATATGGTGGTCAACAAAAACTTTACCGTATGGACAGAAAAATCACGAGTGAGTAACGTTTCAGTTTATTTCTCAGGTGCCTGCTTTTTGTTGACAGTAATTCATTGTATAGAGAAAATATAAGTATAATCATGAAAAAAACTTGACCTCAGGGCGGCACGGTGGCACAATGCCTCGCAGTTGGGAGACCTGGGTTCGCTTCCTGGGTCCTCCCTGCATGGAGTTTGCATGTTCTCCCCGTGTCTGCGTGGGTCTCCTCCCAAAGACATGTAGGTTAGGTGGATGGGTGATTCTAAATTGGCCCTAGTGTGTGCTTGGTGTGTTTGTGTGTGTCCTGCGGTGTGTTGGCACCCTGCCTGGGATTGGATTCCTGCCTTGTGACCTGTGTTGGCTGGGATTGGCTCCAGCAGACCCCTGTGTTCGGATTCAGCAGGTTGGAAAATGGATGGATGGAAAATTCGATCTCAAGATTTTGATGAATCTTGATGTTTTAGACCACCCTAAGTCCAAAAATACCGTTTTTTGGAATTATGTCTGTGTGTGTGTGTGTGTAAACACGGTAACTCAAAAACACAACTAGATAGATGGATGAAATTTGGCATGTGGTCGTTACACCAAAATTGTAGATCTCAATTAACTTTTGGGCCAAATCCATCAACCAGAAGTGGTACTTTACCTGAACACATATTCAATTTTTTTATTAATTGATGCAGCTGCAGAGTCCGATTTAATCAGCTTTACTTTTATAATAATTGATCAATAAATTATTCATTTGATTTGATTTGTTGTTGATGGGTCTTTAATTTACATAATATAATCATTGCCTTGCAGTTTACTCCTCAAATATCCATCCCTATATCTGAGTACACGAGAAAGTCGAGGGGCGACCACTCCCGATTTTTGAAAATAAAACGGCACTAATCGAGAGACTGACTAGGTCACCATACAAGATCAGCATATTGTTGCTAACCAATCACTTTTGCTTTAAAAATGTCGTTTAACAATCAAGCGATGCAAACCTTGTAAAATTCCTGAGTTGGCAATGTCTCTACTGAACTACAGGTAGGTAAGCTAAAACAGAATCTGCCAAGTGATGAAAAGCTAAACATACTAAAGTGTTTTTGTATTTATGCTATATTTATGAATTTATCTTTTTTAGTTAATATTCATCATTATTAATACCAGATATTGTGAAAAGAATCCAATAGCAGAATTATGTTTGAAAATATTTGTCCCCATTTTTTCAATGTTTCTCTCTCTCTCTCTCAAAATAGATAGTTGAAATATTATATTCTTTTTGTTCTTAACATCATGCCATACCATACATATTGCATACCAGGAAATTTTCCTGCTTTTCATTCAAACCTGCTGCAGTAGGCTCCAGGTTCTTGCGATCCTGCCCTAATAAATAGGTTTAGATAATGTATATATTGTTCCTAATCTCAGATGCTGTCTCTGTTGTTTTGTGCCCATCCATATCCCTATTACCTACTCTTGCTCTGCTAATTGAGGGTTTACTGTTCTTATGGTGGGCTATTCGTTTCTTTGCCCCTAACCTTCACACTACATGCTTGTTTTTCTTTGTTTCCCTCAATATAGCTAGGTGGGGTCTGCACACTGATTCTAGCTTAAGAGTTTTGTTCTTCCTTGTTCTTGTCCCTAGTGTGAGCTTGGTGTATGTGCCCTGCGGTGGCCTGGCACCCTGCCCGGGATTTGTTCCTGCTTTGCGTCCTGTGTTGGCTTGGATTGGCTCCAGCAGACCCCCGTGACCCTGTGTTAGGATATAGCAGGTTGGACGATGACTGACTGACTTTACAGGGGGTGAATACTTTTTATCAGCAGGGTATATTTATGAAAGTATTTGCTAAATATTGTCAGAACTCAAAAGTACGGGAAAGAATAAATGCAGAATTATTGGAAAGTACCAAGTTTTTAACTCCTAATGCAGGACGACCCTCTACTTTCTGTCTTGTCCTGCCCCCCCAAAAGAGCTACACTCCAGAAGGGTGTCCCTCCCACTCTTTTCAGGATTTCAGTAGCCATTGTGAACCTTCGGTTGAGCAGCTATGGCACCATCCTGTCCTCCAGCCTGGCATCCTTGGCATGTTGATTCGATACTGCTGTAAAAAGACTTGTTCACATAATGCTCATTTATTTTTTAGTCAGATTTATTGAAAACAATGGCATCTGTGCACATCGGTGGTGACAGAGCACAGCTGACCACTTGAGTGGCACAGTAAAAAAACAAAACCAAACCAAAAACACTGATTCTGCATGCAGCATTACAGTCAAAAGAACAAGACGAAGATGTGGCCTCCTGCTTGCCAGCTGACACCACTGAGTGCAGCCACTTTGGCTTCTAAGCAGACTGAACCCCAAAAGTCCAGGGTGGCACCCCCAAATACTGGTTGTTTTACTGTGTGACAGACCCTCACTCCCCCAAGCCATGTAAACTCCCATACTGGCAAAGCGTCTGCTTATAGCACAGGAAGCTAAGACCAAAAAGGTGCATCGATGATTTTCAACACCTTGAGAGTAATAAATCACTTCCCACCCCCATATCCCATGATCACTCTGTGGCCAGCCAATTAGGGTGCATTTGCAAGTTGGCCACACCCATCGGCTTACAGAGCTGAGCTTTGACTGCTACTGAAATTTTCCCCCAACTGAGTGTAATTGCAGACCGCAGTACCTATGAGGTCAGTCATGTATCGCCCCAACATCACGAAACGCCCTCAACGTCAGTCACGTAACATTCTTCATAACAGACTATCATTAACATTATAGCCCTGTTACACTATGACTAAGATCGCAGTTGTAGGAGGGCTATCTGAGTCAAAGGCTGTTTGGTGACTGACGTTGTGGGCTTTACCTGACCTTATGTCATAGGTACTGCAAGCAGCAGCTAGACTCTTCTCAAATTTTCAGGCCGATGAGTGAACCGGTAAACGAGGTTGGGTTCGGTGGACGTGGGGTGGGGTTAGGCTTGCTGCCCTTGTGTAAAATGAATTTGCTCATAGAAAACGAAGGGGACAAAGTAGACAAGGATGCACCCCTGCAAGACGGCAGCTGGCTTTCTTGATTCCCCACCTGCTCAGGCAAAAAAAAAAAAATAAAGTATGCTTTGTGCCTTTAGGAACCACGTTACCCGAACTCTTCTGTAACATTTCAGGAATTCTTTACTGCTCTGACGCTGATCGTTCTGATCATAAAATAGATCATTATGATAGCAATTGACGAGACGAATTCATAATGAATTGCAGAATTATGGTATTTGAAGGTTCCTCTAGAGTGCTGCCTCTTTCTCTTGCACGATTTGGCTCAAAAACTAATTGGCGCATCGTCATCTCATAACAGGCTGAAGTTTCGAGTTTGGGATTTTTCCGTCCAGCCGTTTTAGCTTGAGACCGTCCTCGAGAAACTGTGACACACACACACACACACACACATCATGGAGATATCGATGTTTTCGGTATCAGGAGACCCCAACACGTCGAGATCCGGAGATTGATATTTTTGACGAATCTAAAGCTTTCTCTCCTCCCCCATAGATGACAGGTTATGTTGGGCGAGGATTGGGTTTGGAGTCCCCTAGACTTTCTCAAGGGCCGTCTTAATGCATGGGCATGCTGGGCAGTTGCCCGGGGAGCCCATGCTAATCCATGTAAGTTATGACTTGCTGAGTGGTTGTGTAAGTAGGGGCTCCAGTGCACTGCTTTGCCCGGGGGGCCTATAATGCTGTTAAGACAGCTCTGGATATGGGGATGGATATTTGAGGAGTAAACCGCAAGACAATGATTATATTTTTATATTATGTACATTAAAAAAACATCAACAACAAACCAAATCAAACTCATAATATACTGAACAGTTATTATAAAAGTAAAGTTGAACAAATCAGACTCTGCAGCTGCATGGATTAGAGGTAAAATACCACTTCTGGTTAGTGGAAATAACCCAAAAGTTGCCAGAAATCTACGTTTTCTACGTTATCGTAAGTTATCGTGTTTACATACATACACATAGACACAGACTCACAGACATTACTCCAAAGATGGTATTTTCGGACTCAGGGAGGTCTAAATGTCAAGATTCATCAAAATCTCGAAAGAGAATTTCTGGAGGTTTCCAGTATTTTCCCTATACTTTGTATACGAGACAGTCAGGGAGGTCTAAAACGTCGAGATTCATCAAAATGTAAACATCGAATATTTGGTCGATTACAATACTTTCCCTATACTTCGTATACAAGAAAACAAAATGATTACCTGCAAAAAGCCTTCAGCTGCTGTTTGAGGGATGCAAAAGAAGAAATGGAAAATTACCGACAAAGATCTAAATGGATTCATTATGGAGCATGACGAAGGGCACTATGATGGGACACAGAAAACCACCTGCCGGAGGTGTCATTGCCTACAGAATGAGTCCTGTACAACTCAATTCACCCAAGTATGGCCTTCCTGCCGGACGTGCACAGGGGCCGACCCCGTCTTACTGATAGAACCGACTCATGGTGGTCACTCATCCAGCTCAACTATGCTAGCGGTAAGTTGTTCGAAATGAAAACTCGCCTGCTCTTATAGGTTCTCCATTTTCTTCAGGGCAATGTAATAATGTTACCACAGTCTTTGTAAATCCCCCATTTGCTCCATCTCCCTTATCCCTTCCCAGAGTCTATTAAGTACTTTTAATGACTGTGCATGCTAAGAAAGATGATACATAAACTAGAAGACAGAACAGGTGCCACTGCAAGTCAGGAGTCATGAGCAGAACATTGGCTGGTTCAGTGCAAAGGCCAACCACATTTACCAAGACCCCCCATAACACAAATGAATCCAAGTTGTGAGCCTTCGACACCCAGCAGCGTCTAAGAGTCCTCATGGGCATGTCTTCCCCCTGACCCCCTACCACAATGCCACAAGCACAGGGAGTGAATATCCACAGACATGGAGAGGCAGAGACAAACAACATTTTCTTTCTTTGGCCAGTCTACTTGAGTTTTGGAGACACCGAATCTCTGGGACCACATGTGTTCGTTTACATGGGGGGGGCAAGGCTTCACAAGCGGGCATTAAAAAAAAAAAAGGGGGTATAGAGGTGTTGTTTCTACCTCCCTTCCTCGCAATGGCAGGGGCATGCACCATTAAATACTGAGGACAGGTGTCCAGCAGTCACTTGGCAGAATTATATGGCAGTGAGCCCCCTTTTCCCCCAGAGAATACCCAAATGCACTGTGTTGGGGGAGAAGGGGCAAAGGATTAAGAGTTGTTAGGTGTGCAGCAAGGTTCACGGGGAGGGAGGAGCAGGAAGACGAGCTTTACACCCCATAATACAAAACCTGTCACCAGGGAAGCAGGGCGTTAGACAAGTCCCCATGTCCATGCAGGAAACTATTGACACCTAGGGGGGGAAAAAAAGAAAAAGACGATCATCAGCATCATGTAAGACAGCGTGTTATAAGGAGTCATTAAATAATATTAACTCCATGACACAGAGGGTGGGAGTGAGTGCACAGTACAGCAACAACAATAACAACAATAACGGCACTCTATATTTCTATAGCACATTTTCATACAAATGATGGAGTTTAAAGTGCTTTACATGATGAAGAAAGAGAAAAAGACAAAATAAATAAGAAAACATGATTAGGGAACACTAATTAAAATAGAATAAAAACATTCAGGGTCCTCCTTAACTCTGTTGTTTCCAGAATGGCTTCTTGTTCTTTCAGCTCTGAACAAAAAAACACTAGGAACACAAAATGGATAGAAGGATGGATGTATAGATGAATAAGAACACAGACAGATGGCCTCGTGCTGAGACAAAGGGGGTCTTTATAATGAGAATGCAATTGTGAGAGAAATGCCAAGTTCATTACTGGCAAGTCAAATCAATCTTTTGTTATGCCCTAAATCAGGGGTGCCCAATGCGTCGATCATGATCGACTGGTAGATTGCAAAGGTAGTTCAGGTAGATCGTGTTGCATTCAAAAAAATTTTTTTTTTAAACGTTAGTCTATCATATATCCTCCCTATGGCATTTGCCACTTGATTGACATACAGGGCGGCCAGTCTGAGATCTCTTTTCTTCTAAGACACTGGTCATCCCGCACGCACGATCAAACGCGCGAGCCACTGCAAAACTCCAGCTATCTAAGTGATCTAGTTAGCCTTCCAATTTATATCGACTAAAGAAGGAATTTAAACAAAAAAATGTTGTTTATGGGCTGGATGTGGAATTGGAAGAGGATTTTTTTCTCACAATGTCACAATCGAAGTGCGTTTGTCTGACGTCCGAGGTTCGATCCCTGATGAGGGGTGCAGTGGAGTGTGTATGCCTGATGAGCCCAAAATAGGGCGAAACACGTGTCGCGTACTCTTTGCATTATTGGACAGTTAACTATGTAACAGAGTATGATCTGCTTCTCGCAACTGAGAGGGACCCGTGGCGGATGTTTGCTGACTTGCAGACCAACTACACGCGTTACCTGGTAGGTAACCACCCATAAAATCAGATTGTGATTCAGATTCCAGACTTTGAATGCTATATATATACAGCACAGTGGTATACAGTGATATACAGTATATATATATATATAATTTTTAATGTAGGTAGATCATTTCGACCTGGTCATTTTAAAAGTAGCTCGCAAGCCAAAAAAGTGTGGGTACTTCTGTCCTAAATGGTAAACCATAAATCAGGAAGCTAAGGCTTTTGTTTTTAAAGAACTGTGATGGATGGCCGGGACCCTCCATAATGGAAGAACTGGGGGAGAGAATATACAGAGAGCATTATCTCCCCTTGAGTGCTAGATGGCAGCCCCCCAGGTTGCAGTGGTAGCTCAGATTCCCTCAGGGCTTCATGGGAGTTGGAGTTCAGCACAGTCATGTTGGGTGCAAACAGGGGGTGCTGCACGGACTGCAGAGCCCTAACTTGGTCAGGTTTCCTCCTCACCCAGAAGTGCTTCCGGACCACACTAACGGGCCAATGGAAGTACTGCTGGGTACAGGATTAAAGAAACCCGCTGCCACTGTTCCAGGGGCCAGAATCGGGAGGTGGAGGACAAAGCTTGCTGGAGTCGGAGGAGGAGGAGGAGTGGAGGCAGAAGGAGACAGACAGAGTCAGGGAGTGAGAGAAGAAGAAGTAGTGCAGTGTGCTGTGCTGAGGAAGAGATTCCCCCATGTAAATAAACAAAAACAACAACAACATTTTTTTCTATAACATGTTTTCATACAACTGATGTAGCTCAAAGTGCTTTACAAGATGAAGAAAGAAAAAAGAAAAATGAAAAAATATGATTAGGCAACGCTAAGTAACAAAGAATAAAGTATAGTCCAATGGGCAGGAGGACAGATAAAAAAAAAAAAAAAAAAAATCTGCAGGGGTTCTGAGGCCACGAGACCACCCAGCCCCCACTGGACAGTCTACCTAGCATAAATGATCTAAATCAGTCTTCATGGTCTTCAGGCTTCACGTGGAGTCTTTTATGAAATAAAAGCAGTGTGTGTGGAAGAACTTCTGCCTGTGTCAGGTTTGGGGAGCTGGTGCGCCCCCTGCAGGCCACAGGACATTAGGACAGTCTGGATGAGAAGAGGCCGTTCAGGCCAACGAAGCTCACCAGACTTATCCACTTCATTCTTCCAAACTAATAAGTCAAGTCCAGTTCTGAATGTCCCTAAAGTCCTATAGACTACCACACGACTTGGTCACTTATTCCATGTGTCTGTGGCTCTCTGTGTGAAGAAAAACCTGTTAATGTTTGTGTGAAATTGACCTTTAACAAGTGTCCAACTGTGTCCCCGTGTTCTTGATGAACTCATTTTAAAGTCTCTGTCTCTGATCCACTGCACTAATTCCCTTCATAATTTTAAACACTTCACTCAGGTCTCCACTTCATCTCCTTAAAGGCTCAGCTCTTTTAATCTTTCCTCATAACTCATCCCCTGTAGCCCCTCAGTCAGCCCAGTTGCTCTTCTCTGTTCTTTTTCTGGTGCTGTTATGTCCTGTTTGTAGCCTGGAGATCAAAACTCAGTGCTCAGTATTCCAGACGAGGCTCACCAGTTGTGTTATAAAGCTCAATATAACCTCCTGTGACTTGTACTCCACACATCAAGGCGCTATATAACCTGACATTCTGTTAGCCTTCTTAATGGGTTCTGAACACTGTCAGGACATTGATAGTGTCATAGTTTTAAACTCTTCAGTCTGGTCTCCTCTTAATCGCCTTTAAAGGCTCAGCTCTTTTAATCTTTCCTCATAACTCATTCCTCTGTAGCCCCTCAATCAGCCCAGTCGCTCTTCTCTGGACCTTTTCTGGTGCTGCTATGTCATCTTTGTAACCTGGAGACCAAAACTGCACCCAGTACTCCAGATGAGGCCTCACAAGTGCGTTATAAAGTTTTAGCAGAGCCTCCTGTGACTTGTACTGCACACATCAAGGCGCTATATAACCTTACATTCTGTTAGCCTTCTTAATGGCTTTGGAACACTGTCTGGACGTTGATAGTGTCAAGTCCACTATGACTCCTAAATCCTTCTCAAAATGTGGACTTTCAGTTTTCAGACCTCCCGTTGTGTATTCAAACCTCACCTTTTTACTTCCTACATATAATACTTTTTGATATACAATATTAATCCCCAACAGGAAATCGTCTTTTTCGCATGACAGAGTCAGAGTTAGCCATTGTAGAGCACCCCTGAAGAAATTTTTACTTTAAGGGCCTTAACCTGCAATTGCTCCATCCTGGGTATGATGTTAACCTGCATGCAGCCCTGCAAGTAGGCCTTCCAACCTACAGGGAAAAATTAGATGTTGGTGGCAGGACAGGCACTCCAGCCACCATAAAGGGCCCAACAGAGTAGGATCCCTTCTGGCAGTAATGGGACTTGAATCGGCAATCATGCAGATACCGGCGCAGATCCTTCGCCTCAAAGCCACTATGTGGTCCGTTCTTTTTAACTAGAACTACACCAGAAGAATCAAGCAAAGAAAACTCTCAATATCCAGACCTCGGATGATTCCAGCAGCGCACATGTCAAATGTTATGCACTTGCACTAAACACATCCCTCCTGGCTTCCCATCAGACATCACTAGAGCCACCAGCACACTATAGATATAAAATGGCAGAGCCCATGTACAATCACAAAGGGGTCGTGCAATCCAAGCTAAACTTCACAAAGAAGTTTTCTAGCAAAAAACTATTCTCAAAAGTCGATTCTGGGAAGAAACATCCATCATGACGACAAAATGAAATTTCAACGTATGCGAAAAATGACTAACAAATTGTAAGCTATATCATAAAAAGCTACGGAAACGGGAGAAGGGATGTTATTCTCACCCTCTGGCACCCCACTTGAAGCTCTGTCTGCCAATCTAACATCTGAGCTGCGAGAACATCTGCAGAAGAGCAAGTGCAGCAGAAAGGCAGCACGTGCCACCCTCACGTCAAAGGGCTAAAGCTTAACGAAGCTCAGTCCTTTCAGTCTCCCATAAGGAAGATGCAGTTTCATCCAAATCCGGTCGTTCAGAATCCTCCAAGGAAAGGGAAATCCGGATGACTTCCTAGAAATGAATGTTAAAGAAGACCCTCGAGGACCTTGGTGCCAAAGAAAGGTTAATTCAGTTTGAGAGCTGCAGCAAACTGCTGGGTCGTGATGTTGAAGCGGATGCCCCTCTTACTTTTGAGTGTGAGATGTTCAGCTCATTTCATAATTAGATAACAAAAAGAGGGATGCGGATTGACTGCTTCCTCTCTTCTGGAAACTTTAGATGTTATTAAGGTCTTGCTTCTTGCATTGTCTACAATAAAAATTGTAATTGGTGCATGCATAAGCTTTTAAATGTGTTAGCATAAAAATATGTGAAACATAATGGAATCCATTATTGTGTACCTAACTGTTTATATTTCTACGAGCATTTGCAGTGTGTTAGATGACAACTTTCAGATTTAAATGTACAGTATGAGTTTTAGGCTTTTAGGGTCAATAGTGTCACGTGTACATAGTTCAGTGAAATTCTTATTTGCTTGTGTTGATCCGCATGTAACATGTCGCCACTCCCTAGCGTCGTATTCAATCAGTAGAGACACCGTACCTCGAGACTTATGTCTTTCATACCCGACAGATCTCAGCAAAATATTTGTCATAACCTCTAGCAGCAGGTTGGGAACAGATGTGGCGCTCATCCTGACGGACGGACTGGTTAGGCTTGAGACTATGAAACAGAAAGTGAAGCTTGGAGGAAGAAATGAAAGAGTGGTCAGAAAACAGAAGGGCTAATTAACGTTTAATAAATCACAATATGTTAATTATAGATTGTTGTAAATAGGTTTGATGCCTAGAAAACATCCCCAATAACAGCCACTAAAAACACAAAGGTCTTCTATTTAGATTTTTAACTGAGAATCTTAACACACCATCGCCTTTTATACTCCCTGGCTGATGACATCACAATGCATCACTTCCTGTGACAGCTCTCTGTCACTATCAACAATATGGCTGCCAATACACAGACTACCAGCAATCAGCGATTAAAGTATATTTTTTATTTTAAGGAATTTTTCCTTAAGCTTAATATGCAATCTTTGCATCTATTCTGGGGGTTTGTAACGTTAGAGCAGCGGCTCTCAAACTGTGGGGGGCGCTGAAGCTGTACAAGGGGACCATCGAATAAATTAACATGATATCAAAATTATTTTTTTTACATTTTTATTTCAAATTTAAATTTGCAAGCATATAACCACAACGAATGGATAATAACTAAAATTAAAATAAAACATTTATAAGGCATCGATCTAATGATTAATATGTGCCAGCTTTAAAGTACACAGCCTGGTTTGATATTCGAGATATCGAGACACTCTGAGCTCCTTTTCTATTTGAAGTTTATTTCTATGACGAGCGGCGCCGCTGCTGCTGCTTTTATAGTCGCGTATTTTCAATCCAGAAAGTTCGAGACGTATCGGTATCTGTCGCGAACAGTCGGGTAACAGTAGATCAGATGATAATGCGGCGCGATTGCACCACATTGGCAGCGTAGCCAATGTTGCCAAATTGAGTTAAATAATTTACTGCGTATTGGGTTATTTTCATGATACAACTAATAGCGGGATAATATTTGTCGGATGAAAATAC
Source organism: Polypterus bichir lapradei (assembly GCA_026402145.1). NCBI lineage: Eukaryota > Metazoa > Chordata > Cladistia > Polypteriformes > Polypteridae > Polypterus > Polypterus bichir. The sequence goes on from JANRMT010062802.1 coordinate 17,409,559, forward strand.
GTTCGTCTCGCGCAGATTGACTTCATCGGTGTCATCGTTTACGAGATTTTTAAAAAATTAAAACAAATTTAATCGTTTCTTTACATAAAAAAAATTAAATAAGAATAAATAATTTATTCTTTGTTTTTGGGATTAGAGTTACTACCAAAAACCACACAAAGCATTTTAACAGTTATGAAAGCACTTTAAAAAAAAATAAATTGCAAATATTTTATCGAAGTTAGCCGAACACATGCAAATCTTATGGAAGTAAAAATGATAGGATACCGCGACACCGCACGAGTATCATACCTTTGTTAGTTGTATCATGGATTATTGTCATCTACTGTATCTTAGATTATGCAAGGGGCGCAGAATTATTCCTGGTAGAAAAGGGGGGAGGGTGGGGGCGCAAAATACGAAAATTTGAGAACCGCTGCACTAGAGAATCAATTTTTGACGTTTGTTTTATGTTTGAATATTTTTTAAATATTTTTGACACCACTTTGTTTTGGTGACATTTTGAGAGTTTCCTCAGTGATGCTCCATTCATTCATGACGCCATCGAGAGTGACTTTATATTGGTCACTCACTCCTTGTAAGCCCCAAACTGTTCCAAGGCTGAATAAACTTACTGGTGGGTTTTGTGTATTTTTTTTTCCTTGTTATTTTGGTATTTTATTCCTGCTTCAAATAAGAATTCAGATTTTGATTTTGTGTTAACTGGTTTTGACCGTCGGTTCTTGATTTTCAGTGTTGTCTTTTGACCATGTTCTTCTCTTGGTCCCTACTATCTCCTTCATGACAGTACAGAGCTAAAATGTACAAACAGAAAATATTCAATGATAATTATGCAAACTTCACCAAATTCAGAGTAGAACACACAAAAATACATCTCCAAAGTCATTACAAAGCACAAATCCCATATAATGAAAGGTGGAAATTGTGGAAAGGCACCATGTTATTGTTAGGAATTAAGTGAACAGGATTGGCGGGCTTTGTTGGGCTAACTGGTCTTTTCTCATTAACATTTTTCTGTTTCAGCCAGGGTTTGTTTCCTGCCTTATTCTTGACTTCCATTTATCTCTTATTTTATAAAGTTCTAGTTGAATACCCGTGCTTCACTACGGGATAGCAACAGGAAAGATGTGTTCTAAAATATACAGAGTGACAGTATACATCCTGTACAGGTCATAAGGCAAGATTTAGCACGTAAACGAAACAACATACTAGTTACAAGTGGAACCTCGGTTTGCGAGCATAATTCATTCCGGAAACGTGTGTGGAGCCAACCCGGACACAGACAGGCGGACATGTTGTTACTCAACCACCACACGTTTATTTTCACTATTTACAGGCAATATATTGGTCACACAGAACCCAGCCAATGGTCACTAAGACCCAGTTCAGTGCACAATACACCCCAATACAAAGTCCTGGCCACAAATGCCTCTCTTCGGGCCGCCTCCACAACTCCTCTGTGCTTCGTCCTTCCTCCTCCCGACTCCAGCGTTGAATGAATGGAGACGGCCCCTTTTATGCAGTCTCCGGATGAGCACCAGGTGTTCCCGGCATTCCCCACTTGGCCACGCCCCAGCGTGGCGGAAGTGCCGGCTGTCCTCCCGGCAGCTCTGCGGGTGTCTCCCAAAGTCTTCCCCCCAGCACTTCCTGCTGTGGTGGAAGTGCTGGGGCAACAGGCAGCCCCCGCGTGGTCCCAGATGGGCGCACGCCCACTTCCAGTCTTCCAAGGCATCCCGGCCGGGTCATCGCCCCTGGCATCCACGACACGTGCTTGTAATCCAAAGCACTCGCATATCAAAGCGTATTTCCCAATTTGTTTCACAACCCACAAATATTTATATAAAAATAATTAATACACTGTGGTGGGTTAGCGCCCTGCCTGGGGTTTGTTTCCTGCCTTGCGCCCTGTGTTGGCTGGGATTGGCTCCAGCAGACCCCCGTGACCCTGTAGTTAGAATATAGCGGGTTGGATAATGGACGGATGGATGGATGGATGAAATCTTCACTCTAACTAACGGAATCCTTGCTATCTGTTGGCTCACTGGAATCTTTTTTTGTGACTTTAACAAGGAAACCTCTCCAATGACAGTTGCTTTTGCCTGAAGAGTCACTACACTTGGACACAAAATAAAAAAAAATGCTTTACGCAATAAAAGGTTTCTAAACTCTTTTGGAATTAACCAACGGGACGACATGCGAGCGTCCTGAAGCAAGCAACCGCAGACTCCCAGCGCTGTAGCAGTTCGCCGTAAAAGAGAATTACAAAAGACGGCAGACATGCTATAAGCGCCTGTCGTCGATGGGTGATGCAAGGAACGTTATAAATGCACTAACCTGGCCACGACCCTGCCTGATTGCTGTGTCTCTGTATAGGAGAGCGGTAGATCCCACTACAATAAATAACCGTGCTGTTCCTGTTTCACACTGAATAAAGCTGGTTTTACTAAAGTACTGAGACTCAGCCTCGTGTTTTGGGGTGCAAGACAGGGACTGGCACGTTACAGGACACACACACATGGTCACAATGCTGTAATAAACAGTATACATGCATACGGATATTGACTATATGAGTGAGGCACACCGACTGAGAACGAGCAAAAGAGACGATTACCCACAATCCCCACGTGACGCTTGGCGGACAAAGCGTAGACGTACTACTCGTATTGCAAGACCTCGCTCGTTTGTCAAGTTCAACTTTATTAAAAATTTTAGCTCATCTTGCAAAACACTCGCAAACCAAGTTACTCGCGATCCAAGGTTTCACTGTATCTCTTGAAATGGTTTACTCAAATATAAGCTGTTTTAAGTATAGACATTTCGGAGAGGTACTGAGGCTTGGTGCGGTAGGAGTCGCCGGTCCGGGTCATGGTGTACGGCGTGAACCTCCACCAGTTATTAGAGATGTGACTAACAATGTCAACCCACATCTGAGTGGCCAGAGAGGTGGTGCCGTGCACAAGGCAGGCCAGCGAGGAGAACAGGCACGCGCCTTCATCGCTCATACGTACCACGTGGTGAGGGACCATGACTTCATGAATATAAATCCTTTCTCCTTCTGTCATAGTTTTACGGGTTTATTTAAAGAGGTATAAACTTAATAGAAGAATTCGTGAAGGAAGTATGGCAAAGAAAAAAAAAAAACCTATCAAAATCAAAATCCTTAAAAAAAATTAATTTGCTTTAATATACCTTGGAATAACCTAACCAAATTATTTTAAAAGATAAATAAATAGCAAATTATAAACACTTTGTGGAAACTCGAAAATATCAAAACAAAACTTGTACTCTTCAGAAAAATTAAAGTATTTTTAATTTACTTTATTTATTTTAGAAAGAAATGGTGTGACTGGGTCTAAAAATCATTAAGAAATTTCATGCTTGGACCACGAAATTTTTAAAACCATTTCTTAGCGAGCACCTATGGGCCAAGGGTAACCTACATTCCACATTTCAAGTCCCAAGTCCTAATGGTTCGGGAGATTTTTTAATGAGTGAGTCAGTGGTATTTGGCGTTTATATATATATAGATTATATTCCAGGTATTTTATTTTTGTGTAATTTTTGTTAATATTGTTTTCTTCAGATGTTTAAATATATTCCTGGGTGGCATGGTGGCTCAGTGGCAGTTCAGGTTCTGGTGAACCCTGGATGGAGTTTGCCCGTCCTCCTTGTGTCTGTCTGGGTTTCCTCTAGGTGTTGCTGTTTCTTTCTACAGTTTGACGATGTGCAGGTTTAGGTGGATTGGTGACGCTAAATTAGCCCCTGCTTGATCGAGCTGCCCTGTGAGACATCCCTGAGACTTTGTGGGACTTTGTGAGTTGCTGGATATCATGGCCGGCCTGTCCACTGGTACTGTGAGTGCTGTGCAGAGTGGAGGCAGAACCTCTGCATTCTTCCCAGATGATTCTGGGGTATGTCAGGGGTCTTTTCTTACTCCTACTCTCCTCAATGCTTGCATGTACTGGGTGTTGGGCAGAGTCGTGGGGTCCAGATGCTGTGGGGCAGCTGTTAGTGAATAAAGATTCACTGATCTTGACTTTGCTGACAATGCTGTATCTTCGCAGGGTTCATGGAGGCTCTGATCAGGGCTCACGAGAGACTGTGTGAGGGGTCTGAGTGTCTGGGCTTGCAAGTGTCCTGATAAAAACTAAGAGCCATGTCTTTAATGACCTCTTGGGCACAGCCATCTACAGTGTGTCTGTCTGCGGAGAGAGTGTCGACCTCGTCGAGAGGTTTACTTACCTCAGCATCGACATTCACGTCTCTGGTGACTCTTCCTATGAAGTCAGTGGACGGATTGGGAGAGCATGGTAGGGAAGGGTCACTGTGGAAAGGGGTGTATGGCGCTCCTGATATCTCTACAAAAGGATGAAGGTCCAAGTCTTTAGAGTCCTGCTGCTCCCTGTTTTGCTATATGGTTGTGAGACATGGACTGTTTCCAGTGACCTGAGACGAAGACTGGACTCCTTCATTTTTGTGTCTCTTCAGAGAATCCTTGGGTATTGCTGGTTTGACTTTGTGCTGCTCATGGAGTCCTGAATGAGGCACATTACCTGCATTGTGAGGAAGCATCAGTTATGGCACTACAGCCATGTGGCGTGATTCACCGAGGTGTGATCTGGCTCATGGGACCCTCATTGTTGGGGACCCAAGTGGGTGGACCAGGCCAAGTGAATGCCCACGTAACACCTGGCTGTGGCAGATAGAGGGTCATTTCCGGAGAGTGGGACTGGACCAGATGTCTGCCCCAACCGGGATCTTAAGGTGTTTTCTCATGTGGTGGGTGCGTCAATGTGCTGTACCAGTGCCTGCTCCCCAACCTGACCTGACTTGGCCTTGTTGTGTTCACCCTATGAGGAGCTGACTTCCTGTACAGTGTTTGTTCCTGCCTTGCACTCAACACCTGATGAGACAGGGTCCAGCTTCCATGTGACCATGCTCTGGATAAGTGGGTTTAAAAGATGGACAGATGGATGGATGGATAGATGGAAAGTTAGTCCTTGTGTTTAATGGGTGGATCCCCCAAGAACTGAATCAGTCCTGATGACACTTCTGCCAGGACTGTCGTCTACCTTTATATTCTGGTGGTAGACATGGTCCCGGCAGTGTGTCATTGAGAGCTGTGGAGATAGCATCGAGTGAGTACGGTCTGATTTACTGGTTTGTGAATTTTTTGCATTGTTTGTGGTCTTTTTGGTTTTTGGACTGGCCTTGTTGACCTTGAATTGTCTTTTCAGGTAAACCCTTTTTTGGGATTATTTTGTACTTTGTTCTGTTTTTGACAATTTTTCATATTCAACTTATTCATACAAATAATTTTTTTTTCATGAAGATACATTGTTGACCTTGCCATTTAAGATAAAGGCTTTATGATTAATCATTTCTATTAAAAGGTATATTTTAGTGTTTTGAATACAGTGGACCCTTGACTTATGAACTCAATTCATTCGCGAGGGCTGGTTGTAACTCAAGATGGTTGTAAGTCAAGACTATTTCTCCCATAAGAAATAATAGAAATACCAATAATGCGCTCTGAACCTCCCACAGCAACACTTACTTAAACTTTTCATGATAAAAAAGGTTGTATAATGTGCATAATTTACCAAAACACCAATAATTTTTCTAATGTACTAACTAAAAAGTTATAAAAAGTGCCTAGCCTACCAGAAACAATTTCATACTGCACTCACCATTTAATTTGACATCTTTGGGCTGCAGGAAGGGAGGAGGAGGAGAATGAAACGGAAGGTGGTTATTGTTTAGAAGGAGCCTCCTTATGCAAATCTTTTCTTTGTAAAATTGTCGAGATGGTGGATTTCGACATGCTGTACATATTAGTGAGGTCGGTCACGAATGCCACTCTCATATTTCCACACAATTTCCTTCTTCGTTTCGATTGTGATTGCGTTTCTCAAGTTAATAATGACAGTAGTCGGACACTCAGTTCAAAGCTGGTTGTGTTGTGAACTGCTGTAATAATACACTCCAAAGCAAGCCGGTGCTGACTCAGCCTGATGACATCATCTTGTGCCGCGCCAGCCCGCTAGCTAACATCCCTTAACAATCGCTTTCTTTACCTTCGTTGCCTTCTCTTCCTTCCTTAGCAATTATGCGTCTTGCTTGCCATGGTCTTAGTGAATTATATATATAGATAAATCACTGCACTGACCGAAATTACGTCCACAAACACATGTATCTGGGCTCCGACTGACGCTTACGAACGTTCTCGGCTGTTTGTTTACAATCGCACAAGCGGATACACGTGACCGCATTCGGGTCGTAACGCAAGATGTTGGTCGTAAATGAAAACAAAAATTTTGGTCGTAAATCAAGTTGTTCGCATGTCAGGCCGGTCGTATGTCAAGGGTCGACTGTATTTTTGAACGTTTAATGCCAGTGCCCCATTTTGGGCCTCTCTTCAGTTTTGGGGTCTGGTAGACTGGGGTGAGGCTTATTGTGTGAGAAGTTGAAGTTGAAACATTAAAAAAAGATTTCGCGTGAGAGAGCGAGAGAGAGAGCACAAGCGAGAGAGCGAGAGAGAGAGAGAGTTAGCGAGAGAGAGAGCGAGTGTGAGAGAGTAAGTGAGAGAGAGAGAGAGAGAGAGCGAGAGAGAGAGAGAGAGCGCAAGAAGGCAGTTAAAGAATTTACTGTGCTTATTTTTAAAGAGACTGCAAGGTTAGTTTTCTTTGTTCAAGGTTTTCTTAGTGTTATTCAATGTTTTTACATTTAGTTTACTATTACACTGTGCATTCTATGGTATAATTAACTATTTTTGTGCTTAAAAATCTTTAAAAAAATATATTTGCACACAGCTCGCATGGTCCATAACAGATTAATTGTATTTACATACAATCCTATGGGGGAAATTACTTCGGGTCACGACCAAATCGGGTTGCGACCAGAGTTTTGGAACGAATTACGGTCGTGACCTGAGGTTCCACTGTATATATATATTTTATAAGTACAGTTGTGGCCGCAAGAAGTGGAACAATTGTTTGGAGAGATTTAAGAAGAAGGGTTATGTTGTGTGAGGTACACCAGGCTAAGAGGTGCCTGGTGGCTGAGCTGTTGGTTGGTGATAAGGAGTGGTTTAGGCTCCTGAGAACCAAAAACAGCTCCTGAGATTTTTTTGTTTTGTTTTGAGGAGTGGTATTTATCACATGGGCTGAAACAGAATCCAGTTTTGTTTTATTTTAAGGCTGCTGATACCCTTACATGAACTAAAAGTGACTGCGTATATATCAGAGTAAGAGCCTCTGTGTTTTACATATTCTATTTTTCTTCTTTGCATTTTCATAATTAGAATTGTTTTGTCACAGGATTATATATACAGTATTTTTGTGCAACCATTTACATTTTTTTTTCTCTTTCTCTATCGTGGAATAGTAAAATTACCTTTTATCTGCCTCTCTTATTACCCCCTCAGTCCAGGCCATCTGGTTTAGTAGACGGCCTGTGACAGACTGTTCTTGCCTGTGCCTCAGGCCCATTGGGGAGACCTGATGGGTGGGCAGGGGAGGCAAGGAAGAAAGATGCAGGGGGGGCTCACAGAAGAAGAAGAGGAAAGGTACTCGACTTTAACTCAATAGTTTTAGTCTTGGTTTTTTAATTACTTGGATTTATTGATTGATTTTAACTCCCACAAAAGAAAACTGGTTTTATGACTTATTAATTGGATTATTTATTGAATTGCTCCACACTATTTGACACTATCTGATTCGAATAAACTGCACTACATACTTTTTGCACCAGCTTGTCGTTTGTGTCCTCAATGCACTAGTCCATCCTCGGTTGCTAACTATCGATGTCCTGGGATCAGGAAGATGCCAACGTGTGTCAGTGGTCTCCATTAAAGACAAACTTTCTAACAATGGTGAGTTAATCCTTCGAAGCAACAGACTTTTTGAAGAGGAGACTTTTTGGAGCAGAGATTTTTTCAAGTCCAGCGACACAAGAACCACACCCACAATCTACTCACCCCTCATTCTTGTAAATGTTATTGTCAGACACAGTTCCTGTGCTCTCAGCTCTTAACGTATCCTAACTACAGGATCACGGGGGTCTGCTGGAGCCCAATCCCAACCAACACAGAGTGCAAGGCAGGAAGCAAACCCCACAGGGCGCGTACACACACACACACCAAGCACAATTTAGGATCGCCAATGCACCTCTTTGGACTGTGGGAGGAAACCGGAGTACCCGGAGGAAACCCACGCAGACACGGGGAGAACATGCAAACTCCACGCAGGTAGGACCTATGAAGTGAACCCAGGTCTCCTAACTGCGAGGCAGCAGCACTACCCACTGCGCCACCGTGCCACCCTAACTTTTTTTTTTTAATTAATTTGTTTCTTTCAATGTAGTCTTTTTCTGGACAATAATTTTATAGGTTCTAGATGAAACATCAATGACTAAGCAAAGAAGAAAGGGCAGCATGTCAAAAAGAGGCCTAAAAGCGTTGGAGAGAAAAGAATTAAAAAAGAACAATAATAATCTAAGTGCAAATTCGGAAAATAAGGAAAGTTATAATCAGCCCGGACCAAGTGGAATTGAAAATCTAGCAGGTCCAAGCGGGGGCGGAAATAAAAGACAAAGAGTATAAGACAAAGTAGAACGCCGTAAAAAAGTTCAAAAACGTTGGTGCGATACACATGTAGAGCAGGTTAGAGATTATGAAAGTACTAAAATTTGAAAGTCTCTAAAAACTGATAGTATAAGATCGCATTAGCACTAACAAACTGAAATTATTACTCTGTGAAGTAACAGAACAGCGAAAAGAGATAAAATATATGGACATAGGTGATATGACAGAAGTATGTAGATATTGTTCGGCTTTAAACTTTAAGTCGGAGAAAAGTAGTGTTTCTTCCCAATGAAGAGGCCAATCCCACGAATATTAAAAGATTTGTTATCTGATGAAAGTGAAATCCACAAACACTACAGGCAAAATATCTGCATCTACAATAATCTGTTCACGTTTGCATCATTCAATACTCAAAACGTAGATTTACACGATTCAGGACCATACGCTATGAGAATCCGTGGTCCCGCAACAATTAAAGCTACGACAAGCTTAATCACAATTCGATCAGGTTTATATTTATGATCACGGAGAAGCGATGCAACATAGAATCGAAAGAGTTAAACGATCAGACGTATTAAAAATTCTACAGCCAATAATGGATACAAATCCATACATCCAAAGGTATTGAACTTTACATGAAATTTATCTGAAAAACACGAACAAAGAAGTTTTCTTGAATTTCTATATTAATCCGAAAGATCACACTCACGTATACAGTATAATAAACCAACTTGTGATGAATTGTCAGCGATAATAGTTTTGAAAGACGGAGATATCAAAGACAGAGTTGATATTCGTGTTTATCCAAAAGCACAGCACGATTCGTCACAAGCGGCAGATCCGGGAAATGACGAGTGCGTGGAGCCCGCACTGGGGTTGGTGAACGAAGCGAGCAGGGGACAGAGCCCCCTCGTTTTCATAAAGGTAGGGACAGGATGTAATTTTCAAATAAAAGTACAAATCAGTGTTTTGTAATTGCTGTTTAACCTGTATTTAATCAAAAAACGGTACAAAACTTGTAAGGTTTAAGCCTAATCAAGCTCATTTATTTCGCTCAATTTGCACTCAGTCTATACGTGATGCCTGCGGCTCGTTCCATAGAAGTGTCGACGGGAGTGCGTTTCGGTACGTCGCCTTTCCTTTTAATGACATCGTATGGGAATGGAGGACACTAACGGTTGGAGTGTTGCAAGTCGGATTTTTTTCCCCGCTCTTCGTTGACACCAGCAGGACTCCAGCTGCACAAAAGTGTGTGTGTGAGTTGATGTGGCCTGCCAGCGTATTTTACACTTCAAAATATGTCACACTTTTTTGATTTTATCGGGACTGCCGGCCGGCCGGCCGCACTCTCCGCCTGCAAAGCCTCGCTGTAGTAATGGGTATTGAAGGAGGCCTGCCATTGCCTTGCTGAAATAAGTAAGGACATACCTGAGAAAGACATAGCCAAGATGTCTGTATATGTCGCTCCAAAATGGCAGTGTACCCATCAGCCTTAGTGGTGCCTTCACAGATGTGTACTAACACATGGCAGAAGCTGACTTTTAATCTTGGCGTTACTAACAATCGCGATTTTCGTTTTCTCTTTTTGACCTGGAGAACACGACGTCCATTTTTCTGTAAAAAAACAAATTGTAACGGAGAGCTGGGACCTTTACCCGACTGGGACGCCTTTATAAGGGAATGACGGGGAAAGAACTTGCATGGGGCATATTCGCATATGCCTAAGAACGTCCCTGCTCCTCAAAAGGAGGATGACAGAGGGCTTGCTACAGTGCCATGGGTTTGGAGCATGGAAGCTCAACCCCGTTAAGGCCCGTCGCCACCACCAGGGGGCACAAGGGGAACAGAGGAGCTCTTCTCTGCAGGACAGCCACCACACGGGGATGTATGCTGGGAAGAAGATCATGGGATACCTGCCGCACTTCCTGGTGCTCTATGAAAGGAGCCTCCTCACTCACTCCGCACCAGGAGACAGTCGGGTGGGAGAGGTTGACTCTTGCCTAAGGAGGAATGGAGGAGGCTGTGATGGAGAGAAGAGACAAAGCGCTGTGATTTATTATACTGTGCTTAATTCTGTGCTTCTGTACTGTGCTTGGTGCTGGTGGGAAACATGGGAAACGTTTCCCACTAAATTAAGACCTTGTGTTGTGCTGGACTTGACATGACCCCCTGGTGGTCACAAAGATGAAAGGTAGACTCGTCAGACCACAGCTCGCATGTCCACTTTGCATTTGTTCCATCCCAGATGGGCTTTATCCACCCGGACTTGCCTGCATTTCTGAACGTTGCTGATGTATGACTCCCGCTTTGTGTGCTGTGGTACAATTTTAGCTTGCATTTTCAGACGCTGCGAGGACCTGTGTTTACTGACAGAGGTTTTCTGAAATGCTCCCAAGGCCTTGTGGTTACCTTCATTACAGAAGAAGGTCGGTTTCTATGCAGTTCCGTCTGAGGGCAGCTTAAAGATCACGAGCATTCAGTATGGTTTTACAGCCTTGCGCTTTACACACACCAATTTTCAGTGATTTTCAGAATCTTTTAATGATGTTATAGATTGTGAAATCTGTAAATTCACATAAATTGAGAAGTGTTGTTTCTAAACTCTTCATCTCTTTGACTATTTGCTCAATCAGCGTAGCACAAAGTGGTAAGCCCCGACCCATTCTTCTTTGTAAACCACAGGGCCGTTAACTCACCTCTTATAAATAAAAATCAGGAGTGTTCTCCCCAGGACTTTCTCTTATACTCTGATATGGGGATGGATATTTGAGGAGTAAACCGCAAGACAATGATTATATTTTTATATTATATACATTAAAGAACCATCAGCAACAAATCAAATCAAATTAATAACATATTGAATAATTATTATAAAAGTAAAGCTGAATAAATCGGAATCTGCAGCTTCATGAATAAAATGTAAAGTACAACTTCCGGTTAGCAGAAATGCATCAAAAGTTGATAAAAATCTATGATTTGCACTTAATACTTGTATGCAAAATTTGGTTGGCCAAAGTGAAAGGGTACTCAGGTTATCCTGTTTACACACACACACACACACACACACACACACACACACACACACACACGCAGACATAATTCCAAAAATAGTATTTTCAAACTCAGGGAGGTCTAAAATATCGAGATTCATCAAAATCTCGATATTGAATTTTTGGACGATTACAATATTTTCCCTGTATTTTGTATATGAGAAAGTTAAAAACAGAGTCGCCTGTTACAGATTTTTTGACACATTCACTAGGTAAGTATTTTGTGGAAGATCAATATTGGAAATAGGTTATATTAGGGAATATTCCACCCAAAAACGATATTTTGTTTGAACATTACTTACCACATGTGCTTTATAGTGTTTTAGGGTAGAGTATTCTGTTTAAGATTATGAAGTTATCCATTAAATATTAGTATATATGAGTATTTTTAAATAATGGGTAAGAGCAAAAGAGCTTTTACAAATCAGGGCGTTCTCTTTTTAGTTGCATTTTACATCCTGTCCCAATTTCGGAGCGAGTCGTCCACCAGATAGAGTGAGTCGCTGGACCTGTCACATTATCTGAATTGCTTCACCAGACTGTGCTGACAAATGAAAATCACTGGAGACGTCATGTAATGTGACATGGCCTTAACGGGTACCGATGTTTTGCTGTCAGGAGTGGCTGCTGGACGAGTAAAAGAGGAAAGCATTGTGACACATGTGCACCAGACTGTCACCTTCTGGGCTCACCTGAAGTAAGCAGTACCACCTCAGGATGAGAGAGGTCACTGCCGCTAACAGACTTGTCTCCTTCTTCCCACACAGCCTGGTGGAACTGCCCCTTGAGGGCACAGAACTGAAAAAAGTACCCACCTCTTGAGGGCACTGAACCTACAGAAGTCCTTGCCCCTTGAGGGCACAGAACTGAAAGAAGCCCTGCCCTTTGAGGGCACTGAACTTACAGAAGCCCCACCCCTTCTGGTCCGCAGCGTATAAAAGCAGAGCAGCCACATTATGATGTGGACCCGACTTCTGTGCTGATTCAAGCCTGGCACGTGGCTGACTAAGAGGACTATTCTTTGATTAAAAGCGCACATTAAAGTGCTTCATTTTTGTTGCTTTTTCTGCATTTTTATTCTAATTAATTGGGGATTTGTTGCCCAGTTGGCACCCCAAGCATCCTATTTTGCCCTCCACCATCACTTCACCCCTGCTATAACATACAGAATATGCAAGCTGGAATGAACTTTGTCAAAGTAAATTTGAAGCGGAAAACTGAAGTTGCACAGAATCTTTCTCTTTTTTTTTTTAAGACAGATGCGTCCACAAAGCTTTTCAATGGTAGGTTTTTGAACTTTACTGACGTACTTCCTTGTAGTCAAATTTCAGTGGAATTTGGTTCAGGTGGACAGCCGATGTGGGACGAGGTGCTAGCGGCCCCGTGCTCTATGGTGTTTTCTGCCTGGGATGTGGTTAAGTAGGAACTTGCACTTTTCATGTTAGCTGATAACAGCAGCGTCACCTTGGTGTGTGAACTTCCCAGAGTGGAATATGCAGAGGCCTGGCAGGTTTCCCATTGGACTCTGGAGTCCAGGAGTGACAGAGCAACTATGTTGTGATTGGTTTGGAAATGCCAGCGTGAAAGTTATTACACCTGTGATGAAATCAGGTCGAAAGACCTAAAGAAGGAGAGGGAAAGGTCTATTTTACTGGCCAGTGTGGCTCCTCATACATGCATGGCTTGACAGAGCTCGCTGCCTATAAAAATTGGGTCTTTAAGATGGCGAGAGCATTTGCTGATAGCACGATGCCACACCCACCACATGACGGACCACCTGGATTGGGAGCTGAGTGAAGCGGGTGACACTACGTCACCCCTCAGGATTTTAGTGGTGGTTGGAGTGCCAATCCTGCCACTAACCCCTGAGTTTGCTCTGTAAGATTAGCATTATCCTCAGGAGGTGTTAAGGGCCTCGCTCAAGGGCCCAACAGAGGGGAGTCACTTCTGGTGTTTCAAACTGGCAATCTTCTGATTCTGAATGTCCAGCCTCAGAGCCACCACTAGGGGCTTTAAAAAGGGGGTCCTAATTTGTGGACAAAACAGAAATCTTTAACGTATTGTAGGCTACCTAGCAGGATATACCAGATCAAGAAAAGCTGAGCGTAGCCTAAATGATTGTATGCAGCTTTTTAAATTCGAAACACCGTATTTGGCTCTGAGGCTAGGGATCTGCACTGGCAATCAGAAGGTTGCCGGTTCGAATCCCGTAAATGCCAATAGGGACTCTGCTCTGTTGGGCACTTAATCTGCAATTGCTGAGCAGTGAGAAAAGAGCTATATAAATGCAAAAAGAATTATTCACGATTAGTTATGGATCTGAATAAAAAGTTCTTTCTGGAACCTTCTTCTGGATGGTTCTTTTATGAAGGAGTCACTTTTGGTGTTTACATGATTCGAACCGGCAACCTTCCGATTGCCAGTGTAGATCCCTAGCCTCAGAGCCACAGCAGAATGGAAATCAGGATGAGCAGAAATAAAAAGTAAAAGAAAAAAAAAAAATGACCTTATCCAAGTGTAACTGCTTCAGTATTATTCAAATGTATTAACACGCTTACTTTTGTAATTTCTTCACGGACCCCAAAACACAGAAACTTGGAAGTGACATCTCACTTAAGTAGGCCAGAAGTCCAATGAGAAAAAGACGGTGGTTAGGACAAAAACCTGCAGCCCCATGGGGTCCCCCAGTACCAAGTTTGGGAGCCCCTGCCCTGTGGCATCACTCTGAAGAGCCACCCTGGCACCTTTGATTTTTTAAGAGCATATGATGAGGCAACAAGAAGAATACTGCAACATAAGGCAAAGGTCCCGAGCCAAAAAGTCAAAAAATAAAAAAATACAAAGCTAAAGGTCAAGACTGTCCCAAGAAAAAGCTGCTCCGTAACTGGCAGTACAGGGGGCAGCTCGAGGATGCTTTCCAAAAGCCGCAGGGCAAGCGCTATGCAGGTATGGATACCTAAACAACATGGCAACAGCCACAAAATGGTGGTGAAGAAAACAAGGATCAACAACCTAAAGGGAGATGGAATAGTGCCAGAGAAATGACAAATAAAACTGAAAAAATAAAAAGGAAATTCACCAAAGACGTCAGTCACTTTAATCAGATTTCTAATGGCCAGAAAATCTTCACGACGCATGTGGCCCTGGTGGCCTTGTCTGCATGTTGGTGACATTTTTACATGCATGTGATAAGACAGACGTGTGTGCGTGTGAGTGTGGGTGTGTGCATTTGAGTGTATGTGATGTAGTGTGTGTGTGTGTGTGTGTGGGCTGGTGTGTGCGTGTGTGTGTATGTGTGGTGTGTGTGTGTGTGGTGTGTGTGTATGTGGTGTGTGTGCGTGTGTGTCTGGTGCATGGTGTTTGGGGTGTGTGTGTGTGTGGATGTGTGTGTATAAACACAAGTATCATCTACTTACTTGGTGCCTTCCTCAGTGCCCCCCTCTCCATCCATCTTGCCCTCTTCCTCAATCTTCTGCTCATCTGAGATCAGCTCCTGCTTTTTCCGGCGCCGGACGCACTTCACGACAACCAGGATTAGAATCAGGACGGCTAGGAAGCCTCCGACAGAAGCACCAATGATGACTGCAATGGTGGAGTCTCGCTCCGGGGGCACTGATGTAAAGACATAAAAAAAAAACAAAGAAGAGACAGAGCTTTTTCATCAGAGTGTGACACTGAGCCGACAAGCAGCCCCTCTTTGTCTTTTACCGTTTTCAATGACCCTGGCCTGAGGAATGGCCACTAGACAGCTGATAGCCAGGAACATCGCTTAGGGATCACTAAAGCAAAGGGATAAGTAAAGAAAAAGCACAGGTGGCAAAGCAAGACAGAGGACAGCATCATCATGTGGGACTGAGACATTTAGGAAGGTAGAGATGTGACCAGAATGATCCTGAACTAAGCTGGCCCACCTTCTGTAATGACGTTAAAGTCAATGATGCCACGGCCCTGCTGTCGGTCAGGAGGGTTCTTCACTTCACAGGAATAAAACCCCGAGTCGTCAATCTGAATGTTTTTGATGGTCACCGACACGTCGTTCTTGTTCAGGTTCCCAGTGAAGTTGACGCGTCCCTCAAACTGGTGGTCCTTTGGGTAGATCCATTTGTGCTTGTACTGGAGAAACTGAAATATGCAAAGATGGGGACTGAGTGGACAGGAAGGCTTAACAGAGAGAGAAAGAAAAAATAACAAACAAGTGCACACCCACAGCCAGAGTGTCTAAGAGTGAGTCACTAGTGTACACAAGGCACACATAGATAGATAGATGTGAAAGGCACTATATAATAGATAGATAGATGGATAGATGTGAAAGGCACTATATAATAATAGATAGATATGAAAGGCACTATATAATAATAGATAGATAGATAGACAGATAGATATATGAAAGGTACTATATGATAGATAGATAGATAGATAGATAGATAGATAGATAGATAGATAATGCACTATATAACAGATAGATAGATAGATAGATAGATAGATATGAAAGGCACTATATAACAGATAGATAGATAGATAGATAGATATGAAAGGCACTATATAACAGATAGATAGATAGATTTGAAAGGCAAACCCAACCAAAGTGCCAATCTGTGGACTCAGCTGCATGCCAACCTACAAGCTCCCAAACACTTGCCAGAATACAGGAGCACCCAAAGAGGTGTACCACAGATATGCACATCATCATACAGGCATTCTCTGGCACACACCATCTGAGTAACATTGACGTGTATACACGCACACACACACATACCCTCACACACACTAGTAATCATTCATACACCTACAAGTACACAGCAGGCCATAGACATACACTTATCAGAACACAGATAAGCCTACACGCATACTCAGGGGACGCTTGCTTACATAGACATGTACCCAACTCACACATGGGCATCAACACCCAAACATAATCTTGCTCTGATGAATGTGCATTTATTCATACATATGTGTCAGCTTATGGGGATGTGCAATCACACCTGCAGACCAGAACACAGCCCTCATTCATACAGCCAGGAATACACAAATGCATACACTCAGACACACAGAGGCATGAGTAACACTTGTACAAAAACTCGAATACAGACAAGCACTGACATATGTACTCACTCAAGTGCACACACACACACACACACACACATAGATGTGAAAAGACAGTGACACACACATACATACTCAGCATCCATAAACATGCCGACTGGAATACAGACACATACAGGTGTCTATCAGCAATTAGGCCTCTGAGCACACACAGAAGTCAGGACTAGATACATACAGTAGATACATACACTCATAGACACACAGACACACACCAAGCCAGACTGGCATGTGCACACTCACACTGGACTACAGACAAGATACACACACACACACTACAGAGACACTCAAATATCTTCTCACATACATGCAAACCAACACTCAAAAACTCACACACTCAGGCGCCGGCACACTCAAAAGTGAACGCCGGCATATAAGAATACATGCACACACCAACACACGTGTGTACTCATTGCTGAAAGACACTTGCAGACACAAATTACATGCCTTAGACACACCAGACAGGAACACTGACCAAAATGACCAGGACCACAAATACCAGCAGGCACATAGCCATAACTTCACTGGTGCACACTCACACACTCACTCGCTCACTCACTCACTCACTCACTCACTCACTCACTCACTCACTCACTCAC
>JANRMT010062802.1:17438701-17492126 GCA_026402145.1 Polypterus bichir lapradei
GATAGATAGATAGATAGATAGATAGATAGATAGATAGATAGATAGATTCCATTATATATTATAGATGCTTTCTGATTCCGGTTCTAAAAGTCATGGAAACTTTTCCCTTGATTCAGTACAGAGATGATGCATTTCTTCATTAATCAACATATCCAAGTTGTGATTTAGAAATAGCTTCATTGGTCAGATTAATATTTCAATGCCTTTTGAACTTCAGTGGTGTTAATATGAAGACAAATAGTTAAAGACGATTAACCTTTAGTATCTTCTCTACTGTTACAATTTACCACAATCGCTATTTAAATATGTGTTGTAATCAAACAAGCATGGGCGTTATAGCAGCGCCCAGGCTTCATTTATAAATCAGAAATAGTAATTCGAGCTTATACACGTATTATTATTATCACGAATGTATGTGGCCGCCTCGAACCAGCTATCATCTTGCTACGATTATAATTTTCCCCTTGCTTGCTGATGCTTTTTGAAAAGTGAATCCGAACGTGTACATCGATCGATTGATATCGTACTTCAGTCAGAGCGCAGTTTATTTTTTTAATGGCAAATTTAGGACATCAGATAAGCAGACTGTGAGTCAACAACGCGCACCCGACATCCACTGTCATCACCACCCCGTATCCCCTTTCATAGAATGCCTATAATATCCGAAGCCTCTCCAGTCTTGTTAACGTTACCTGTTTACATGCCAGCATTCATAAATATTCCTTTAAACTCCCTGTCCCCAAAACTGTGAGGTGCGCCGTCACCCCATTTTCAGTGCTGGTGCAGATTTACACTCACATTCAACCTCATTTCTTTTTTATTCACTGCCTTTAACTTACCCATGACCAAAAGCAGTGCGAATCCTAAAACACAGGCCTCGGAAATTTTCATCCACAGTCTGCTCCTCTTTTGTAAAGATAAAGACATTTTAAAGTAATTTATAAATCCTATTTTTAAGACCGATATGCAATCTCGATGGTTTAATATGGCTGGCAGCAGCCGCAGCAGAGCGAGTAGTGTTGATTTCACGTTTGTCGGCAATGCAAAATAGAGCGGGAGGGCGTCGTACATTTTACTATTGAACCACAAGAGAAGAATATAAATCAAAAGTAGACTCGATTTCACAATATAAGGCAGTAAAACTATTCCAACGTTTCGATTAACGTTAGCTAACTGAGAACATAAGTTTGTAATGAAGCTGGGGAGTATTATAATACAGTACGAATAATGGAGTGGTCATCCATTCATCCATTATCCAACCCGCTATATCCTAACTACAGGGTCACGGGGGTCTGCTGGAGCCAATCCCAGCCAGCACAGGGCGCAAGGCAGGAAACAAACCATGCGCGGGGCGTCAGCCAACTGCAGGGCGCGCGCGCATACACACACACACACACACACAATTCCTAATGTGCTACAGCATGAAATAATCCAAGGCACACTCCAACTGACCCCCCACAGTGTTTTATACTCTGATATTTTTTACAGCTGCACCCAAATCCCCAGCACTGAGACCCCAGCAGCTCACAGGCAACGGCACTGGTTGGGACAAGGCAAGCAAATGCCAGTGCACTGCAGTTCTGGGCAAACTCTCTATAGGG
Organism: Polypterus bichir lapradei; assembly: GCA_026402145.1. Taxonomy (NCBI): domain Eukaryota; kingdom Metazoa; phylum Chordata; class Cladistia; order Polypteriformes; family Polypteridae; genus Polypterus; species Polypterus bichir. The sequence continues at coordinate 17,440,303 of JANRMT010062802.1, forward strand.
GCAACTGAGAGATGGTCACAGGGCCATCTTAATGTATGGGCACCAGCTGGTGGCCCCAGAGGCATAGGGGCCCACACTGTTTCTGATGCCTATGTACGTTTTTGTTTTGCTATCAAAACAGGGGTCCCAGTGCACTAATTTGCCTGGGGGCCTATGATGCTGTTAAGACAGCCCTGGGATGGGGAGGTCAGAAAATGAGGTATAAAGACTATAAGAGGACTCTTCTGACTCAATTTGGTATCCAGTCATCATCACTGTAATAGCACGGTCTGCCATTATGGTATCATGCACTTATAGGCAAAATTATTCAGAAAAAGAGCAACAAAAGAGAGGAAAGGGGGCAACATAATGCAACACAATGCCTACAGTGCCTTGTATACCCCACAAGTGACAAATCCTGAGGGACACGCATTACACAGTCATGAAGAACAGCAATGTCATCATCATCATCATCATCGTTAACAATGGGCTGCCGCAAGCAAGTAAAGCTTGTGTCACATTATGTAGCTTTTTACCATGGGGTGTGCCAGATTTGACGGTCTTGTCACTGCACTATGACAAATTAATGTGACTGAAATTCGCATGTCACATTTATAGACTGTAACACAATCATCCAGCACAGCTGTGGTGCGCCATTTTAACAGTGTGTTTCCTGATGAGCCATATGAAATGTTAACAGCTGCAGCGAGTTCAGCACCAATTTTTGCACTTTATTATTTTTTTTCCATTCTATTGTGGTATGTAAAATATGAGACATTATGGTTGGATGGGCTTCCTTTCTATTTCTGTTTCAAAACTTGCACGTTCCTCATTCCTCATGGCTACATTCTACGAATTGAACTTCCCGATGAGAATTCATTGGCTGTCAGCGCTCCAGCATATACCGCCAGCCAATCAGACTAACGAGACAATCAAATAGGCTTTATTTGAACGTAGCCAGTCGCAGACTAGTTGGTCTCAGTCGTTGGGTGTGTCACATTAGGCGATCGTCTTCATGGGAGCACCGCCCACCGCTTCCAACAGGTTATGATTATGTAAATGAAGACTACGACTGAAAATTGCTTGCAAAGTCGACTAATATGACACGGCTTTTTAGATCACGTGTACACTCAGTAACTCCATTTATAGTGATATTTATTGTTATTTTTATTATTATTATCACCGATAGCAGTGTTATAGTGTACTTGATATGACGGATAAATAGGAATACTAATTCTAATCATAATAAAGTATTATCATCACGATTTGCTCTGCAGTAGGCTGGCGCCCTCCCCGGGGTTTGTTTCCTGCCTTGAGCCCTGTGCTGGCTGGGATTGGCTCCAGTAGACCCCCGTGACCCTGTAGTTAGGATAAAGCGGGTTACATAATGGATTATTTATGTTTTGTCAAGTGGCTTTCTGAATAACACAAAGTGAGCCAGTGATAAGAACTGATTCTGTAATCTTCTTGTTTTGAAAGGCGCTCTTTACAAGAACAGACGTATACTTTGTTTTATAATTGTATTATGTCATTTATATAGGGACGCGCTTTGTATGCTGAGAGACGCCATTGCATTAAGTCACCCATGTGAAATAAAATGCCCTTTGTACTAGCAGTCCTCGTCTTCATGACCTGGAGCGTCACCTCTGTCCTTTGACAGGAACATTGCGATCCTCACGCCGGCATACAGGTCAAGTTTGCGAGCGGGCGGCGACGTGAAACTACAAGTTAAAACCCCGTGTCCGCACCGCCTTCGCTTAGCCCCAATGTCTTGTTTATCGTTGTGCACCCTTGTGCAAGCGAGTGGACTACTGCTGACTCAGAACTAAAACATTTTATATTTAGATCGGACCAAGAGGACCTACAATAAAAGAGCGGTTAGCACCTGTGAGGCGCTGTGGCTCTACCGAGCCACAATGGCGCCAGATGCTACCCAGAGGAGTGCAGAACATTTGTGGCAACCGCATAAATAGTAGAACTGTGCTGCCGCATAACCGTGTACAGTATGCCGTATAACTTTATACAGCGCCTTCTATACTTAAAAGGTAAAACCTCAGTAGGTACAACGCATTTAGTGATCCCCGGTTGATGAAGGATTTAACACCAAAGTAAATACTGGATTTGAAGTCACTGCTTCATTTCAAAGCCTCCAGCCCCTAGCTGTGCCACTTCCAGAAAGTTCTCCGGTCAATGTGTCAATCAAGCCAACGTAGCAGGTAATCAGCTTGTTCAGAGTGAACTAGGACTTAAAACTGGGAACAGAAATACTATTCGATCAGAGCCAGCTCTCCCAAATAGGCGAACTAGGCAATTGCCTGGGGCGGCAAAATTTCGGGGGCATTTTGTTTTTTTTTAAACTCATGACTCTGATGTACCCCCTTCACTCTTTTATTGGGCATCTAAGTACACCTCTTCCAAAACCTCAAGGGGGTCTCTAACCCCTCTTTGATTTAACATCCATTTATGAATTGCATAGAAACCAGAAGGGACGCCAAGCCCAAGATAATATGAACGACTCGCTTGCCCGCTTCATCTGCCTTTGATTGAAAATACATACATCGCCAGCCCACGAAACAGCTGGGAGACCCAACATACCAAATTTAAAACCATATGAGAGTCTGCTAGGAGCACAAACAGGGAACCTCCAACAGTCCCCCACCTTCTCTTATAATTTTACGTGCCCCATAATCTAAGGTTTGGGCATGACTTGGCCAGGTTCGGCTAGGGTGCCAAAAAAGCTATAGTAGGCCCTGTATTCAACATTCTAATTTTATTAAAAATATAGTAAATATATTAAAAAGAGCACAAGCAAAATCTTCCTTCATAAGATCTAGGTGGGGTTTGGGCAAAGTGCGGAGGTGTCTCAACAACTCCTGCACCAGCTTATCAATTCTTCATGGGCCCTTGAGTGCAAATAAACACGTGCAGAAATAATAATGGTCACCAATTTAGTGATGACCTTGACCTTTCAATCACAAATATTCAGATTGGAGAGTAGAGCCCCCCAGAAATCTGTGCCAGCTCACTCATTATGCTATTATTTAGCAGGGGGGTCTCCTACTCTTACTGTGTAGACAGGCACTTTCTGATGCAGGAGGTGTGATCATCATATTCATTGGGCAGTTTGCCCACAGTACCAAAGAAGACCTCAGGCTCCTCCGGTTGAGATTTACTGTCCAAGTGAAAGTGACAGATGTTTTTCCAAGCAGGATGGAGTTACATCTGTGAGGGCCACTAGTGCTGCTTCTCTCCATTTTCTTCATTACTCTCTACATGGTGGTGGTGCTGCTGCTGCTGCAATGACTGATTGGCATCGTCTTCTTCATAATCCGATTCCTAGAAAGAGATCAGAGTTTAAGGAGAGATGACGGACAACAGGAGCTGGACTACAAGTGGGCAATGTTAACCATTGCCCACCCAATGACAAAGACCAGTAAAATTCCAGGTTTAGCTTATTTTGGCATTTAGTTGCCCTCTTTTTACCCAAATTTCCACCACAGGATCACACTCTAGTAATGCCACTGTGTAGTTCCCAGGTAAGTCATACCAACATTAGGTGACCCCTAAAGTTCTGACCTCAGGTTTCCCCCCCCCACCTGAAAGCATTCCGCACAGCACATCACCATCCTCTTCCTCAGGCTGGGTTTCTTCTTCAGGTTCTCCTCCCTGAAAGGGACAAATAAAAGCATCAGACATAGCACGCCAAAGTGGACTGGCACCTCCAAGACCAAGACTTACTCCTCTGGCACTTCGATGGGTGACGTTCTGTAGCCCAGGCTCCTCCTTTTACACAGCAGGTTATTCTGGTACCCAATTATCAGTGCCAGGACCAGAAGTGTCAGCACAGACGGGATGAGCACAAAGGAAGCTAAAAGAGTGAACTCTGTGAAGGAGAAGGTCCACCCTAAAGGAGAACATGGAGGAACAAAAACAATAACATCAAATTAAAATGCCCTCCTGATAACCCCGAGGGGTCACTTCTCAAGGAAAGTATACACCGACCACTTCCACTCCCCCTTTCTCATTATACGATTGTATTCTTTGTGAATTGTTACCTTTGGGTGTCACTGTCAGGGTGGTCTCACCCAGGCTGCCGTGGACATCTGGGGGATTTCGCACTGAGCAGGTGAAGGTGCCATTGTCACTGAGGGATGCATTTCGAATTCGAATGGATGCATCTCTCTTGTTTACATCCCCCCACCAGAGGATCCTGTCCTTGAACTGCCCATCAGATGGAGGAAAGGCCTCTTCCTGGTAATGGAAAACCTGCAGGGGGCAAGAATCAGTGAGGGGGGCTGAAAAACCACCATGACAATGAGCATGAATTGAAAGGTTTGAGGTGAAAGCACAAAGGCCGTGTAAGTAGAGGAGGGGGGTCAGCTGGTAATGCAAAGTCACCATGAAGAAAAAAAAAAAGGATGGGGTCACTTTGATCAGCAGAACATCTAAGAACAAAGGTGAAAAGTTGGGGGGTCAGCCTGGTCTGAGGAATGAGGAGCTCTGGGTTCGGTGCAGACTGAACATGACAAAGGGTGAGGATACCTGGGAGTCCGGCTGGTGCTACCTGGACCAGTGTGTGGCGAGGATGACTGGCGTCAGTCCATACAGAATGACAATAAGGATGAAGATAATGGAGACTAGTTGGTGTGGCAAGAGTAACCAGTACAAAAGTACATGGGGTCAGTCTGTCGGTCAGCATGAAAAGAAGAGTGAGTTTGAGTTTAAGATTACATTTCATTTTCTGCTTATAGTATTTGGACTGTATTGTCAATAGATATCTCTATTTTGATCATTCTACGCTGCTGCTGGGGGGCTTGTTTCGGACCTGCTCTGTCTCTAAGTATGTCAGAGGACTGGGACTTGGTGAAGTGTGGTTTAGCCTCACGTTGGGAGGCAAAATGGGGGGGCTAGGTAGGGAGAGAAAGAGGGCAAGCTATTTCTAATCTATTCTTTTAATCCTTATAAGTGCCAACACAACATTAAGCTTCGTGGCAATAACTCCTGGGGAAAACTGGAATACTATCATTAAATTATCATGACATCGTGGTCAGCAACACAGGAGAGCCGGAGGGGACTGTACTATCTCCAGTCCTGTTCAGCCTATATACATCGGACTTCTAATACAATTCAGAGTCCTACCACGTGCAAAAGTTCGCTGACGACACTGGTATCGTGGGCTGCATCAGGAGTGGGCAGGAGGAGGAGTATAGGAACCTAATCAAGGACTTTGTTAAATTGTGCATCTCAAACCACTTACACCTAAACACCAGCAAAACCAAAGAGCTGGTGGTGGATTTTAGGAGGCCCAGGCCCCTCATGGACCCCGTGATCATCAGAGGTGACTGTGTGCAGAGGGTGCAGACCTATAAATACCTGGGAGTGCAGCCGGATGATAAAGTGGACTAGACTGCCAATACTGATGCTCTGTGCAAGAGAGGACAGAGCCGACAATACTTCCTTAGAAGGCTGTCGTCCTTCAACATCTGCAATAAGATGCTGCAGATATTCTCTCAGACGGTTGTGGCGAGTGCCCTCTTCTACGCGGTGGTGTGCTGGAGAGGCAGCATAAAGAAGAGGGACGCCTCACGCCTGGACAAACTGGTGAGGAAGTCAGGCTCTATTATAGGCACGGAGCTGGACAGTTTGACATCCGTGGCAGAGCGACGGGCGCTGAGCAGACTCCTGTCAATCATGGAGAATCCACTGCATCCACTGAACAGGATCATCTCCAGACAGAGGAGCAGCTTCAGCGACAGACTGCTGTCACCATCCTGCTCCACTGACAGACTGAGGAGACCCCACACTATGTGACTCTTCAATTCCACCCGGAGGGGTAAACATTAACATTATACAAAGTTATTGTCTGTTATACCTGCATTGTTCTCACTCTTTAATATTGTTTTTAATCAGTATGCTGTAGCTGGAGTATGTGAATTTCCCCTTGGGATTAATAAAGTATCTGTCTATCTATCTTAAAGTGCTACTCTGCTGACCTAGTTCTCTTTCTCATGGGTCGTGGTCGATTTGTTTCAAACCAGTTTTGTTAAGCTTGACCTGCATGTATGGAATGTTTTTTGATTTTAATAAAACAAAATATATATCTATTACAAAAAAAAACTTGGGGTCGAGACGTGATCATCTCAGAGAGACACTTTGACGTCACGCGAGACTAGACATCACAACCTTAGGAAGCCAGACCCATGAGACTGTGACTTTTTCGCGTCACGCCCTACTTACAATTTCTTGGAGACACTTTAACGTCCTGCGAGACAATGAAGTGAGACAAAAGGACATCTGCTACACAGGCTTTTAAATATTGACGCGCAGCGCGACAAGCAGAACACACAGCACGGCACAAGAGGCAGCTGGCTTAAAGCGCGCCTCCTGGGGAGGGGAAATAATTAATTCACTACAGCTTTATTACTGGCAAATATCAAGAAATAAAAAAATGAACAAAATGAAAATAATCTCTTTAAATTGTATTTCCGGTTAACCAAACCCGGGGATTGGTGAGCGGAGTCCCCAGCAGCATGAGGATACTTGGGATCAGTTTGTGCAGTGACTGGTGTCGGGTTGATCAGCAGAGTGACAATGAGAATGACCTGCGACACCTGGGGTTCACATATGGAGAAGAGTGACCAGGAGGAAGAGTGAAGGGCTCTGTGGTCAGTTAATTCGGTAAAGTAGCTAAAGAAGGAATGAGCATATTGGCAGTGAATGTATACAGCAGAGTGAACAAGAGTGAGCAGATCTGGGGTCAGTTAGTGGAGTGGAGTGCCAATCAGCCATAGTTCAGCTGTGCTGAGGATAAGCACTACAGACATGGCAGACAGGTGGCCAGGCAGAGGCACCAGGGACACCACACTTCACAGGTAGATGGTATCAACGATATGGAAGACTGTCAAAGGTTAGAAGGATAGACCCAAAGGTCAGGGTGCAAAGGTCCTGAAGACAGACTAATAAAGTTAGCAACATTTGTACAGTTGTGGCCAAAAGTTTTGAGAATTACACAAATATTAACTCTTTAAGGGCTGAATATTTTTTCCAAAAAACTCATTTTTCTAAAAAGCACAAATAGCAATGGTTTCACACATAAGTTAACATAAAACATCTGTTGCTATGTTCTGTGCCTGCTGTTGGGGTATGTTTGGCATTTCTGGCAGCAGTGGCTGTACAGCGGGCGCCTCGATGGTCAGCAGGAATTCATGGTGGGCCAGCTGCCTGGCTGTCTTCGCACAGCAGGTGGATGGTGGTGACAGTTGCAGTGTGACGCAATCTGGTTTCTACCTCTTGTCATCATAAGTGGTGGTCCTACCAGGCAAACGCTTCTGTAGGCGCATCAGCTACACAAAAATGTTCAGCACCACAATCAGCTGGGGACCGATCAGAGGAAGCTGGTACCTCACTTTTGTTTATGATATCCATCTCCAGATCACTTGCATCCAACTCAGAGTAAGACAAGTCAGAGTCTATTCAATGAAATTAAGTAAAAGGTCCATGGAGTATTTTGCTTTGTACATTCACTTTGGTCTTTTGCCAGATGCTGGTGCCATTTTAGAGGTTGTTTGCTCTTCGCTACTCACGCACGTGTAGGGAATCGAGGTTAAAACAACAAAGCTATGTAACTTTCCTTGTAGCAAAGAGAGTCGAGCAAAATGTAAGGGTGAGTTTTGTTGCAGTTTACAGCTGATTACCGTCCTCTACTCCTGAAGTTTGACAAAAGTCGACATCAGCCCTGAAAGAGTTAATTTTCACAGAGTTTGCTGCCTCAGTTTTTATGATGGCAATTTGCATCAACTCCACAATGTTCTGTAGAGTGATCAGATGAACTGTGATTAATTACAAAGTCCCTCTTTGCCATGAAAATGAACTTCATCCAGAAAAACCCATTTCCACTGCATGTCAGCCCTGCCACCAAAGGACCTGCTGACGTCACTTCAGTGATCCTCTCGTTCACACGGGTGAGAGTGTCGACGAGGACAAGGCTGGAGGTCACTCTGTCATGCTGATCGAGTTACAATAGAGAGATGAAGGCGGCTTCATGGTGCCAAAGAAAGTCCAGCAAGCACCAGGAGCGGCTCCTAAAGTTGATTCAGCTGCGGGCACCACCTGTGCACAGCTTGGTCAGGAATGGCAGCAGGCAGGTGTGAGTGAGGTGAAGACTTTTGGAGGATGGCGTGGTGGGTGTCAAGAAGGGCAGCAAAGAAGCCAAGAAAACCATCAGGGACAGCCTGAAATTCTGGGATTGGACTGCTGAGGACTGCTGGGGTCAAGTCATTCTCTCTGATGAATCCCCTTTCTGATTGTTTGGGGCATCCGGAAAGAAAGAAAAGGTGAGCGGCGCTACCATCAATCCTGTTTTATGCCAACAGTAAAGCATCCTGAGACCATTCATGTCACGTGGGGTTTATTCTCAGCCAAGCCAGTGGACTCACTCACAATTTGGCCTAAGAACACAGCCATGAATAAAGAATGGGCCCAAAATATCATCCGAAAGCAACTTCTCCCAACCATCCAAGAAGAGTCTGGTGACCAACAATAAACAATCCAGCATGATGGAGCACCAGGTGATAAGGCAAAAGTAAGAACTAAGTGGCTCGAGGAAGAAAACATCAAAAATTTGGGGTCCATGGCCAGGAAACTCCCCAGACCTTTAATCCCATTGATAACTTGTGGTCAATCCTCAAACAAAAACCCGCCATTCTGACAAACTCCAAGCACTGATTATGCAAGAATGGGTTGCCATCAGTCAGGATTTGGCCCAGAAGTTGATTGATAGCCTAACAGGGCGAATTGCAGAGGTCTTGAAAAAGAAAGAAGGGCCAACACAGCAAATATGGACTCTTTGCATACACTGAATGTCATTGTCAATAAAAGCCTTTGAAACTCATGAATTGCTTGCAAATCTACTTTAGTATACCATAGAAACATCAGACACAAAGATCTAAAAACACTGAATTAGCAAACTTTGTGAAAACCGACACTTGTGTCATTCTCAAAACTTTTGACCACGGCTGTAGAAGCAGACTAGCGCGGGCACCATCACCCCGAATAAAGGCACTTGGAGTCTCAGGACTGGCAGCAGAATCAAGAGTTATTGTACGGCACACATGCAGACTCACTACAAATGCAATGAGCGGGGAGCCATGGACAGCTCTACATTTATTACAGCGCTTATTACACAAGACATTATTCATCCTCATCTGACTCCTAACATTCCCCTGCTTTAGTTCTGCCCCTTATTAATTCCACCATCATTTCTCAGCTAAGGGAGTGTCAAACACCCCCCTCTGTCCATCATGTCTGTCTGACAAGGCCTTACTCCCTACTAGCTCGTCGCTTGCTACCTTTATTTACAGCCAAAGAGTTCACATCCTCTCTCTGCACCAGCAGCCCATCCTTTTCCAGCTCTGCTGCACGTCTAACCTTTGGCTTTTGAACTATCGGTGGTTTTTAGCTCATACAGAATAATAATAAATATGTAGGCATAAATCTTTTTAATCCTAACTCTTAATGCTTAGTAAAATCTAGTACAGTATTTACTTTTCTTATGTGCTTATAATATTTTTCTAATACGTACAGATGACCAATTTCAAGAATGCATTTTTCTATACACTCAGGTGACCAAAGCACACATTAAGTTCCAAATGGTCCATGAGCCAATATGGGACACTATTAAAACTTCTAAATCGGGTTGGGGGGGGTTTGAAGTAGTATCCAGAATGAAGATGAAGGCTGGACTACTACTGACTCACCATCTGCGGAGTCTTTCCATTCACTGGGCGGTAGGACCAGTCAATAGACAGCTGTGAAGTCACCATCGCCGAGGACTTGAAGGTGCATTTCAGAGTGATGTCATCTCCGGCCGAGCCAGTGACCTCTGCGTCTGTGTCTACGGTAATCGCATGGCAGCCAGGAAGCGCTGCAACCAAGAAGGTAAAATGATGACTGATCTTATCAGAGGGCCCACATGACCTCAAGCAGGTTGGTTTGCAAGGCAATATAAGGATACCCCAGCAAAGTAAACCATTTTTCAGCCAGAACTGCAAATGAAGTGCATATGAGCATCTGTGTATTCACCTGATCAGAGCTCCCCCTGGAGATGACTTACATGCAAGGGATACCAGCAATGTGCTTGATTAAAAGCTTAGCTGCACCAAATTCTTCTCAGAAGCTAATATTTCCTTTGTCATGTGGAGATGGGAGTCTGAACCACTAGCAAACACTTGGCGCAACTTCTGTTCCTCACAGCACAAGTTTACTCCCATACTCACAAAAACACTGCGCAGTGGGGTGATTTGAATTAAAGAATTACCACTGGGGACCCGACACAGTTCACTGAACACGTGGGTCTTGTGTGCGTGAGTGTCAGACAGAAGCCAAATAAACTGGCACGTGTGTTAACAGTCTTTTTTAAATGAAGGGTTAAAGCACCCCCTAGTGGTAACCTACACGTAAGTGATAAATAGATGGAAATGACCTTCTAACCCAGCGGTTCTCAAACTTTGGTATTTCGCCTAACCAAACCCCCCCCCCCCCCCCTTTTCTACCTGGAATAATTCTGCGCCCCCTGCATGATATAAGATAGATGAGCATAACCCCTGATACAACAAAAGGTATGATACTCGTGCGGTGTCGCGGTATCCTATCATTTTTATTTCCATAAGATTTGCATGTGTTCGAATAACTTCGATGAAATATTTGCAATTTAGTGCTTTAATAACTGTTAAAATGCCTTGTGTGGTTTTTGCTAATAATTCTAATCCCAAAAACAAAGAATAGATTATTCTTATTTTATTATTTTTATGCAAAAAGAAACGATTAAATATGTTTTAATTTTTAAAAATCTCGTAAACGAGGACACCGATGAAGTCAATCTGCAAGAGACGAACGTATTTTCGTCCGACAAATATTATTCCGCTGTTAGCTGTATCGTGAAAATAACCCAATACGCAGTAAATTATTTAACTCAATTCGGCAATATTGGTTACACTGCCAATGTGGTGCAGTCGCGCCGCATTATCACCTGATCTACTGTTACCCGACTGTTCGCGACAAATACCGATACGTCTCGAACTTTCTAGATTGAAAATACGCGACTATAAAAGCAACAGCAGCGGCGCCACTTGTCATAGAAACAAACTTCAAATAGAAAAGAAGCTCAGAGTGTCCATCTCGAATATCAAACCAAACCTGGCCAGGCTTTGTACTTTAAAGCTGGCACATATTAATAATTAGATCTATGCCTTAGAAATGTTTTATTTTAATTATAATCCATTCGTTGTGATTATATGCTTGCAAATTTAAATTTTAAATAAAAATGTAAAAAATTACTTTTGATGTCTTGTTCATTTATTCGACTCCCCCCTTGTACAGCTTCAGCGGGTGGGTCGCGCCCCACAGTTTGAGTACCGCTGTTCTAACCTATTTTTTGAACTCGGTTGCCATTAAAGTGTATCGGGAGAGATAGAGCCCAGTGCCAACAGGGATTGCCAGTCCCGTAGTGTTTAATGTAATTAACAGTGCTTAAGGGAACAATTCCCAAAAGAAAGAATTATCACAAGTCGTGTGTGAGGCTGCCAAACACATACAAGTCTCCATAACTGTGTGAGAAAGAAATCCAATGGGACCCCCATGTGGTTAACTGCCTTTTTACTTGATTTACAGCTCCACCTAGTGGTAGGCTGCAGGTCAGAACAACGCGAGTACTCTAAGTAACTGATCTGTTAATCTGTCGCTACCATTAAAGAGCCACAGGGGATACTGGGCCTACAGGTGCTTTCCCACCACAGGAAGTTTGTTTTCAGGAACAAATGAGTTCCTGTGCCAAGTAGGTGCTGAGCCACTGTTGTGTTTTGTGGTCCCACCACACAATAGGAACTGTGTCCTTTATGCAAAACATGTGACATTATAAAGAAGAGTGGTGTGGTGCAAAGTGATCAAGTTGGATGGTTGGGAGACAAAGTCAGAGAGACGAGATTGCGTTGGTTTGGACATGTGCAGAGGAGAGATGCTGAGTATAATGGGAGAAGGATGATGAGGATGGAGCTGCCAGGAAAAAGGAAGGCCTAAGAGAAGGTTTATGGATGCGGTGAGAGAGGACATGCAGATGATGGGTGTGACAGAGCAAGAGGTAGAGGACAGAAAGATATGGAAGACGATGATCTGCTATGGCGACCCCTAACAGGAGCAGCCGAAAGAAGAAGAAGGAGGAGGTGTGGTGCAAAGTGAGGTATGTTAGGGAGTTTATAGGGGTCAACCCCCACCACTTCCAACTTACTGTTTCAAAGCGATCACCACTTCACAGGGACCCCCGACACACACCATTGCTTCAATGGGAAGCATGACACAGTGCACCAGGGGAGGAGGCTACAAAGGGTGATGCTGTGCGAAGAGCAGCCATCCATCTTCTCTGACAATTCCCCAAAGTCCAAATTACTAACAGATTACATTTGTATGACGGTGCCAGTACTTGTGATCAACCAATCAGCACTCAGTGAGCCCCACCTACAATAGTTCGAGGTTGAACGAAAAGTACATAATGTGAGGTAGAAGATAAAAAAGTACCAAGAACTACAAATGGCTCTGGATCCTGCTGCGGAAATGCTGCACAAGTCCTTTAAAAAAAAGTTCCTGTGATGTGGGAAAGCACCCAATGCCAATGAGGGGTAAGCAGAGTCCCACCATGACCCGATTAAGAGCGCACCAGAATTAAAGACTCACCACTAGAGCCGTGTCACAGGTCAGGAGTGTTCGTTGGTGCGTTAGTGGAAGGCTGAACTCTAATGGAGCTGCATGTGCGCATTGATTAGTTAGAGCTCCCCCTAGAGGTAATCTACAAAGATCAATAGCAAATGACCAGAATGCAATCAATTGCAAGGTCAGATGCTGAACCCGATGACACAGTGACACTAGCAGACACAGCTTGGCCTGCTTGCTTTGGATGTCATAAAGAAATGACAGTCCTCAGAGTGACACCAGCAACTGCAGAAGACCTGACTAATAGGCACACAGATGAGCGACTCCTAGAACACAGAATTTCCACTGTGTGTGTGTGTGCGTGCGTGTGTGTGTGTGTGTGTGTGAGAATTGCTGAGAACTCCCACTATGCAGCATCTCATTTTATGAAGTTGTGCTATAGTGAACTTTCTGTGGTGAGCTGTGAAAAGCATATCATCTGGTTTAGAAGTGGGCTCCTTGCAGCAGGAAGTAAATGGAGAGATCAATGAGTCAGCCACGCAGAGCACGTCCTTTGAACTCTGGGAGTGGTGCGCTTCCTGGTGACATCAGGTGATGTCCGTGTCAGAGCGCACCTCGTCTGTGCGGCGTCACCGCTACGTTCCACCCATACACAGTGCAAATCCCACCCTAGGCACCAATTGTATCAGTAGGATTTGCACTGGGGTGAACTGCTGGTTCAGAAACAAGCTCTCCTTGCAGTGTCGGCTAGATGGAGAGCCCTCCTGTTAGCTCACACTGCAAGAAAGGAGACCGCTTCTGAACAAGGTGTCATGTTGCTGGAAATGGCAACTGACCACCAGCAGTTCGCCACGGCGCAAACCTTTGAAATGAGATGCTTTGTGCTGGAAGTCCATGTCGATTCAGTTGGTGGCGAGGATGAGATTTACACTGTGGACGCATGCATTAAACCCTGCATTAAAAAAAAGATAGATAGAGATCAGCTGATGTCACCAGGAAGCGAACCGCTCATAATGTTCAAACACTGCAAAGAAGAAAAAAAAAAATATCAAGGACACAGACAGTGACCAGGATTGGATTTGAACCATTCTCCTGCAGTTGTGAGGCTGTAGTGCTAATCACTGAGCCACCGGGACACTCGTATAGCAAAACTGCGATTCAGAAAGATACAGACTTGATGTATCAATGGAGGGAGGTGCAGTGTTTAACCTCCGTAGCGTTAGACCCGAGCGTTACTCGGGCTGCAAAAACCGTATGCAAAGTGTCAGTCCTGAGTGTCACTCGGGCCACTGTTCAGGTGCAGTCTTGTGTAAGCGTTAGAATCGAGAATCACTCGGGATGTAAAAGTGCTGCCATTCTTTGAAGAAATAATGTCCGAGTGTAGTTTTTTACAAATTACTAAATATCTGCACTTTACCAACAATGAAGACTTTGATGAGAACAGCCATCCAGCACCCAAAAATAAAGAAAATTTTGGAGATATACCAGGCAATAGTAGTAAGATTTCAGACCGTTTACATGCTGGACTACGATGTCAGCATCGATGAAAGTCTCATGGCTTATAAGGACCAACTGTTATGGATACAGCAGAGAGACAGGGCCATCTTAACAGCATTATAGGCCGCAATGTACTGGGGTTGCTACGTACACAACCACTCAGCAAGTCACAACATTCATAGATTAGCGTGGGGCCCACGGGCAACTACCCAGCATGCCCATATCTTAAGATGGCTCTAGACAGAGAGAGAGAGAGAGAGAGAGAGAGAGAGAGAGAGAGAGAGAGAGAGATACAGCGCCACATGACACATCGACTCAGGATCCCAGATTAGGACCCAAGTGCAACCATACAGCAGGTGACACCTCATCAACACACTAGTTCAGATGGAATGGGACCAGTGTGAGGTTCTTTATGGTGGCTGGAGTGCCAATTCTGCCACCAACCCCCAAGTTTTCCCTGCAGGTTGAAAGGGCCTACATGCAAGGCTGGATGCAGATGAACGTCATACCCAGGATGGAGCGATTGCAGGTTAAGGGCCTTGCTCAGGAGCCCAATGAAGTCACTTTTAGAGTTACCTTTCAATTGCCAGTGCAGATTCCTAGCCTCAGAGCCACCACTCCACCCTACGGATAACAGTACATGGCGTCAAAAAGAGCAAGATTTGGTATAAAGCTTTAGATTCACTAAAACGGCATACATTTGGAATTCGGTTCTGTATACAGGGAAGGGGACAATGTTTGCTCCGAAATACAATCAGTACGGCGTTGCAACGTCATCGGTTTCGACTTTGATAGATGCTCTGCTGGATCGAGGTTACTGTGTAACTGTGAAAAATTTTTATACTTCGCCGAAGCAACTTGACATCTTGCTGCAAAGAAAGACTGATGCATATGGAACAGTGTGCTCCACTCATCTTGGCACGCCAGAAGACATTGGTAGAGCTAAATTACAGCGAGGTGCGCTAGTAGCTTGGCAAAAGGGTAAAGTGCTTGCGCTGAAATTGAAGGACAAGAGAGAGGTTTGTCTTCTGAGAAACCGTACATAATGCAGCTTCAGTCACTGGACAGGCAACAAGCAGCTCATGAAGACTTGTGCAGTGCTCGACTACAGTAGCACGATGGGGGGCACAAATCGTGTAGACTTTAACTTTCTATCGTTATGCGGAGGCAACAAAAGAAATGCTACAAAATATTTGGAAACAAGAAGCTGGCGAGACTGTACCTCATGCAAACTTTACATGCCAGATTGTAGAACAAATCACCACCGCACATCCACCGTCCAGAGTACCACTTAGGGCTCATTTATACTTCACACTCAGAACACGTACGCACCCGCATCATGGCTGCCACACGTTCTCAGCATTCATTTGATGCGTCCTCTGAGCAGGTCCTCAGAAATTAACGAGACGCGTGCGCGAGTTGCAGTACCAGCAAAAAGTCAGGGGGCGCAGTGTGCTAAAAGTTGGAATGTCTCTGTTTACTATCTACATGTGGCAGAAAGCTTTGTGGATCATACAATATCAGTGTGCGCGCTTCAATGTTTGATGAATGGTTCGATGTGGTGAAGCAAAATGCCGACATACAGATGTATTTGTGGTGCTTTTATATTCAAGCGTCGCATATTCCCGATCGTAATGACACGATACATTTTAAAAGTCTCACATACCGTCTTCTGTGCCATCTTTTTTTCTAGGGCTTCCTTCCGGTCCTGACAGCAGCGGATCGCCAGCTATACAGTATATCGCTACATTGAACACATTAAATGTATGATATTCCAACTCTCTGCACATTTAGACTCCTTAGATTTATACTTGATATCACTTTCATGATGAACTGCATTAAAGCATGTATGTTACATGTTACAGATAAATTGGTCATTTCGTTTAAATACTGAATACTGTTAATAATTACACACATGGGGGTGACATGGTGGCAGAGCGTTAGCGCTGCTGTCTTGCAGGGAGTCACGTCGCTGGTATTCCCTGCCTGGAGTTTGAATGTTTTCCTGCTGGGTTTCCACAGTGTGCTCCAGTTTCCTTCCAAAGATATGCAGATTTAGTGACACTAAAATGACACCAGTGTATGTGTGTGCTTGTATTCACCTTGCGATGAGTTGATGCCTCGTCCATTGATTGTTTCTCAGTCGTGCCCAATGCTTGCTGGAATGGACACATCCCTGGATTGATGGATTTAATCATTAAACATCCTTTTCAGAGATATTGCGGTAAAGTGTCATCGGAATTTAATGGGTGTTCCAGGCAATTCACAACACAGCGAAGCCGAACCTGTTCTCACCGTGATAATATCTCGCACTGCCACCTGGTGGATTCCTCCAGATTTACGTAAAGTACGAGCGCAAGTATAAACAGTACAATGCTTACGTAGCAGGAGCGTCCGCTGCAGCATGCGTCGCGTGAAGTATAACCCCGGCCTAAAGAGACCTAGGTCGATGCAGCAGATCGCAGATCAGTCCAGAGCGTCTTATTGGTTGACACTTTATTGATTATATACCTCCAACAGAAAAAACAAAAAAACAATCGTACCTGTGTAGTGGGCTATTGAAAAACTGATAAATCTGGAAAGAAACTCTGAAAATAAACATGTGATTACTGTGCCGACTGTGACGTTGGATTATGTCTTTCGCCATCTGTTAAGATTTACCACACAAAGGACTCATTTCAAGATTTTATACTGCTTTGGCATCATTATTATTATTATTCTTATTTACTAGCTGTGTAAGCCCGTGCTGTAAAAAGCCAGGGCTCCTAAAAACCATGGATTCTGGCATTTCAATCAATCAATCGCATCAGTTGTTCATTAGCGGTTAAGAGGTTAAAGTTCTCTTCTCTTGGTGGTTTCATTTTGACGACCTGCTCGCCTCCATTGTCTGTCAGCGGCTAAGCGAGTTTCTCTTTTCTCGGGGGTTTCACTTTGGTGACACAGTCGCTTTCTTTGAGCTTCATGCTGTAGCCTCGCACTTCCAGGCCGGACAGACAGACACACACACACTTCCATACATAGACATTTATTACTATTTATGTTATTATCGTTCTTTTCATATTATTTTTATTCATCATTATTATGTATCATTATACTTTTGAGATTTAATAATGCTTGTAATGCTTTTTACATTTTTTTTTTTTTTTTTGGAATAAAATGCAACACTAAGGAGGTTAATGCTCACCGATCTAGAATGCTGGGTTCAAATCATGCACCTGCTGTGTGGAAAAATCTGCCTGTGCCCCCATGTGGTGTCCCCACATATGCCCAAAGCCCTGCAGTTAAAGGTTGATTGGGGGCTCCTAATCAGTCATGTGTAAGTGTGGATGAGCCAATGGGCAGTGTATTGGACTGGTGGGCCTCTGGTCCCCAAGATGATAAGGTGGGCTTCAGAAAGTTATGTTACAAGTCTTGCAGTACATTACTGAAGACAACTGGTTTAGATTCAGACAGAGAGTGCGGTATGGGAGAAATTCTGAACAAAATGGAAGAACCTTGCTAAAAATGCCAAAAAAAGGATATTAATTTAAAAATTTAAAACAAGCCCTGGACAGTCATCTATTTATCCATCATCCAACCCGTTATATCCTAACTACAGGATCACGGGGGTCTGTTGGAGCCAATCCCAGCCAACACAGGGTGCAAGGCAGGAAACAAACCCCGGGAAGGGCGCCAGCCCACTGCAGGGCACACACACACACACAAAGCACACACTAGGGACAATTTAGGATCGCCAATGCACTTAACCTGCATGTTTTTGGACTGTGAGAGGAAACCCAAGCAGACACGGGGAGAACATGCAAACTCCACGCAGGGAGGACCCGGGAAGCAAACCCGGGTCTCCTAAGTGCGAGGCAGCAGCGCTACCCACTGCACCACCGTACCGCCCCCAGGACAGTCAAATCATGGTATATAATAGCAAGTGGTAGCACGGTGCTTAGTGCCACTTTCTCATAGAGCCCGAGATCAAATGCCATCTGCATTGGCACAGTACAAGTGAGTGCAGCCGACCCCAAACTGGGATGGAGTAACTTTGAAAACAGATGCAGAGCCGGCTTACAGAAACTCAAAACTGCATTGCAGACGAATGTCATCAAATGCATGGGGACTTGCCATTGGGGGTGTTTTTGACACAGTGCTTTTTATAGGCATGTGCTGCATTTCATTTAATAAGACATTGATCACAGCAAAAACACAAAAGAAGATTCCCAGAAATGTACAGAGAGAAAGAGAGAGACAGAAAGAAAGAAAGAAAGAAAGAATCAGGGGATTATCCAGAGAGCATTTAGGAGTAATTTAGCAGCAAATTGAATGAAGGAAAAAAAAATAGAAAGGGTAAGAACAGTCGGGCAGAAGGGGAACATCAACTTGACAAAATGGAAGACCAGGCAGTTTAGAGACAGGGACGATAACAAAACATGTGAAGAAATGCGCCAGGGACAAATGGGAACAGCAGCTGCTGGGTTTGCAAGTGGTAAGCGACAGGCAATGCCAGAGCCTTAATGTAACGCGTATTTTATTTGTAATGGACCTCTAATGGTTATGTTGTATACAACTATGCATAATGAATATGAAAGTACAGTTTGCTAAGCAGTAATAGGAGGCCAATAACCAAATGAACATTAGGTGCTTTTTGATTGATTTGTTATTCCTTTAAAATTGATTTGTGTTCCATTAAGCTAACCTGCATCAAGCTTTAAAGGAACACTCCTCTGAAAAGTGACTTTTTGTAATATGTTAACTTACTCTGCGTAGCTTGTAGCGATGGCCAAGAAACATTTCTAAGCTTGTGTTTTCTTTCAGAATGGACATAACAGAATTTCTGATATAATAATCGGCCTCTATGGTGAGCAAACACTGGAGAAAAATGTCCATAAAAAAATCATCAGGTTGTCTATTTGTACGCTCACAACATCCCAAAACATGCACTTTTATAAAAAACTAGACATTAAGCCCGTTACAATAACGGGCGCTAGAACAGTAGTGCATAAACATTAGTAGGAACAGTCTATATTAAATGGCAAGGGACCTTGACCTCATTCTGTTTGTTTTCTTAATTTTTTTTTGTTAAAAATATTTTTGCAAGAAGCCTAAAATAAAATAATAATAAAAATAAAATAGAAACGTATATGACAATACAGTAAGTATAATTAATGCCTTAGTGTAAAACTTTGTAACAATCTGTAATTCCTAAATATCTTCTTCAGATATTGTGTAAGAGTTTTTACCTTGTGAAATTTTTCTATAAAATTTCATTACAGACAATATTTTTTGTAAATACTCTGTCCGAGTTTGGCAACAGTTTGCCTTGTTCAGGACCATCTACAACGTTGACAACAACATCTGTAAAACTCCTAACTCTTGATAATGCAACATATAACTGACCATGGCTGAATACTGGTTCTGGCAAGTAAATGCCAACTTTGTCTAAGGTTTGCCCATGAGCTTTATTAATTGTTATGGCAAAGGCTAATGTAACTGGAAATTGTCGCCTTCTTAAGTTAAAGGGTAAATTAGTAGAGGATGGAGCCAAATCAATACGGGGAATATTCCGACGCTCATTTTCTTATTCTTTAATCGATCTATTTGCTCGTATTTTTCTTTCTTTCAGCCATCCTTTTGTTGATGTTTACTTGCTGAGCTGACTGTTCTTCCACGATTTGAGTGTCTGTGTCTTTTGTCCTACTTGACATGTCCTTTTTTTGGGTGACATGTTGTTAGTAGATAGTTAGTAAACATGCGCAGGGCAGTATGTGTGGCATCTCCCCAGCAACGGATTTTATGTGCGCGGCCGCGACTACCCAATCAGCACTCTCCCCAGCAATGATGTCCTTTATTTGCTTATCATGTGCGGCTGCGGCTACGCCATTCACTGTGTGCCCAACTTCCAGTGTGTGTGCATCCACGGTGCCGTGAGCATCACACCGTGCCCCATGCATGCGCACTTCACCAGAAGACACACACAAACGGACACCTGGACGCATACAGCTTTATTAAAGAGGATACCTGCTAAAGCAAGGTCCATAAGTATTTGGATAGTGATGCAATTCTCATAATTCTGGCTCTGTGCACCACCACAATGGATTTGAAACAAAGCAATCGAGATGTAACTGAAGGGGAGACTCTGAGCTTTAATTCAAGGGGTTCACCAAAAATATCATATGAGCCGTTTAGAAAAGATGGACATTTGTAAACATGGCCCCCCTATTATCAGGGGCTCAAAGGTATTTGGACAAACTCACATAATCGGTACTATAGCGGTCATTCCCAAGGAATTCTCCAAGGGCTGCATTTCCACCCAACTGATGCTTTGCCAGGCCTTTACTGCGGTCGTCTTCTGGCGCTGCTTGTTCGTTGGACTTTCTGCCATCAGTTTGTCTTCATCGTGTGACACACTCATCCAGTGAGGTTGATTGAGGTCAGTTGATTGACTCGGCCTTTGAAGAATATTCCACTTCTTTGTCTTGAAAAGCCGTCGGTTTGATGTCACAGTACGTTTCGTCTCATCGTCCATCTTTACTGTGAAGTGCCGTCCTGTCAGTTCTGCAGCATTTGTCTCAATCTGAGCAGACAGTGCAGCCCTGGACACTTCAGAATTCACATCCTGCTACTTCTGCCAGCTGTCATATCATCAACAAACGCCAGTGAGCGACTTCCATTGGCAGACATGCGTGATCAGGCCATAACACAGCCTCCACCATGTTTCACAGATGATGTGGTGTTCATCAGATCATGAGCCCTTCCTTCTCTTCTCCATACTCTTCTCTTTCCATCATTCTGGTAGACATTGACCTTAGTTTCATTTGTCCAAAAAGAACTGTCCCAGAACTGGTCAGGCTTTTAAGTAAAGTCTTCTGCCAAAGTCTAATCTGTCCTTCCTATGCTTGAGGCTCACCAGCGGTTTGCCCCTTGTGGTAATAAACCTCTGTCTTTACTTTCATGAAGTCTTCTCTTGATTGTAGACTTTGGCGATGGCAGGTCTGCCTCTCGGAGGTTGGTCTTGATGTGGCTCAAAGTCGTGAGGGGGTTCTTCTTCACCAAGGACAGAATTCTGTGATCACCCAGCTCAGCTGTCTTGTGGTTGTCCAGTCCTTCTGGTGTTGTTGAGCTCACCAGTGTGTTCCTTCTCTTTCAGAATGTTACCAAACAGTTGATTTGACGACTCCTGGTGTTTCTGCCGTCTCTTTAAAGAGTTTGTTTTGTTTGCTTTGCCTGTTTTACTTGCATGGCCAGCTCTATGGACCTCATATTGAGAGTTCACAGTGACACACTTGGAATTGACTCCAGGCCTTCTACCTGCTTAATAGTTCATGAAATAATGAGGGGCCTGCTCACACATGGCTGTGGAACAGCTGGTCAGTCGAATGTCCAATACCTTTGAGCCCCTGGAAATGGGGGGGGCCATCTATAAAAATGGCTGTCATTCATTAATGGCTCAAATGATATTTTTAAAAAGATCCCTTGAATGAACTCTTTTAGGGTGGTTTTCGACTTTTTGTCAACATAAGGAGTTGAGGGCGGGTATCGACTAAACATTCAGGGGTAGAAGGGGGGAAAAAAAACCTGCAAACATCAATAAAACTCACCATTACATTATAAGTAGACCCTCTTTGCTAGGAGAATTGTTAGACTCATTGACTTGACGTTGAATCCCTGGCTGTGCGCGAGTAGCATAGAGTAAACGATGATTAGAATGGCATCGACTTCGGGCAAGAGAGCAAAGTGAATGCGTTAAAATAAATAATACACATGGAGTATTTTGCTATTTATTTATTGCGTAATTGGACTCAGACTCATTGAAATCTGATTCTGATGCAAAAACGAAAGTGATCGGTCCCCAGCTGATCGTGCAGCTGATCGTGCAGCTGACGTGCCTATGGCAACATTCACCTGAGAGGACTACACAGACACTGCACATGAGCTGGAAATCAAAAACGAAAGACAGGTACCTGCATCAGCTGATCAGTCTCCAGCTGACTGTAGTGCTGAGCAGCTGATGTGCCTATGACATCATTCGCCCTGGGAGGTCTACACAGACATAGATGCGTGGGAGGCAAGCTGGCAACTGGACTTCAAATGACATGGCGTGCCAGTGGACACTACCAGCCACTCAACTACTTCAAGCTGTTTATTTCCAGAAAGTGCCTTTCAGCTTATGAATGATGAGACAAGCAGGTATGTAATAATTACGTGAATTTACATACTGTAGAGCAGGGGTCCTCAATCACAGTCCTGGAGGGCCGCAGTGGCTGCAGGTTTTTGTTCTAACCCGGTTGTTTAATTAGAAAGCAATTTTTGCCAATAATTTAATTTCATGGCTCGTTAGTGCTTTAATTCTGCTATGTCTGGTAATTCTCATTTCTTAGATTTTCTTCCCCTTTCTAAGGATATCATCCAAATGATTTGAAAGCTAAAATGGAGGAGTAATTCTCCATCCTTCACTTTTTTCTGTTCACTTTCCTTCCAAGTATTTAATTAAACCCAATATATAATGCATGATAAATACACACGGGTGTAAATGGTAACAAGCTAAATGGAGAAATGCTGGTGTCTTTTGTGATTTGCATCTTATTGCTAATTAGGAGCAATTAAAAAACAAGAATACAGCTGTTTAAGACTAAAATAAGAAATAAGGGTTCAAAATTTGAACGAGTGAGACAACTAAAGTGAAGCAGAAGTGTCACTTGAGCAATAAGGGCTTCTTATTAAGCAATTGGGTTGGAGCAAAAACCTGTAGCCGTCCAGGACCGTGATTGAGGACTCCTGCTGTAGAGGCTCATGGAACATAAAGCAGAGTGACATTTGTCATAAATAAGCAGGTTATATTGATTTATGTATGAAACCATTGCTTTGTATGCTTTTTAGAAATATGAGTTTTTTGGAACAATATTGAGCCCTGGGACAAAAGGGAAACAAAATAATTGGCCCTAAAAGAGTTAAAGCTGGAAGTCTACAATTTAATCACATGACGATTGCTTTATTTCAATTCCACTGTGGTGGCATACAGAACCAAAATTATGTAAATGTCACAATCCAAATACGTATGGACCTGACTGTATATACTGTAATAAAACACTAAAAGCTCTAGGTGTCCAGCCCCTCGGAGCAATCTGATTGGTCAGTTTAGTTCTGGCAATGCGACAAAAGAGGAAGTGCGAGTGCTAGACCCACGAGGAGGACAGAAGGCACACAAAGACAAAGCCTGCTTCAAAAGACGAAGTATAAAACCGGACAGGAGGTGAGAAAGGTGCTTCGAAAATAATGACAGAGTCTGAGAAGCAAGCTGTATGGGAGTGTGCTTGAGAGATGGAGTGCCGCTTAAGAGGTTCAGACACACGCAAATATCGAGGAAAGGCACTAAAAGCTACACTTAGGGAAAGACACAGAATGATTTAAAAATATCTGCCATTTTCCCCCACTGTGACTGGGTACGGTGATGAGTGTGACAGAAGCCACGAGGAAATTCTAGGGCATCAACCGGGTTGTCCCATTTATTGTATGGAGACAGAAAGCAAAACAAAAAGAAAAAAATAAAAATTTCAAGCATTTGTCCCTTCAGAGGGATCGTCAGAAAAACTGCACAAGGCTTGTCGATTCTAGCGGAATGCTGTAGCCAGTAATGACGCCTCTTTCCGGGATGCCCAGGGTTTTGTTACAGCTGGACCAGAAGGGGCGGAGTCAAGTGCCTTCCTCGGGTGGCTTCTCAGCACTGTGGGGAAGAAGGAGATGAAATCGGTGGCGGCAGCGCCACCTCTAGTTTTGACAGGGTATTACATACCTGGACCAAGCCTGTGAGGAGGTCCTCCGACACACATGAGTGACATGGTCTACAAGTTTTTAAATAAACCACTTCTGAATAAACAGGACCTCACTCTGACACGAAACAGCATTTGAATTGTAGGCCCAACTCCCACCATTGCATGTGCACTCATAGGGGGTGAGGCACAACTGCAGTGCTTCCGGATCATTTCATTAACATCCAACTTTAGAGCCTCACGTGCCATACGGCACCACAGTTTTTGACTGCAGTTTCTTGGCTGAAGTACGAATAGGGTAGTTTAAGGTTTGCGTGGACAGCATCAAGCACAGACATGAGGTAACAGCACTTCCACCTTGAAACCGCTGCTCATTATACTCATTAGTTTTCGTCAAGAAAAGCCGTGACGTACGGCTCTGCGGTCGAATGCTTCTCAATCATTTGGTGAACTGACCTTTGGCTTTCTGATGCATCTCAGATATGCACCACATTCACTTCCTGATTATGATTTCATTCCTTTTTCTTTCATTTTTAATGTTTAGTTGTACCAGACTTTCAGTGCACACTTCGTGGACATCACGTGAAGGGCAATGTTTGCCAATGAGAGAAAGGTTACTGGATTGAATTCCTGACCAATAAATGAGGAGGAAGGTGGATCTTCAATTTAAATGCTCCTTTGTGTCTAAACATTCCATTTGCATTCACAAAAGCATTTTCTGAAAGTTATTTACATGCCTTAAGAAAAGGACAAGCGTCCGTGTCTGCTGTTTCCACACAGTTGCTATGTCTCTGTTATCCAACAGATGGTGCATCTCAAATATTAACACTGATTTTACAAATCCCATACCAAATGGCATGCAACAGATGCGCCATCTGTTGGAATGAAAAATGTAATACATTTGATTACTACAGTACATGCATTACAAAATACATTTCAATAGATGGATCGACGCAAATGTTAACACTGGGGGTCTACGTTGACTTCTCAGCTTTCAACCCATCTTAGCTGGGTAGCCTAGCTAGTTTAACAATATTTTAGTAAAAATGCATTTGATTGGATCATGGTTAGCATACAACTGGATGACCTGACATGTGGATTATGTAACTCGAGTAATATGAGATTTTCTGATAATGTTTGTGGTTGTCCAGCGTTGGTCAGCACAGACTCCTATAAAATCAGAGGTAATGTGTCTGTTCTGCCTGAAAACAGAGATTAAAAGCTTTTCTCAACCACCACTACAAACCACATGAGGTAAGGAACATATATGGAAATCTCATTTCTGGGTGGAGTCTTCCTTTAACTCTGAAGGAGGCGGGGCTAAAGTTATTACTGTGGTAGAGCAGAACTGGGAGCAGCAGTTCTGTAACCAAAGGAATGTTTGTCAGGTTAGTGTAATCTGTAACATACATCAGGAAATATTAAACATTTATGTATAGCAGGGGTGTCGAACTCCAGGCCTGGAGGGCCGCAGTGGCTACAGGTTTTCATTCTAACCCGTTTCCTAATCAGTGACCAGTTTTCACTGCTAATTAACTCCTTTTTCCTTCAGTTTAATGTTTTTAAGGATTCCGTCCTCTTAATTGATTCCTTTCTTTATTAAATGAGAGCCGAACAGAAATGAGATGTGAAAGAAACCAACAGATGACCAGCTAAACTGGGGCTTCAAACTCCAACCAATTTCACTCCAATCACTTTCTTAATGAGAAGCCGATTCTTGCTGTTAATTAAACCCGTTATTTAATTCCATGGCTTGTTGCTGCTCTCATGCTGTCACAGCACACATTTCCAAAACTGTTGCTTTAGTGCTTTTTCTAAGAATGCCATTATAATGTTTTGGTAACCTCGGAAATCAGCCTTACTGAGACCTTCACCTTTCTTTATTTTCAGATATTTTGTGATGGGCACAGGTGAGCTTGTCATATGGCGGCCTGTGTTGTGTCTTATTAATTGTTTGACTGCTAATTAAGGAAAAAGAAACAACTATGGGTCCTGAGTCAAGGTAATCAAAAGAAGTAATCAGCAGCAAAAACTGGTCACTAATTAAGAAGATGGTAAGAATGAAAACCTGCAGCCACTGCGGCCCTCCAGGACTGGAGTTTGACATCCCTGATGTATAGGTAAATGTGTTTGTTATTTTAGTTAAGTTCTGCAATAAAAGTCTTTAAAATTTTAAGAAACAACTCAAGTTTGATGTATCACAATCCGCTCGGAGTGGTGCACAGCGTGGAGCTCACTGCTCTAAGCAATACCAATTAAAAAGCTCAAGCTGCTAAATTGGGTTTTTTAAAAAAAGATGTTCGCTTTCCAAAAGATGAGTAGGGAGAAGTGAGGCCAAGATGCAAATTTCAAAGTAACGATAGCCATCTAGCAGACGCTGCACGTAAAGTCGCATACAGTGGAACCTCGGGTCACGAACGTCTCAAACCACGTACAAATCGGGTTACGACCAAAAAGTTCGCCAAACATTTGCATCTGTTCACGACCACACACTCAAGTGACGAACGAGCCAGTTTCCTTTCCGGTTCGTATGCGCTGATGATTTCCACACGTGTTCAGTCCCTCCCTGTACACTGTTCTCGGTCAGACATGCGTGCATTCGCTGTGTACTCTTTATGCTCTATTTCGTGTGCTTTTGCATTCATTTTGCAATTAACCATGGCCTCTAAGCAAGTGAAGAGTGGTAGTGTTGGTGAGAAGAAAACTGAAATCAAATTAAAGAAAGAAATTATTGAAAAGTATGAGCGTGGCGTTCGTGTTCCTGATCTTGCCGCTGAGTGCAATAAGTCAAAATCTACGATTTCGACTATTCTAAAGCAGAAAGAGGCCATTAAAGCAGCTGATGTTGCAAAAGGAGTTACAGTGTTAACCAAGCAGAGGTCTCAAGTGCTGGAAGAGGTGGAAAAACCATTGCGAGTGTGGCTGAACGAGAAGCAACTTGCAGGGGACAGCATAAGCGAGGCGATGTTATGCGAGAAAGCCAGGAAGATTCATGGCTATTTGCTACAAGTTTGGTTTTCTTGGTTGTTTATGGTTAGTTTTTGTATAAATTAAGGATTTTTCAAATGTTCATTTTTTTCCCTGTGCTTAAAACTCATTAAATAAAAAAGTGTTTACAGTGAGCGGTTTGTAAGGCTGTAGCGTGAACTCTTGCAATGTTAGTTTTCTCTGTTCAAGGTTTTCTCAGTGTTATTTATTCAATGTTTTTACATTTAGTTTACGATTACTCTGTGCATTCTATGGTATAATTAACATTTTTGTGCTTGAAGGTTTAAAAAAATATATATATTTACATATAGTTTGTACGGTCTGGAACAGATTAATTGTATTTACATACAATCCTATGGGAGAAATTAGTTTGGTTCATGACCCGAGGTTCCACTGTATAAGGATACCACTGGTTTAGGAGTTTGTTATCTCCAAACACTGATAAGTTAATAAAAGGTGGTGGCAAGAGAGTGGATGAGAAATTGGGACCCCATTGGCCTTGAGAATCGACTGGAGTTGGAGAGACGAAAAGAAGGAAGAAAGAGAAAGCCTGGAGTTCTACATTCCAGGACTGGATTCATCATAAACAAACATCACCAAGTGTTGCAATATCTTGATCTGCCTTGTTAACAAAACAAAAAAAAAGATGGATTTGCCACCAACACAGAGCACCACAATGGAAGATACAGGAATGTGTTCTTGCAAGACTGTGGAAATGCCAAGCTGTTTCTTTACTATTTATCAAATCTGGACAGTGTAATAATGTACATTTAGGGGGCTTTGTAAGCCGCCTTCTGTTCTTTTTGCTACAGTGGATGTGTGTGTGTGTGTATATACATACATACATACATACATACCCACACACACACAGGCCTATTAGGTACAACCTCTAATAATTTGATGGAACCCTTTCAATCTGGTTTCAGGGTGCAGCACAGCTATGAAACGGCTCTGCTACGGGTAACCAATTATTTATTTGCTTATGGCAGCAGACTCTGGACAAACTAGCATATTAATTCTATTAGACCTCAGTGCAGCATTTGACACTCCGGACAGACATGACATTCTACTGTCCAGAATGAAGAACATGCTAGGTATCTCTGGCACTGCCCTCCAGTGGTTCAAGTCCTATCTGACTGATAGGCAAGAGTTTGTTAGTCTTGGCAAAAGCAGATCCAGCTCGGCGCCAGTCACACAAGGAGTTCCTCAGGGTTGTGTCCTTGGCCCTCTTCTCTTCTCTTCTGTATTTATGCACTTCCCCTTGACCATATTATTCATAGCTATGGACTGGGCTATCATTTTTGTGCAGATGATACTCAACTCTGTTTCAATGTTAAAAGTGGAACTTCATCAGAGCTTTCTCAGGTCACAACCTGCCTTAGTGAAATTAAAACCTGGATGGAGCAGAACTCTTTAAAATGAAATTGCAACAAAACTGAACTCCTGCAAATTGGGACTAAAATGCAACTTAATAAAATGAGCTCCTTCCCAGTCCATCTTGACGGTGATCTCATCAGACCTGCCTCTACTGCAAAGAATCTTGGTGTCATTTTTAATTCCTCCCTCTTTTATTCCACCCACATAAATCACATTAAGAAACTTTCTTACTTTTACCTTCATAACATATCCCGTGTTCGCACCTTCCTCTCCTTTTCTAATGCTGAGAAACTTGTCCCTGCTTTTATCACATCCCACATCGATTATTGTAATTCCCTACTGGCAGGTGCCCCTTCTAATCTTATATCACAGCTCCAGCTTATTCAAAACTCAGCTGCAAGAGTCCTCACTCGAACCAGCAGCAGTGAGCACATCACACCCATCCTGCCCCATCTTCACTGGCTCCCTGTGTCTTACAGAATCAAATATAAAATCCTACTAATAACCTACAAAGCCTCAAACGACCTCACGCCAAACTACATCAGTGACCTTCTCCATCACTATGTGCCTGCAGGCCCACTAAGGTCCTCTGATTCTGGTAATCTTGTTGTGCCCCACACTAATCTACACTCCATGGGTGACAGCAGGGCCTTCAGCTGTATAGCGCCCAGACTCTGGAATGACCTACCGAAATTAATCAGGTCAGCTGACTCCATGAATTCTTTTAAAAAACAACTCGAAACTCATCTGTTCAGGAAGGCTTTGAGCTCTACTTGACGTTATTACCCTTCTCTCAGTTTACCTCTTTGTCAAGATGCTCATGTAACCTGTGTGTGTGTGCAGACCATCAATTATGTTGTCCGTAAGGCTTTTTCTCTGAAATTACTATCTTACTCTTTATTTATTTATTGGGTTTAGTACAATATGATATACTGTATACCCTGCCATTCTTTCTTAAACTCTGAAGTGCCTTGAGCATGGGAAAGGCACTATATAAATAAAATGTATTATTACTAACTTGCTAGCACCTGGTTGGATCGCCTTTTACCTTCAGAACTGCCATAATTCTTCGTTGCGTTGACTCAACAAGGAGCTGGAAACATTCCTCAGGGATTTTAAGTCCATATTGACATGATAACATCACACAGTTGCTGCAGATTTGTTGGCTGCACATCCATGATGCGAATCTCCCGTTCCACCACATCCCAAAGGTGCTCTGCTGGATTGAGATCTGGTGACTGTGGAGGCCATTTGAGTCCGGTGAACTCATTGTCACGTTCAAGAGACCAGTTTGAGGTGATCTGAGCTTTGTGACCTGGCTTGTAATAGTGATGGAAGTAGCCATCAGAAGATGAGCACACTGCGGTCATAAAGGATGGATGTGGTCAGCAACAATACTGAGGTAAGCCACGGCATTTAAATGATCCTCAATTGGTACTAAACGGCCCAAAGCGTACCAAGAAAATATCCCCCACACCATCATACTGCTACCAGCTGCCTTAACCGTTGATACAAGGCAGGATGGATCCAGGCTTTCATATTGTTAACGCCAAATTCTGACCCTACCAACTAATGACGCAAAAGAACCCAAGACTCGTCAGACCAGGCAACGTTTTTCCAATCTTCTGCTGTCCAATTTCGGTGAGCCAGTGTGACTTGTAGCCTCAGTCGCCTGTTCTCAGATGACAGGAGTGGAACCCGGTGTGGTCTCCTGCTGTTGTAGCCCACCTGCTTCAAGGTTTGATGTGTTGTGTGGTCAGAGATGCTCTTCAGTTATAACAAGTGCTTATTTGATTTACTGTTGCCTTTCTATCAGCTCAGACCAGTCTGGCCATTCTCCTATGACCTCTGGCATCAACAAGGCATTTTCACCCAGAGAACTGACACTCCCTTTCTCAGACCATTCTGTCTAAACCCTAGAGATGGTTGTATGTGTAAATCCCAGTAGATCAGCAGTTTCTGAAATACTCAGAACAGCAGCCCACTTGGCACCAACAACCAGGCCACATTCAGTCACTTCAGTCTCCTTTCTTCCCCATTCTGATGCTCTGTTTGAATATCAGCAGGTCATGTTGACAATGTCTACAGGTCGAAATGCATGCAATTAGCGGATTAGATATTTGTGTTAACAAGTAGTTGAACAGGTATACCTAATAAAGTGGCCAGCAAGAGTGTGTGTGTGTGTGTATGAACTGCTTCTAGCAACTAAGAGGACGCGGCAGAGGTTTGTCGACTGGCCAACCAACCACTAGTGTTACCTGGTAAATAACCACCCAAATAATCAAGTTGTGAATCAGACACACACTTCTGCTATATATTGCCTTGGATTCCTGTTTGTCTAATCCTATTCCTCCGATGACCTGGTAGGTTGTCAAAATCTGAGGAATAAAAAACTATTTTAAGAAACACGACTCACTTTCTCCCTTTGTGGATTACTATCTACAAATATGCAAACTGTCTCACTGACCTTTGTTTCTATGTATATGGCTCACTATCTACACATTCTCACTCAAAGAATGAACAGTAAATATGAAGATCAAACACCATTTCTTTACCGCAATTTACAATTATCAAACAATGACAATTCCTATAACACTTAACTAAACAATCAGACAGGCAGAGTGGCTCTCACCCCACCAGATACAAGTCCTATCAGCAGGATATCATCTTCACATGTACTAATGGAACAATGGCCATTTGTTTTGTGTGGGATCACTGGAGCAGTCTTGAGGGGCCTCTTCTTTTTCAATGGATGGCTTTTGCAATTCAAGCGAAAATCCTCATACATTATGTCCATAGGATGACATACTGATCTACTTCTCAGAAAGTTGTTAGGTAGTAGGATGTGAAACCACAACCTCAGGGTTCGAAGTTCAAGGCCTTAATCTCTATGTCACACTGCCATTCACTGGGAGGCAATCAGCTAGAAATCCATCAATCTTTCAAATCTACTTCATGCAGGGAAGCTGGAGCCTGGCCCAGCAAGCACAGGGTGCAAGGCAGGAACAATCCCTGGACAGGACGCCAATCCATCACAGGGTCAAAAACACACAAACATGGGTCAATTTAGCATCACAAGTCCACCTAACCTGCATGTATCTGGACTGCAGGAGGAAACCTATCACGGAGAGAACATGTAACGTCCATGCAGGCAGGACCCAGTACACGAGCGCCAGCCCCCTTGTTGTGAAGCAGCAGCGCAACCACCACATGACCGACGTGAAAATAAACAAGAGAAAACAATTTGCTGAACTAGCAATATTTCAACCTCACTGAGTGATGTCCATTAAGTCGATGCATTACATGAAATATTGTGTTTTTGTTGTTGGACTCCATTTAGATGATTTCGTACACAGCAGAATGCTAACGATTTCTGGAAGCAGAATATCTAATTAAATATCACACTCCATAAACCAAAGCAATTGGTATCTAATAATGAAATTAGCTGGAATACAAACACTTAAGAGCCTCGATGACCAGGACTGCCCATTCCTGCTTTAAGAGATTAATTGATGCTGCTAATCTGTCGCCTGCAAATGCATTTGATTTGATTAGTGAGCTCCACCTTGTAAAAAAAAATAAAATAAAATCAACGAAAACGCACGACTGGCCGCTTCCTGGGCAGCCCAAAGGCTGAAAGTATGGAGGAAGATCGCTGTCAAAAATAACTCTTAATAAGTTAAGTCAAAATCACATTTCACACGGACTCAGATCGGCCTATCATTTTTAGATTTGTCCCTGTCCCTTTCTACTTATTATTTTAGTCTTGTTTTCTGGTTGGTATAGGAAAAAAAAAAAAAACATAAGATTTGGGGATATGGGAGGAGGCCATTCAGGCCATCAAGCTCGTTTGTTTATCTAATTAGCTAAACTGTCCCAATGTCTCATCCGGATTCTTAGAAGTTATGAGAACATAAGGCATGTACTGTATTTAAGTTGGGTGTGCAATATTTTAATATGTTTTATCGTTAGTTTGTAGGATGTTAAGTTGGAATCTGTATGTTATCTAATCACAACAAATGAATTGAATTAATCGGACAAACTAAATAAAAACTTCGGCCGTGCGTGCTGTGAAACTTGTTGGTGGAGCAAAGAAACACCGACAGTTTGAACGCTCAGTTTTATTCCTGGAAGTTGTTCAATTCCTGTCATTTTATAGGATCGTACTTCAATACTGCCTTAAAAGGTGCGAGAGGTTTTGCAAAAACAAACTGTTTCAGCTCCGAAAGAACACCCACACAAAAAAGCACAACAACAACTCAAACATACAAGAAGGAACAAGTTAATCTCCCAGAAAAGTAAAATCCCGAGCCACGACCACCCCACCTCGGGGACTAATCCTTCCACTTACCGAAACTCCCCAACAACACCGTCAGGTACAAAATGCGTCTCATCTCGAGACCATCAAAACTCTCTCACGACTCCATTTTGCCGAACTCACCTGCACGCAGGTGCAGCCGGAAGTGCGCCTCGGGTACGGCCCCGCGCGCACTCGACAAGCGGGACGGCGCAGGGAAATACTGTGCGCAAAACTTGGATGCCGCGAACACGACTAATTAAGATACGTTAACGGGGGCCTAGAGGGTTGGGTGGAGTTAATGCTACAGTCAGAAGATAATCTTAACCATGACCTACAGACGAAGAGCAAAAACAACAAAAAAAAAAAAAATTCATTCGAAAGCGCGTCCCCGCCTCCTGTCCCGGTAACGCGCATTCCAGCTAAACCAGCAAAACAGGGCGTTCCTGTACGTGACGTCATGTCAGACGATTTCGGGCACTCTGCCCGACTGCTGCCCTATTTGCTTACTTCAGGAAGATTTTATGCGCTCTTTAAATGCTCATTTAGATAATAAATTCCCAGTAGTATTTGCACGTGACAATACTACAACTACGGCAATTAAACAGACGAAAGTGACGTGATTTTTCAATTTATTGTATCCTTGGAACTTCAGTGGGTAAGTTGGGTTACTTGGTATGCTATGTCCCTTTCTTGACATATCCTGTCAATTTGACGTTGCTTAATAAAACGTTGATCAAAAAAAAATCAAGCATTATTTTAGTATGGGCGTGAGTTATGGAAAGTTGTAAGGACATGGACATTTTTTAAAGAAAACAAAATGCATTACAGCTGATTATTATAATGCAACAGAAGCCCTGTTATACCTGTTTAAACCAGGTGTACAAGATGCCAGATCCCATCCAAGCAGCATCAGATACAAGACAATAACCCAGAAAGGACTGTGCAGCAGCCCATCGCACTCACGTTGACACAGGGCCAATTTTAAACGGCTAACTAACCTACCATGCATATCTTTGGGATGTAGAAGGACAATTGGTAAGCTGAGCTGAGCTCAGCCGCTCGAAGGGCGCCGGTGTGCCCCTCCGTTTGAGAAAGCGATTCTATTTAAAGAGATGGTATACAGAAGAGTATGCGGGACACGGGAGGAAGACGGTTTGGTCCATAGCTGTAATAAATACAAAATCAGTTACTTGAGTATTACGTATTTTAAATACCAATCAGTAATAAAACGTAGTAAAAAGTAAAAGAGTAAAAGTAGAGGTAAAATGTAAAACGTAATTAAAAGTAAATAAAAAATAAATTACATTAACGCCTCGGCAAAAAATAATATTATGAATTAGTTTATCCTCTAACTTACATTGTATAAACGCTGCTTTTTTCATTTCTGTTTGGGTATTGTTCTGAATATTTTTCTCATTTACGACGATTCTCTTTGTTTTTGATTGTTATTATATGCAGCTTTTTTTTGTTCATTTTCTTTTTGTAAATGTTCATTCTCTTGCTGCTCTTTTTCTGTCACGGTCTAAAATTCGACCTTATTGAATTGATCATTTGATTTTCTTCCTTGGCATTATAACCGACTGCATTAAAGGGCGACTTAGCTGCACTCAGGGTGTCGCGGGGTGGGACGGAGGATGTGCCCATTCGGAGTGACGATTGGCTGAGCGGTGTGGAGAGGCGTGGTCAAGACTGAATAACGCGGACACAACGGAAAACGTTTTACTTTCTAGCATACGAAGTATTTAGGGAAAGCATTGTAATCGTTAAGATTAGCGGTTGAGATTTTGATGAATCGCGACATTTTTAGACCTCTCCGAGTCCGAAAATACCATTGTTGGAATAATGTATGTGTGTATGTCTGTGTGTGTAAACACGATGACTTGAGTAAGCTTTCACTTTGGTCAACCAAATTTTGCATGCAAGTATTAAGTACAAAATGTAGATTTCTATCAACGTTTGGGCAAATTCTGTTAACCGGAAGGGGTACTTTATCTTTATTCATGCAGATGCAGAGTCGATTTATTCAACTTTACTTTTATAATAATTGTTCAATATATTATTCATTTGAATTGATTTGTTGTTGATGGTTCTTTAATGTACATAATATAAAAATATAATAATTGTCTTGTGGTTTACTCCTCAAATATCCATCTCCATATCTGTGTATACAAGAAAGTCTAGGGGAGACCACTCCCGATTTTTTAATATAATAGAGAGAAAAGCATGGTGGCACAGAGGTTGGCATAAGGGGTGTCACAGCACATGCATTATCTCTCCTACAGTCCAACTGCACCTTCTCTTCTCTACGCATTTCCATACTTGAAGTCTGTTTGCTCTTCCAGAAACAGAATCGTGTAAAGCTCCTGATCCAGACAACCTTTCTCCATCCACACTAAGCTATCATTCTGGTCAGTTAGCCCCCATATTTACAGAAATGTTCATACAGTCTTTTGCTCAATACAATGTCCTTGTCCACAATCATCCCTGCACCCAAGAAGCAAAATACTTGCAGTTTAAATGATTACAGGCCAGTGGCAGTGACCTCCGTAATAAAGAAGACATTTGGACATCTTAGTTCTTCAGCATCTCAAGTCCGTCACTGATTGACCCACTGCAGCTTGCTTATTGTGCCAACAGGTCAGTTGGATTCAGTGGCACTCTAGGGGCTGGTTCACCCCACTAAATAATGGCGTGGAGTGGGGTGAACATGGCGGATGAACTCCCTAGAGATCCGAGGTACGACTGAAGGATGATAGGAGGAATGGCGACCGTGGATGGTCTGGAGGCAGCCAAGACGTGTTGGGGGGATGAAGTTTGTGGCTGTGCGAGTGATGGGTGAGCCGGGGAGATGAAAAAGGAGGTGGGCGGAGATCAGAAGGAGCCAGCAACTGTATTTTACCCTCTGCTTTTAATGGATTTATTTCCTGTGTTCTTATTCCCCACTATCATTTGTTTTTATGGAAAACTAGGGGGCTCTGCCCTCTCCTCACTTCACTCGCCAACCCTCGTGCGGGCGCTACACGCTAACCACTTCACAGCTCTGCTGCTCACATATGGGGAAGCAGATGTACAATTTAAACAAACTGTTATTTTCATGGAAATTGTTATGTATGCATAATAGACCTAACTATTTTACGTTACAGCGAGTAATTAACCACAGTAAAAAATAGTAAAGCGTAATAAATTGAAAGAAAATTATATTTCATGTTGAGTTAGAGGTATTTGTTGTGTTATATGTTTTCGTTCTGTTTGGCTTTGAAATTAACACGCAAATACTTTTTAAACTTACGCTTTTACTGTAAAACCTCAGTAAAATGCATCATGACAATGCAACGTCTAACTGCCAGTGAGTGAATATCGTTTCTTTCTCTAATGAATAAATGACATTTTCGAATGTTTGTCCCTGTGATTTGTTAATTGTCATAGCAAAAGCTATTCTAACGGGAAACTGTAAACATTTTAATACTAATGGCATATCAACATCTCTTTTGCGTCTCATGTTATCCCCTGAAGATGTACTACATTACCTATCTTGATGCCTGTTAAAATTTTACATGTTTGAATTGTTTGACCAATTTTGAATACAACTAATCTTCTCCCATCGCACAGCCCATCACTCAGACACAAATTACACAATAAGATTATGATACATCCTTCTTTCTACAGTAATTCGGATGGTGGAAGACCAGACGGTGTTAACGCTTGTAGATATTTTACAGGATATTGTAAGTTGATGCTTTCATCTTCCACACCATCACCACCAACTGTCTCAGCACAGTCTATTGAAACGCATTTAACTAATTTGCCGTGTAACTGATTGACAATTTTCGCGTTAATTCGTTTGACTTCATCGTTTCTCGGTGCTAGGATTGCCCGTGTACTCATTTCTTCTGTTCATAACCCTTCGGGATGAAATTCTTCACTAAGATTTGGACATAATAAGTCTTCTTTTACTGGGAACTTAAAGTGTGGAAAATGTAAAAATGTATACGAGCTGAGAGAGCAGGAACTGTGTCTGACAAAAGCATTCACACAAATGAGAGGTGAGAGGACCGCGGCCGTAAGCCATTAATGGTTGAGAGGAGAGCGAGACTTGAAAAAATCTCTTGGCAAAAGTCTCGTCTCATCTCAAAATTTTCGTTTATAATAGAGAGATTTATTTATGAACACTTTTGGGCACGGTTTTTGTTTTGTTTTTATTCTTTTTAATGGAAGTACTTGGACACTTTCCACCATCCCCTTGCTCTGAGTGTGATTTGTTCCCATTTGCCAAGCTCATCCCATTACATTTCCAATGGTGTTGGGTTGGAGAGGCTTTCAAATTGGAAGAGGGAGCATGAAGCTGGACCAGCACCGTCACACAGCCTGCAGGCTGAGAAACGTGGATATACAGTAGATCACCCCTGTCATATGTATATTTGTACCTTTTCAGCATATTTAAGATGATAATTCATGTAATATGTTAATTTGTATGTTTTTTAACATATTTAATCATAATTCCTGTTATGCAGTCATATGAAAAAGTTTGTGAACCCCTCTGAGCCTACATAATAATTTACTCTAATTTCAACAAAAAAGATAACAGATGTATGTCTTTCATTTCCTAGGAACATCTGAGAACTGCAGTATTTTCCGAACAAAGATTTTTAGTGAAGCAGTATTTAGTTGTATGAAATTAAATCAAATGTGAAAAACTGGCTGTGCAGAAATTTGAGTCCCCTTGTAATTTTGCTGATTTGAATGCCTGTCGCTGCTCAATGCTGATTACTTACAACACCAAATTGCTATTTGATATTTCATGTTATATGTATATTGGTCCCTGAGGTGGGCTGGCGCCCTGCCCGGGGTTTGTTTCCTGCCTTGTGCCCTGTGTTGGCTGAGATTGGCTCCAGCAGACCCCCGTGACCCTGTGTTAGAATATAGCGGGTTGGTAAATGACTGACTGACTGTAACTCTGTACCTTTTTAACATATTTCAGATGATAATTCGTGTTATATGTTTATTTGTGCCTTTTTAGTATATTTAATAACAGGAATTACCATAGTATTAAATACAGTAATCCCTCACTTATCGCGGGAGATAGGTTTCAAGGCCGACCGCGATAACTGAATTTCCGCGAAGTAGGGACACCATATTTGTTTAATTATTTAACGTGTATTTGGACGTTTTTAAACCCTCCCTGTATTGTTTACAACCCACCCTTTACTCTGTTAATAACAGGGACAACTGCTAAGCAATATGAATTCGGTAGATAATATGATAGCAATAGCAATAATATAATAGCAGTTTGAAATCGGTAGATAATATGATAGCAATAGCAATAATATAATAGCAATTTGAAATCGGTAGATAAGTTTACACTTACCGCGTGATGATGGTGATGAATATGCTGCGCAGTAAAAATGATGGCGATGAAGGATGATGATGACTTTTACTGCGCAGCCGATGACTGTATTTTACATCTTTTCAGACGGCGGTGCCATATTCTGGGGCACCTCCTCCACGGTTCTCCACAGATTCTTGTTTTTGTTTTTTAAAATCCTTGGGTTTTTCGACTTGTAAATAAACCCTGGCTTTAACAAAAATCCCGCAGCATTGCCACACATCACGAGGGTCACACGATCCTTGTATGCTTTAAAGCCAGAGGTTTTTGCTTCCTCTTTGAACAGAAAAGTTCGCGACGGCATTCTTTTCCAAAACAAGCCCGTCTCATCCATACGGCCAAAGCAGATTCCATACGGACGATTGTTTTATTACGAGCCATAACCACTCTCTTCGCCGACTTTTGAAAGGTGATGGTAGTCGTCTTCCTAATGTTTGGCCTCTTCCTTCTTGATGTAGCGAACGGTGGATTCGTTCACGCCATATTGGCGGGCCACAGCCGCGTACGTTCTCCCTTCCTTCAACATATCCAGAAGTTTCACCTTCTCAGCGGTCGTCATCATTCTTTGTTGTCGCTTAGGCTCAGCACCAGCCTTGGAAGAAGGAGCACGTTTGGGAGCCATTGCAGGGGGTGAAAATTGAAGCGAAGTTCAACACAATCCACAAAAAAATCACACACAGCACACTGTAAAATAAACCGGTCAGCGAGAAAACATGAAGCAAATGACAAGGGGCGATACTGTGGGATCAAGGCATCAGTCAAAGCACCAATTACAGGCCCGATTAGAAAGCGGAAAGCTGTGATTTGTCGTCTCCCTTCCATGTGACAATCACAGCCCGTGCTACAATGCTCATAGTCAGCGAACTTGTTTTGTAGTTCTTAGACTAGGAAATACTACTACTATATTTAAAAACCCGCGAAGTCGTGAATCTGCGATAAGTGAACCGCGAAGTAGCGAGGGATTACTGTATGCTAAAAAGGCACAAATAAACATATAATAGGAATTACCATAATATTAAATATGCTAAAAAGGCACAAATAAACATTGTGGTACATGGCCAGCCGTTCATCCCGGCCAGTACCCCCAGGCCGCCAGATGGAGCCCTCCTTGCAGCATAGACGTGCCCCGAATGCCAGCAGGGAATTATGGACAATGGACTTGTAATGCACAGCCCTGCTGGATACCATGGGGGCCGACAGGAGTCACTGCAGGGAGGCCCAGAGACTATTTGCCTTACGCCCAGGAAGTACGTCATAGTCACGTGGACAATGGGAATGATGTGCTTCCTGGGTGAAGAAAAGAAGGATTTTTATCTGACCCGGAAGTGTTCCAGGTCACATGAACAGAGAGGGTGAGACGCTTCCGGGTCAAGGACTATAAAGGACTGTGGGAAATCCCAGACGGAGGAGCTGAGTTGGGAGGCAGGGTGGCTAAGCGTCTGGGAGTTTGGAGGAATTGTTATTGGTTATTGTTTATTTGATTATTTAGTATTGTGGAGAGGAGCGTGCTTTTTGCACTTTATTATTATAATAAATCTTATTATTGGACTTTTACCTGGTGTCTGACGTGTGGTCTGAGGGTACAAGGGTGCAAGCAAACTCTAAACTGTCACAACATATAATAGGAATTACCATAGTATTAAATATGCTAAAAAGGCACAAATAAACATATAACAGGAATTACCATATTATATGTTTATTTGTGCCTTTTTAGCATAGTTCATACTGTATTATGGTAATTCCTGTTATATGTTTATTTGTGCCTTTTCTGTCTGCTGCAGTTTCCTTCGGGATTAATTAAGGTTTTCTCTCTCTAACTACTGCCTGTGTGAAGTTTGCACATCCCAAAGAGGTCTGCGGAAACACTAAGTTCGCCCAATCGGAATAAGTATGCCAGTGTGCCCTGTTCTGGACTGGCATCCTCATCCAGGATGGGTTCCTACCTTGTATCTGACACCATTAGCTTAGCCTCCAGATTGTCTTTACTCTGTAATGGAAATAGAAATGGGATGGATGAATATTTCCTTGCACACACTTGTCGTAAGGGGCATACACGCAGTGCCTTTTTTATAATAATACATTTTATTTATATAGCGCCTTTCCCACGCTCAAGGCACTTACAGAATATAAGAAAGAACGGCAGGGTATACAGTATATAGCATTGTACAAACCAGATAAATAAATAAAGAAGATTATGACAGTAAATTCAGAGAAAGCCTAACAGACAACAGAATTGATGGTCTAGTAGACACATACACAGGTTACATGAGCATCTTGACATGGAGGTAAACTGAGAGAAGGGTAATAACGTCAAGTAGAGCTAAAAGCCTTCCTGAACAGATTAGTTTTGAGTTGTTTTTTAAAAGAATTCATGGAGTCAGCTGGCCTGATTAATTTCGGTAGGTCATTCCAGAGTCTGGGCGCTATACAGCTGAAGGCCCTGCTGTCACCCATGGAGTGTAGATTAGTGTGGGGCACAACAAGATTACCAGAATCAGAGGACCTTAGTGGGCGGGCAGGCACATAGTGATGGAGAAGGTCACTGATGTAGTTTGGCGTGAGGTCGTTTAAGGCTTTGTAGGTTATTAGTAGGATTTTATATTCGATTCTGTAAGACACGGGAGCCAGTGAAGACGGGGCAGGATGGATGTGATGTGCTTACTGCTGCTGGTTTGAGTGAGGACTCTTGCAGGCGAGATTTGAATAAGCTGGAGCTGTGATATAAGATTAGAAGGGGCACCTGCCAGCAGCAAGTTACAATAATCGATGTGGGATGTGATAAAAGCATGGACAAGTTTCTCAGCATTAGAAAAGGAGAGGAAGGAGCGAACACGGGATATGTTATGGAGGTGAAAGTAAGAAAGTTTCTTAATGTGATTTATGTGGGCGGAGTAAGAGAGGGAGGAATCAAAAATGACACCAAGATTCTTTGCAGTAGAGGCAGGTCTGATGAGACCACCGCCAAGATGGACTGGGAAGGAGCTCATTTTATTAAGTTGCATTTTAGTCCCAATTTGCAGGAGTTCAGTTTTGTTGCAATTTAATTTTAAAGAGTTCTGCTCCATCCAGGTTTTAATTTCAATAAGGCAGGTTGTGAGCTGAGAAAGCTCTGATGAAGTTCCACTTTTAACATTGAAACAGAGTTGAGTATCATCTGCATAAAAATGAGAGCCCAGTCCATAGCTACGAATAATATGGCTAAGGGGAAGCATATAAATACAGAAGAGAAGAGGGCCGAGGACAGAGCCTTGAGGAACTCCTTGTGTGACTGGCGCCGAGCTGGATCTGCTGTTGCCAAGACTAACAAACTCTTGCCTATCAGTCAGATAGGACTTGAACCACTGGAGGGCAGTGCCAGAGATACCCAGCATGTTCTTCATTCTGGACAGTAGAATGTCATGTCTGACCGGAGTGTCAAATGCTGCACTGAGGTCTAACAGAATTAATATGCTAGTTTGTCCAGAGTCTGCTGCTCTAAGCAAATCATTGGTTACCCGTAGCAGAGCCATTTCACAGCTGTGCCGCGCCCTGAAACCAGATTGAAAGGGTTCCATCAAATTATTCGTGGTTAAGTAATTGGTGAGCTGGGAGGCTACAACACGCTTAAGAACTTTTGACAGGAAAGGTAAGTGGGAAATAGGCCGGAAATTGTTAAGATTGTCAGCATCAAGACCAGACTTTTTTAACATTGGGGTTACAGAAGCGATTTTAAAAGTGAGCGGCACAGAGCCAGTGTCGAGGGATGAGTTTATTATTGTTGTAGCAGTCGGGATTATGGCATGAAGGCAGGAGTGTGCTGGGGATGGCGTCCAGTACACAAGTTGTCGGCCTCATCTTACAAAGCAGGTTATTAACAAACGCAGATGTAACTGGTGAGAACTTAGAGAAGGAGTTGGATGGGGTAGGAAAGCAGGGAGAGATATAAACAGATGATGTATTTATGTTAGTTGAATTATTTAGATCTTTAATTTTGTTACGGAAAAAGTGGAGGAAATCCTCACAGACTTCAGTAGAAGAGGTAGTTGGGCCAGATGCGGGTTCGAGTAGTTTATTAACTACAGAGAACAAAACCCTTGGGTTATCATGGCCACTTTCTATTATTCTGCCATAGTTGGGTGTTCTTAGCATTAGTTAGTGCTTCTCTGTAAGCTCTTTGGTGGTCAGAGAAAGCCTGGATGTGCACGGCGAGGTCAGTCTTACATGACATTCTTTAAAAGCGTCGGCCAGCTGCTGCTTTCATAGATCACAATTCTGAGTTACAGTATACCAAGGAGCTGAACGTTTAAAGGAAACCTCCTTATGTTTTAAAGGAGCTGTTTTATCTAATGCTGAATGAAGGGCTGAGTTATAGTGATCAGCAAGACTATCTAGTGTTGACGGAATAGGTGCAGACAGTAAAAGATCAGAAATGGATCCAGAAAGGATAGAGGGACAGATATTTTTAAGGTTTCTGTAAGAAATTTGTCATTTACAGGTAAGAGGAGGTAAAGGCAGTGAGACAGTGAAAAATACTGCTTTATGGTCAGAGAGTCCCAAATCAGTGCTGTAAATATTGGCAACAGTTAGTCCAGAAGTGCAGATCAGATCCAATATAAGACCACCAGAGTGGGTGGGAAAATCAACATGTTGTGTCAAGTCACTTTGAATCAGGAGACTTCCAGCAATATGGCAACTTTTCTGATTATCTTCTCAAACAAAACAAAGCTGCTGTCCTTGGCTGTCTCGTCTGATCTTTGCACTTTTGTCTAGGATTCCAGAGTCCGAGGGCTGAATGGAGGGGGCCGGCGGTCTCCACTAGCAGAGCTCCGAGGGGCCGGCTGATGGGGCGGTGCAGCTATTGTTGAACTTGCTGTGCAAACACAATGATTTACTGGCAAGCTGCAGGCTGGGCCTAATGGCTGAATTAGTCCTCTCCTGAGATTCTTTAACAAGCACAAGGGAAAAGTAAAAGGGCAGGAAGCCACCCACGTTGGTAGACCTCATAAAAAAAAAAAAAAAAAAAGCCTTCTGGAACAACAATGAGGGTGTGAGCCTGGAATGCCAGCGGACCGGCTGGCAGGGCTGTTGAATCCTTTAGTCATCTTTCTGGTGTTACTTTATGGAGCACACAATGAAGGGGAGATTTAATTTTTATTAAAAATCTTTACAAATTGAATACATGCAATACAAAAGTCACATGTACAACTTACAAACAAAAAAAAAAAAAAATAAGGCCACAAAAGCACCCGCAAGTCAGTTTAGTTCCATTTGTGCAAGTCCACGTGTGGACAGTTTGGTTGCCTGGCTGTCTTGTAGCAGCATTGTCCGCTCAGTCCATTCTCGCTGGACCAGCGGCCAGTCATATCCAGAGTAAGTCCACTGATCATCAATGGCAACGAGTCACTGCCTCAAAAGCCACTGGAGGCTCAGGCCTGGCCTGCATGTTATGATGTGCCAAGTTTCCCCTGCGACTGTAATTCCCAAGGAGCAAAGGTGAGGGAAAGAGTAAGCAGAACTTGCACTGCCACCAATGACGTGTCCCGTGTTGTAAGCAACTAAGTGACCCGCTCTCATATTACGCCTTTCTCTGGGGCGAGGGGCTCTCCCTGCAGGCTGCTCTCCTTTGGTGGACTATCCGAGTCTTTCAGCTCTTCCTTTTCAGCACTAAAAAGAAGAAATAAATGCAAAGTTAAGATCAGCATCTGCCAGACAAAAGCATCCAGGACGGTCATTAGAGGAACTGCATATACGGTGCCTAGGAAAGCATTCACCCCTTGGGAGTTTGCACATTTTAT
Source organism: Polypterus bichir lapradei (assembly GCA_026402145.1). Classification (NCBI taxonomy): domain Eukaryota; kingdom Metazoa; phylum Chordata; class Cladistia; order Polypteriformes; family Polypteridae; genus Polypterus; species Polypterus bichir. The sequence continues at coordinate 17,484,055 of JANRMT010062802.1, forward strand.
TGTCACAAAGCATTGAATCACAGTGGATTTAGTTCTCTTTTTATGACAATGAACAACAGAAAAAGACTCTTTAAGAGTCCGAGTGAAAGTCGTGCCCACATTCATCAAGGGCCTCAGAGTAGGAAGATGGTCCTGACTGGCTCAAAACTCTCGGAGCAGTGCCAACTGGGTCAACTCTTATTTATGCACCAGCAGCACATGAAATGGCTACTTTGGAACGAGTTGATTTCCTATTCTTTGCCTTTCAATTCTGCATTTATTTATTATCATTCTGGGCTTATGAACGTCTAGTTTTCATTTAAAAGGTATCATTTCATTTAAAAGGTATTGTTTATGGATTTTGGACCTGTTCGATTTTGCAACCCAGCCACAGGTGATGCACAAACCAGTGTGTTTCTTCGTGCCGGTCTCAAGCCCGGATAAATGGGGAGGGTTACGTCAGGAAGGGCATCCGGTGTAAAATTTTGCCAAATCAATATGTGGACAACAATACAAATTTCCATACTGGATCAGTCGAGCCCCAGGTTAACAATGACCACCACCAGTACTGTTAGCCAACAGGGTGCTAGCAGAAATTGGGCTACTGTTGGCCGAAGAAGAAAACGGGGGGTAGAGACGTGTCCGGGGGCAGGAGGAGAGGAAGAAAGTAAAGAGAGTGGAACTGAGGGTAGGAACTTTGAATGTTGGCAGTATGATTGGTAAGGGGAGAGAGTTAGCAGATAAGATGGAGAGAAGGAAGGTTGATATTGCCTTTTTGCCTCACAAAGCTTATAGAGGATTCCACCCCAAAACGTGATCTTTTTTTTTTGGAATGTATACTTTCCACCCTAGATGGCCTTTCTATAGCTGTAAACTTTCATCGATTGAAAGATCTCCCTCTGGAATGTAACTTCCAGAAAATGTTCGAATGCAGTGGTCAAAGAAAGGCTTGATTTTATACAGTGCATCCGGAAAGTATTCACAGCGCATCACTTTTTCCACATTTTGTTATGTCACAGCCTTATTCCAGAATGGATTAAATTCATTTTTTTCCTCAGAATTCTACACACAACACCCCATAATGACAACGTGAAAAAAGTTTACTTGAGGGTTTTGCAAATTTATTAAAAATAAAAAAAACAGAGAAAGCACATGTACATAAGTATTCACAGCCTTTGCCATGAAGCTCAAAATTGAGCTCAGGTGCATCCTGTTTCCCCTGATCATCCTTGAGATGTTTCTGCAGCTTAATTGGAGTCCACCTGTGGTAAATTCAGTTGATTGGACATGATTTGGAAAGGCACACACCTGTCTATATAAGGTCCCACAGTTGACAGTTCATGTCAGAGCACAAACCAAGCATGAAGTCAAAGGAATTGTCTGTAGACCTCCGAGACAGGATTGTCTTGAGACACAAATCTGGGGAAGGTTACAGAAAAATTTCTGCTGCTTTGAAGGTCCCTATGAGCACAGTGGCCTCCATCATCCGTAAGTGGAAGAAGTTCAAAACCACCAGGACTCTTCCTAGAGCTGGCCGGCCATCTAAACTGAGCGATCGGGGGAGAAGGGCCTTAGTCAGGGAGGTGACCAAGAACCCGATGGTCACTCTGTCAGAGCTCCAGAGGTCCTCTGTGGAGAGAGGAGAACCTTCCAGAAGGACAACCATCTCTGCAGCAATCCACCAATCAGGTCTGTATGGTAGAGTGGCCAGACGGAAGCCACTCCTTAGTAAAAGGCACATGGCAGCCCGCCTGGAGTTTGCCAACCATGAGAAACATAATTCTCTGGTCTGCTTATGGTTTATAAAGCCTTAAATAATCTGCTCCATCTTATATATCGGAATGCCTGACACGTTATATTCCAAATCGTAACCTCAGATCTTCAAATGAGTGTCTCCTTGTAATTCCAAAAGCTAAACTTAAAAGAAGTGGTGAGGCGGCCTTCTGCTGTTATGCACCTAAAATCTGGAATAGCCTGCCAATAGGAATTCGCCAGGCTAATACAGTAGAGCACTTTAAAATACTGCTGAAAACACATTACTTTAACATGGCTTTTTTATAACTTCACTTTAACGTAATACTGATACTCTGTATGTTCAATTCTTCATAATAACTATTCACAGTGGCTCCAAAATCCATACTGACCCCTACTCTCTCTTCTGCTTCTTTTTCCGGTTTCTTTGTGGTGGCGGCCTGCGCCACCACCACCTACCCAAAGCATCATGATGCACCAACATTGATGGACTGAAAGCCAGAAGTCTACGTGACCATCATCATCAGGTCCTTCCTTGAAAACCCTAAATACAAAGAGGACTGTTTGATTTATGTTAGGTAGATTGCCCAGAGGGGACTGGGCGGTCTCTTGGTCTGGAACCCCTACAGATTTTATTTTTTTTTCTCCAGCTTTTGGAGGTTTTTTTTTTTGTTTTTTCTGTCCACCCTGGCCATCGGACCTTACTTATTCTATGTTAATTAATGTTGACTTATGTTTATTTTTTTATTGTGTCTTTTATTTTTCTATTCATTTTGTAAAGCACTTTGATCTACATTTTTTTGTATGACAATGTGCTATATAAATAAATGTTGATTGATTGATTGATTGATGAGACAAAGATTGAACTCTTTGGTGTGAATGCCAGGCATCACGTTTGGAGGAAACCAGGCACCGCTCATCACCAGGCCAATACCATCCCTACAGTGAAGCATGGTGGTGGCAGCATCATGCTGTGGGGATGTTTTTCAGCGGCAGGAACTGGGAGACTAGTCAGGATAAAGTGAAAGATGACTGCAGCAATGGACAGACACATCCTGGATGAAAACCTGCTCCAGAGTGCTCTTGACCTCAGACTGGGGTGACGGTTCATCTTTCAGCAGGACAACGACCCTAAGCACACAGCCAAGATATCTAAGAATTGGCTTCAGGACAACTCTGTGAATGTCCCTGAGTGGCCCAGCCAGAGCCCAGACTTGAATCTGATTGAACATCTCTGGAGAGATCTTAAAATGGCTGCGCACCGACGCTTCCCATCCAACCTGATGGAGCTTGAGAGGTGCTGCTAAGAGGAATGGGCAAAACTGACCAAGGATAGGTGTGCCAAGGTTGTGGCATCATATTCAAAAAGACTTGAGGCTGTAATTGCTGCCAAAGGTGCATCGACAAAGTATTGAGCAAAGGCTGTGAATACTTATGTACATGTGATTTCTCAGTTTTTTATTTTTAATAAATTTGCAAAAACCTCAAGTAAACTTTTTTCACGTTATCATTATGGGGTGTTGTGTGTAGAATTCTGAGGAAAAAAATGAATTTAATCCATTTTGGAATAAGGCTGTAACATAACAAAATGTGGAAAAAGTGATGCGCTGTGAATACTTTCCGGATGCACGGTACAACTTTGGGAGCAGCTGGTCCGGCATCACTATATGCTTCTTTATCAAATAATGGGTAACACACGTCCAATTGCTACACAGAAGGAACAAGTCTTAAAAAAAAAAAAGATACTTAAAGCACCAAAACACGGGCAAAACTAACTGAATTACCACTCACAAAATGAGAGCGGTAATCAAAGAGATTTCAAATGTTCAAAACACACTTGTAACTTTGCGCGCGATAAAAACTGCGAAGGTACACTGCTGAAAGAAGGACGTTCGTCTGCTAAAAATAAATGCCAAAACTAAATCCTTTTCTCTTAGAAACGTGAGTGGCGGCAAGTGAAAGAAAAAGTATCGTTAATGGGGTTCTTTGGTTTTGAAACTTTCACACAAGTAAAGGATGTCTGTAACTCTACCACTATGACCACCGAGTTAAAAAAAAATGTAACACTAGACGACAGCACCATGCAGAGCAAAATATTGCATTGAATTTTGATTCTGTGTTTGGACTTACATCATGACAATGCAAAATATAACTGCCCGTGAGTGAATATCATTTCTTTCTCTCTACACGAACTGTGTCTGACAATAGCATTCACACAAATGAGAGATGATTGAACTGTGTGCATGGTTGTAAATGTTTTAGATGTGGGCAGGATTTTTTCAAATCTCTTTGCATAAAGTCTTGTCTCATGGGGCTGGAAATTTTCTCTTGTAAGATTTTACTTTCACCAAACAACCACTTTGAATTCTCACGGATACACCTCTTCATTGGGAAGAAACACTACTGAAACATTTCAGTTGTAAATTCAAGAGCAGAGTTTCAGGCTACCTCAAAAAAAAGTTTTTTCTTGAAAAGCTAAATTCATGAGTGGACATTTGTGTTTTAAGGTTCATCCAAAACTCTGACATTCACTTAATCACACCTTCACCTTATGAAGTGTGCACATAATGATGTAATACATAGTAATGTCACATGACTGTCAACCGTTGCTGTCCCATGGGACCCACATTGCAACCCACTACCATTATAAATAGGAACCCACTGGCAGCAGCCCACGACAAATCAGTAGTTGAGAAACACTGCACTAGAGGACCGATGGTAGGATCAGCCACATTAGCAACTCATTTTTTCAGACACATTAAAAAAAGTTGTAAATTTGGATTTGTATCATTAATGTTCATTTGTGTGAAGAAGTCAACAAACTCCCAGCAGTAACAGGGACTGCTAAAGAGGTATTGGGTGATTTGGAAATTGTAGAGAGAGAAGGGTTGCGTAGATTAAACAGGCTGAAATCTAACAAATCCTTGGTAGTAGACAACATTCATCAATGAGAGTTAAGGAAGTTGCTGAGTGCAGATTGAAACTCCTGGCACAAAATTCCCAAGGACTGGTGGCTAGCAAATAATATCCTGGGTTGATCCAAATAATTACAGGCCAGTATGCTTAATGTGCGTCACAGGCAAACTCTTGGAAGGAGAAGATCGAGAAGATCCAGCCACACGTAACTAGAAAGGGTGTGTTGGTGAACAGTCAGCATGTGTTCAGGCAGGGGAGGTCATGTTTAACTACCTTGCTGGAACTCCAGGAGGAAGCAGCAAAGGCGTAAGATAAGAGAAGTGCATGTGATACGATTTATCTTTATTTTCAGAAGGCTTTTGATAAGGGTCCACATGAAGTTTAGTGATCAAACTAAAAAGAAGTGGGAGTTCAGGGTGCGGTCTGTAGGTGGGTGCAAACACAGGAAGCAAAGTGCAATGGTTAGGTGAACTTACTCAGACTTGGATGATGTTAAAAGGGGTGCCCCCCTGAGGGGTCAGTGCTGAGGCTGCTGCTGTTTTTAATACAAATAATCAATTTGGACAAGAATATCATTGGTAAGCTAGTTATGTTTGTAAAGGATACCAAACTTGGTGGATGGGCAGATGATTTAGAATCAGCTCTATTGTTACAGAGGGTCTTGGACAGCATACAGGCTTGGGCATTATTTGTGGCGATAAAATTTAAGGTAAGTATTACATGAAGGAGGTAAAACTGATAGATTTGATTAGACGATGGGAGGCTGGAATCTTGAAAGTACCCCTTATAAGTAGGATTTAGGAGTTAAAGTTAAAGGACTCATCACTGTCCACATCCAGAGAGTACACAGAAGCAATCAAGAAGGCTAATAGGATGTTAGGTTACACACTCAGTGGCCACTTTATTAGGTGCACCTGTTCAACTGCTTAACACCACAAATATCTAACCAGCCAATCACAGCAACTTAATGCATTTCAACATGTAGACATTGTCAAGACCAGCTGCTGAAGTGCAAACTGAGCACGGAAGAGGGTACTTCCCAGTAGCTCCACCTCCAACCCACCCAATGATGACATCACTTCTGGTGCCCTCCAATGACATCCTATCCAGTATCTAGAACCCACCTTCTACACACTTCACTTCCTTTTCCGGCCTCCCTAACGCCACTTTTTCTCGTTTCTTCTCTCCATCTATATATAAACTATCTATATATCTACATCTATCTATATATACATATAATCTACTCTCGATATATAAAATCCTAAGCCTAAAAGTGCAATAATTTTATGTGACATTTTTATGTCACGTTTTTTGTCACGCTTTAAATCAGGCTTATTTTAAAACCTACATATATGTGTTTGGTATCATTCTTTTCAGAATTTATCAAACTTTAATGTGATGTTGTTGGATTTTCAGATTCTTATTCAGTTTTTAAATAATAAATTAAAATATCAAGAACTCACGTCCCACGAGATGTTTGTGCCAAGAGATTTAACCACTCCCGGGGCCAGAAATACTGTAAAAGACAAAGAGTAGGACAGCTGCTGTACAGGCTTTTAAATGTTCAAAGTGCCATACGAGATGCAGGTCACAGAGCACGGCAGCAGCAGCAGCTGATTGAGCAAAGAGGAGGTAAAAAAAAAAAACAACTGTATTTGTTTCCCATTGTATCACCGTTTAAGACGGGGTTTCAGAAGAGCGACCGCATCTCCTTGGGGTGCGTTCAGCCCCCCTCTTTTCAACACGTTGGTTTGGCGAGCGAAGCGAGTAGGGGGTAAGCCCCCTTGTATATCTATATGTCTATATATCTATCTATATCTCATTCTATCTATTTATATCTAAGGTTCCCAACAGGGGCGGTACCACCCACCGGTGGGCACTGAAGAAATCTAAGGGGGCATTTCTGGTCAAGACAAATTAAGAGGGCGTTGAGGACCAGCCGCCGCTCCCTTGGGCAATACTCGCAAGAAAGCGCTGAAAAGTTTGATTAATATTAAAAATCATTGAAAGTGTGCTTCAACCAGTTATTCTAAATGTCTATTAAGAAAGACCCGTCTGTATTAAATAGTAGGTATTGGTACATTATATTCACAATTTTGCACAAGTCATGCATTCTCAGATCACGCAAGTCCTTACAAGATTAACGCACGTGCACAGGACTGAATCTATGCATGTTTTGACAGGTTCACTGAACAATACTATAAATATGTGAGAAGGTTATCAATACCAGATTGTTTCGGAATTCCTTCAGAGCAAGTGTAAACCTAAAATTACAGTGCGGTACCTACAGATCACATTCAAAGGAAAACTTATGTGGACCTACTTATTAAAAACTAAGGGGCTTTGCCCCCTTCTCGTTTTGCTTGCCAACCCCCCTGGCCTGCGCTACGTGCCAATCGCTTCGCGTTTCTGCTGCTCGCGTATGTGGATTTCGCTTTCACCAAAAAACAAATCTTGTGAATACGCCTCTTCATTGGGAAGAAACACTACTTTTCCCTGATGGCAACACGAATTAAATGATCTACAAGCCTCACATCATCATATTTAGCCAAAAGAGGATTTAGCATGGTCAACAATCTGTTAGCAAAGAAAAGAAACAGATTGTCAATAGTGGAATGTGGCAATTTAAGATTTCTGATGACAAAAATGGCACCAAACATCAAAAAATTTGTGTCATCACACCAAGCTCAGCCCTCTCACTAATAATATTATGTTAATTTTTTTAATAATATATACATTTCTTAATCATACTTTGAGAAATACACCAACATTGTTAATATCTTCTAAGAAAAATCTGTCCTTGTTTTTCAATATATAGTATAGTATAGTTCAACCAAGGGGGGCGCTATTGAATCACTCTTTGAAAAGTGGGCTCTGACCCAAAAGAGGTTGAGAACCTATGATCTAGATATAGATATAGATATAGATAGATAGATAGATAGAGATATATATATTATATATATATAAATATATAAAATATATATATATATAGCTATATATATATATATATATATATACTGTAGCTCTCCGGGTGTCCCTTCTTCTTTTCCCCCCAGCACTTCCTGGTGTGGCGGAAGTGCTGAGGTCCAGGGCTCCAAAGGCATCGGGGCGCCCCCTGGCCCCTACAGGGTTGGGCTTCCAAGCCCTCAACCCGTGGCCCCCAAAGCAACCAGGGTGGCGGCCCCCACGTGATCCAGGGCGGGCGTAGACCCTCTTCCGGTCCTTCAGGGCGTCCCGGCCGGGTTGTCGCCCCTGGCATCCCTGACTATATATATATATATATATGTGTGTGTGTGTGTAAAAAAAAAAATCTATCTATGAATCTCTATATCTATCTATCTATATATATATATATATATATACACACACACACACATAAGATAGATAGATAGATAGATAGATAGATAGATAGATAGATAGATAGA
>JANRMT010062802.1:17501334-17530814 GCA_026402145.1 Polypterus bichir lapradei
CCCCCCCCCCCCCCCCCCCCCCCTTCTTTCGGCATCTCCCGTTAGGGGTCACCCCGGCGGATCATCTTTTTCCATATCTTCCTGTCCTCTCCATCTTGCTCTGTCACACCCATCACCTGCATGTCCTCTCACACCACATCCATAAACCTTCTCTTAGGCCTTCCTCTTTTCCTGTTACCTGGGAGTTCCATCCTCATCATCCTTTTCCCAATATTTTCAGCATCTCTCCTCTGCACATGTCCAAACCAATGCAAACTCACTTCTCTGACTTTGTCTCCCAACCATCTCACCTGAGCTGACCCTCTAATGTCCTTATGTCTAGTCCTGTCCACCCTCGTCACACCCAATGCACATCTTAACATCTTTTACTCTGCCACCTCCAGCTCTGTCTCTTTCTGACTTAGAGAAACTTGTTCCAGCCCTTCCAATTCCCACCACATTCGAGAGATAAAATCTTTTTAATGTTGTCACTGTCTGCCAGTGGGTCATGCACAGTGGGTATCAAAATTACACACCCAAACTACCTAATGTGGCTTCCTCTTGATTAAAAGAAGTAAAGGTCCTCCCATCTTACTGAGCTCTTCAGTCAACCACAGAGAGTGATAAGGGGGCATCATGTCATCTGCTTGTATGTGCAATCTCATTCTTTTGGTCGCCACCCAGAGCTCATGACCAAAAGTGAGGATGGGGATGGAGACTGGCATGTAAATGTAACTCGTTCATAATCTTGTATGAGGTGCACAAAATGTCTACTGTTGTTCAAAGTTATGATTATCTTTTTTGGAGGCCAAATCAACACCTTGAACTCTTTATCATGTTCCTCAAACCATTCCTGAGCAATTTTGGGAGTGTGACAGGGAGCATTATCCTGCTGAAAGAGTCCACGGCCATCAAGGTATACTGTCTTCATGAAAGGGTGCACTCAGATTCAAGAATTTGTTCATCACACACACACTGTTATTCAGGTACAACGTGCAGTGAAATTAAAAGCTGGTCAGGTTGGGGAGCTTACACTGGTACAGCTCATTGCCACACCTACCACACGATGAAACAGCTTTGGATCCCAGTTGGTAACACCAGAGGCAGACACACAGTCTAGTCCCACCCTTTGGAAATGACCATCTTTCTGCTACAGCCAGGTGTTACGTGGGTGTCCCGTTGGCCTGGTCCAGCCGTTCAGGTCCTCAATAATAAGGGTCCTGTGAGCCGGATCACCCTTGGGGAATCACGCCACATGGCCATAGTTCCGTAGCTGATGCTCCCTCACAATGCAGGTAATGTGCCTCATTGGGGACTCCATAAGCAACACAAAGTCAAACCAGAGATACCCAAGGATTCTGTGAAGTGACACAGAACTGAAGGAGTCCAGTCTTCATCTCAAGTCACTGGATAGCGTCCATGTCTCGCAACCATATAGCAAGACAGGAAGCACCAGCACTCTAAAGGCTTGGACCTTCGTCCTTTTACAGAGATACAGGGAGAGCCACACACCCCTTTCCAGCGACCTCATGACCCCCCATGCTCTCCCAATCCATTTACTGACTTCATAGGACGAGTCACCAGAGGCATGAATGTCACTGTCGAGGTAAGTAAACCTCTTGATGAGACTGACACTCTCTCTGCAGACAGACACACTGCTGATGGCCGTGCCTAAGAGGTCATTAAAGAAATAGATCTTTGTTTTCTATCAGGACATTCACAGGCACAGACACTCAGACTCCTCACTCAGTCTCTCGAGAGCCCTGATCAGAGCCTCCATTGACTCTGTGATTGCGCAAAACAAAAACAAGCACACAATAGAATAAATAAGACAATTAAAAAAAATAATAAAATGAAATTAAATTTATTTAAACTAGATTAAAAATAAGTTAAAATTTGAAATCTGAAAGTAAATAATAAACATAAGTTACTGTGCCGTAAGTTACAGTGAGTGTGCCATGTGTTTTAGGTTCGAATGTCAGAGTTCAGGATGCTGATGACCTGAGGGTCACAGCTCCTCTTGAGTCTCGTGGTCTTTGCCATGAGGCGGTGCGGCAGCTATTCTGACTTGAGCAGGCTGAACAGTCTGTTGCTGGGGTGGCTAGAGTCCATAATTATTTTCATTGCCCTGGTCCTGCCATGCTTGGTGTAGATGACCCTACAGAGAGGGTAGTGCTGACCTTAAGATGTGACTGTGCTGAAAGCACCACTTTCTGCTGGGATTTGCCATCTTGGACTGAGCAGCTCTGTTTTAGAATGCTGTCTATGGCGCCGGTGTAAAACGTTAGCAAAATAGATGGGGTTTGGACTTTGAATTTCATCAGCTGCCTCAGGTCAATTCATCCATCTATTATCCAACCGACTATATCCTAACTACAGGGTCACAGGGGTCTGCTGGAGCCAATCCCAGCCAACACAGGGCTCAAGGCAGGAAACAAACCCTGGGCAGGGCGCCATCCCACCGCAGGGCACGCACATACACACACACACAAAGCACACACTAGGGACAATTTACAATCGCCAATGAACCCAACCTGCATGTCTTTGGACTGTGGGAGGAAACCGGAGTACCCAGAGAAAACCCAAGCAGACATGGGGAGAACATGCAAATTCCACACAGGGAGGACCCGGGAAGTGAACCAGGGTCTCCTAACTGCGAGGCAGCAGCGCCACCATGTCGCCCACCTCAGGTCAAGTCATCCATCCATCCATTATCCAACCCGCTAGATCCTAACTACAGGGTCACGGGGGTCTGCTGGAGCCAATCCCAGCCAACACAGGGCACAAGGCAGGAAACAAACCCTGGGCAGGGCGCCAGCCTTTCGCAGCAAGTCAAGTCCAATTTAAATTTATTTATATTATAGCGCTGTACATGAAAATAGGTGATAAAGGTGCTGTCTTGCCTTCCTGACCTGAGTTTATGTGTGCTAGGTCCATATCAGGTCCTTGGTGATGTATATATCCAGGTACCTAAAGTCACTCACCCTCTCAGCAGGAACTCCATTTATGCAGATTGGGCTGTAGAACTGCTGCTGATTCCACCTAAAATCCATTACTAGCACCTTAGTCTTGCTGACATTCAATGAGAGGTTATGAGCCTGGCACCTGTAAGAAGACACAATCATCACCAAAAAGAGTTGGAGATCCACTCCATATATTGTAGTGCAGAAAAAAAAAAAAAACAAAACATTTGAACAAGCAAAAACCGAGTGTTCTCTTCAGGCTGAGCCTACACTGAATGTGCATTGACTGCTTGACTTGTGGCTGTGGACAACAACAACAACATTTATTTCTGTAGCACATTCTCATACATATGATGTAGCTCAAAGTGCTTTGATGAAGAGAGAAAAGATAGAAATATAAAAATAAGATTAGGCAATACTAAGTAACAAAAAACAATGTAAGATCTGATAGCCAGGAGGATAAGGGGTTAGGAGCACATGCTGGTACAGCACATTGCCGTACCCACCACATGACAAACCAACTCAGGATCCCAGATAATAACCCGAGTGCAGCCATGCAATGGGTGACACCTCAGCACCCCGATGGAATGGGACCAGTGTGAGGTTCTTTATGGTGGCTGGAGTGCCAATTCCGCCACCAACCCCCAGGTTTTTCCATGCAGGTTGGAGGGCCTACTTGCAGGGCTGGATGCAGATTAACATCATACCCAGGACGGGCTGAATGTATAAGATGTTGTCAAATGCCAAAATTAGTGAGGGTAGAAAAAAAAAAAACTCCAGTGTGCTGGAGAAAAAAAAAATCTGCAGGGGTTCTGAGGCCACAAGACCACCTGGCCAGCCCCCACTGGGCACTCTACCTAACATAAATGATCTAAATTAGTCCTCATGGTTTACAGGCTTCATGTGGAAGAATTAGATGATGATGGTCATGTGGACATATTAACTGGAAGGGTGTGCTTGCAGGACAGGAAGTGGAAATTAGGATATCAGTAGATGCTGGAAGTGAGGTCAGGAACGGTGGTGGAAGTGGTGCAGTCAGGTGGTTTTCCCTTCTGAATGTCTGCAGGAGGAGAAGAAGAGGCATTAGAGCTCCCCGCCAGCCCTCCATTTCGGCTCGTCAACTCCCCTATTTGAAGCCTTTTGACTGTCTCCCAAGCCCACCTTGCTGCCAGGTTCTCTACCTCATCTAGACAGGCTTCCTCATCATTAGTGGAAATGAGGGCTAACACCACTGTGTCATCAGCAAATTTAACAATGGTGTTGAAACTGTGCTTGGCCACACAATTGTGTTTGTAAAGGGGCCACAACAATCATTAGGTAGATGTAACATGTCAAAGTAACATCCACATGAATGCCAGGATCCAAGATTTTCCAGCAGAATATTGCCTCGAACATCACACTACCTACACTGGCATGCCTTCTTCCCATAGTACATCCTTCCCCAGGTATACGACACAAACACACATACCCGCTCATCCACATGAGCTAAAGGAAAATATGATTCATTAGACCAGGCCATCTTCTTCTGTTGCTCATGGTCCAGCCCATTGTAGGCACTTTCGGTGATAGACAGGGGTCAGCATGGACACTCTCTGATTAGTCCACGGCTACCCAGCAAGCCTGTGATGCACTGCTTGTTCTGACGCTTTTCTCTCCCGGCCAGTGTTAAGTTGTTCAGCAGTACGTAGTTCTTCTGTGGGACTGGACCAGATGGACTTACCTTCATTCCTTCACATGCATCAATGAGCCTTGGGCTTCCATGACCCAGTTGCCCTTCCTTGGACCACTTCTGGTAGACACTAACCAAGGGCATACTGGGAACACCTCACAAGACCAACCGTTTTGGAGATGCTCTGACCAATTTGTGTAGGCAATTTAGCTCTTGTTGGAGGCGCTCAGATCCTCATGCTTGCCCATTTTTTCTGCTTCCAACACATCACCTTCGAGGATTGACTGTTCACTTGCTGCCTAACATATCCCACCCCTTGACAGGTGCCACTGTCACGAGATCATCAATGCACTTCACTTCACCTGTCAGTGGTTTTAACGTTGTGGCTGGTGGCAGTTGGCAAAGGCTCCGATTGTTGCTTATGCTCTGTGAGTCTTGCCAGCTCCTCTATTGTGATCCCACTAAAGGACATTGCTAGGCCTTCTTTTTGTCTTGCATTCTGAGGTAACGTTTACCATTTTCCATTGTGTTTTCCTCTTTTATCAGTGTCTGATAAGAGAAGCAGAAGCAGTAAAAACAAAAGCCACTTCCCCCTCATTCACTGGCTAGGATTAACAATAGAAGAAAGATCATCACATGCTGAAACAAAATCAAACACATTTAAAATCCCAGGTGTAAGCTAAAGCTATCAGTTACCAATTTCAAAAATAAATCTGTGCATTCACTGAACTCAGATCTTCAAAATCCTCAAAGGCACAGTAGACCCCTGCAAAGTCACAGTTCAGAGTCCCAACTAATAATTGTTAGCGTAAACCACAAATATCCTCTGCAATTTTTTATGGCTTTTTTTGTGGCAATACTTTACTGTAGAGAGAACACAAAGCAACCGTAGAGGAAAAGGTGGCTTGTGATGGTGAAAGTAGCCAATCCGAGAGTGTTATTCATTTCTCCTTGCTGCTGATTGGCTGCTGCTCTGTGATGCATCTCCGGCAGATGCAGCCCAGCATTCCCGTATCATAACAGTTTACTGCATGAAGCTATCTCGAGTGTTACGCTGAGCATTCTCCTGTTTTTCGTTTTGTTCTTCTTAACTCTTTGTGGGCTGAATATTTTTTCCAAAAAACAGTTTCTGAAAAGCAATGGTTTCACACAGAAATCAACATAAAACGTCAGTTGCTGCATACTGTGGCTGCCAGTTTGCCAAGAATGTGCAGCAGGTTTGTTGCAAGGTTGTCTTCGTGTGGCTGGGGCAGCAGCAGCGATCACGGTCACAATGCATTGCAATGTGGTTTCTACCTCTTATCATTGTTAAGTGGCAGTTCTACCTGGTGAACATTGTCAGTATCACGATTAGCTGGGGACCAATCAGCTGAAGCTGGAACCTCACATTCGTTTTTGATCACTTGTATCAAAATCAGAGTCCGACAAGTCATAGAGATAATAGGCAAAATGTCATCCGCGGAGTATTTTGCTTTACACACATTCGCTTTGATCTCTCGCCAGATGTCAGTCCCATTTTTGCCGTTTTTTTGCACCTTGCTACTCGCGCGAGCGCAGGACATCTCGGTCAAACCAATGAATCTAATGTTCCTTCATTCAACAAGAGTCCATCTAAAACATAACAGTTGGTTTTCTCACAGTTTACAGTTGATTACCATCGTCAACTCCTCCTTTTGACAAAAGTCGACATCATCCCTGAAAGAGTTAAAGCCCTAAGATTCCGCCCAAATGCCCTGCATCTTCTAAGGCTTCTGGCAATGAACCTCAGCGCTAGAAAAAGTTTAAGACCGTCCAGGAGAAGGTTTAACTACTGGATTTGCTCCCCAGAATTAAAAAGTTATGCCGCAGTAGCCACCCGAGGAGCTGTAAATCCTCTGCTTTGCTGTGCAGTCATTATCTTCATTACATATCTTCATCGTACTGCACAGCTAATTCATCATCATCATCTTCAATCAATATAATTCATTATTGGTAAGTACCTGTACATTTTACTATATTTTTATTAAATTAAATTAAATTAAATTATTACTGTATTTACCGTACTTATACCAAAGAAAACGTGCTTGCATGGATTAAAGTACATATAGCGGGTAACATTGGTATTTTACTTTCTAGCACTGTGGGAGACAGAGCAGTACAGTACTGTACAGTATACGGGTTTACCTTTACATTCTTTTTTTTTAGAGTAATGTATTAAGCTGAGTTTGAAATGAAATTAAAGTGTTTTGGGGGAATATTTAAACTAAATTAGCCTGCCTTGCAGTTAGGATTTAAACTATTAAAATAGGCATTTATTTTTTGACCACATCCAAAATTCACGGTTTTTCACAATTCATGGGTGCTCTAGGAGCGTAACCGCCGCGAATTTCGGGGGTCATCTGTATTGATAAAGTCAATATGGCAGAATCCTTTCAACCAACTGGTGATTTACGTACATTGAAACTTCAATTATCTGTCATAGTTGGGACTAAGGCTGTGGCGGATAAGAGAATAACTACTTTAAAAATGAAATACAGTAGATTAGTTTAGCGAATAGTTGTATTTATTTACAAAACAAAACTATATTAACAAAATTTTGACAGTGTAGGTCCAACTCCATGCTCCCTTTCCTCATTTGGGAGCTTCTTGAACCCGACACCGTCGATAGTCATGACTGGAATGAGCCAGACAAATGTGGACACCACGTGAAGCAAGAGGAAGGTGCAAAAGTGTTCAGTGCCTTTATTAAAAGCAATCAAACAAGGACTAGTGCTCAAAAAGTGATGTGCTTCAAAATTCATACTTCAATAAATATATAATCCTTAAAAAGGTTGCCGGTTCGAATCCCGTAAATGCAAAAAGGGACTCTGCTCTGTTGGGCCCTTGAGCAAGGCCCCTAACCTATTGCTTTGCGTAGTGAGAAAAGCGCTACATAAATGCAAAGAATTATTATTATTATTATTAAAAATGAAAATCCATTCGATTAAGAACAAGGCTTAAAATAAGAATTAAAACCATCACAGTCATTGGGTCAGTGTGTTGCTTCCAGTCCTAAATGAGCCAACGACAACTCTCCTCCTAGTCTCCCCAGCTCACCCATCACTCGCTCAGCTGGCCGAGACTTCAACAGCCATGATCCTCTCCATCCTGACCCCCATCATCGCTGCCTTGAGCTGCATTGCCAGACCGCTTGGGGTCGGTTGCCCTCTTGTCTTCCTTCATGCTCACCTCAGCGTACCTCGGATCCCAAGAGAGGAAGCCACTTTGATCGCACTCACTCCTTTACACATTCAGTGGGGACGATCTATCCCCTGAGTGCCGATCCTTGACTCCGTCATGGGACCACTAAAAGCGCTGCCTTTTCTCACTCTAACTGGACGACTGGCTCGTTCTCTCTCTCTCTCTCTCTCTCTCTCTCTCTCTTTCTCTCTCTCTCTCCACCCCAATGCTGCACTCTCCTTCTCTGCCTCTCTCTCCTTGTTTTTCTTTTGTTTTTTTTTTCTTTTTTTATCAGGAACTCGCGATTACCCTTTTAAAAAGGGGACGTGGCAAAGCTGCGTCAATTAGCAGCTGCCAGCGCCAATTAGGGTTACGGATGATCCTACACCTGTACACTAAGAATATAAACACCCGTTCCTGCATCACACTTGGGATCTGCTCTCGCCATGAGACCACGTCCCCTCCTACCAAGACGCGAGTGCGGCGATTATTTCTCTCTATTATAAAAAATAATCTTGCGACGATACAAGACTTTTTTTCCTGCGACAAGACGTGGTCTTTTGAAGAGAGATCTTCTGAAGAGAGGAAGAGAGACACTTTCACGTCGTGCGGGAAGGTCAAGTCACGTCATACTTTGGAAGCAAGTCCCATGCTACACATGCAGAACAGGTTAGAGATAATGGAAGTAGGACAATTCAAAAGTCTCATTAAAATGATAGTAAAGATTGCATTAGCAAGATCAAATGGATAATATTACTCAGTGAAATAACGGAACAGCGAAAATAAATCGAATAGTGTTTGAGGATGTCTGGGGGAGAAGAGAGACAAGGCAGTGAGATAAAAGGACAACTGCTGTACAGGCTTTTAAATGTTTGAAGCGCTGCATGAGATGGAGATCACACGGCATGGCAGCAGCAGCAGCAGCAGCAAGCCAGCAGCTGATCGAGCAAAGAGGAGGTAAAAAAAATGTATTTGTGTCCCATTGTTTCACCATTTAAGAGGGGTTTCGGAGGAGCGACCACATCTCCTTGGAGTGCGTTCAACCCCCCCCCCCCCCTTCACAACGGCACATAGAGCTGATGGGGTGGGGGGGTTATTGGCGATCAAAGTGAGCAGGGGGTCAAGCCCCCTAGTATTTAAAAAGATGCCAATAAGCCACTGACCTCACTTTACCATAAAAATATATAAGAAATATAGCAAAAATCAGATCTCTTATAAGTGTGCAAGATTAGTTCACATTTTTGTTTTTAGTTAACTAGATTACTGTAACGCTCTCCTCTCAGGACCACCCAAAAAAGACATCAATCGATAGCAACGAGTACAGAACTTAACTAGGAAAAGAAAATCCAAGCACATTACACCAGTTTTGATGTCACTACACTGGTTACCCGTGTCATTTAGAATTGACTTTAAAATACTGCGTATGGTTTACAAAGCCTTAAATAATCTGCTCCATCTTATATCTCGGAATGGCTCTCACCTTACACTTCAAATTGTAACCTTAGATCTTGAAATGAGGATCTGCTTAGAATTCCAAGAGCTAAACTCAAAAGAAGTGGTGAGGCGGCCTACTGCTGTTATGCACCTACAATCTGGAATAGCCTACTGATAGAAAATCGCTAGGCTGATATGGTGGAGCTCTTTAAAAAAACTGCTAAAAATGATTATTTTAACATGACTTTCTTAAAGCTTCATTTTAGTAAAACCCTGATATTCTGTATATGCATTTAATTAACATTTTTTTAATGGCTCCTCAATTCATATTAACCCCTACTTTCTCTGCGGTTCTTTTTCCATTTTTCTGTGGTGGCGATCTGCATCATCACCACCTGATCAGGGCACCATGCAGTCCTTAAATTGATGGATTGAAGGCCAGAGGTCCACATGACATTCATCATCATCTAATTCTTCCATGTGAAGCCTGAAGATCATGAGGACTGATTGAGATCATTTACTGTATGTTAGCTAGAATGCTCAGTGGGGGTGCTGGGTGGTTTTGTGGCATCGGAACCCCTGCAGATTTTGTTTTGTTAGTTATTTTTTTTTTTTTTGTTTTGTTTTTCCTGTCCTCCTGGCCATTGGACCTTACTATATTCTTTGTTACTTGGCATTGCCTAATCTTGCCCTTATATTTTTCTTGTTTCTTTCTTCATCTCGTAAAGCGCTTTGAACTACATCATTTGTATGAAAATGTGCTATAGAAAGAAATGTTGTTGTTATTTTTGTAGTTTCAACAAAACTAATCAATTCATATAATATTGTAACAGCCAGTGTAATAAGCAAATACAACTCAGAGGTACTGGAGTTTTCTACGTTTTACTTGGAGTTTTTGTTCCGTGCCCTGTCTTACACACCATTATCTGGGTCATGGAGCCCACCTCCAAAACAATAAAAGAGAGCCAATCAGTTTATCTCCTGCCTCTTACATTCTCTTTTTTCTCTATACTGCAAACACTCCTGCTTATTGTCTCTGGACTCCCTACTCAAAAATTCCTTCCGCCGCCCCTTCCCTTTTCTCCTAACAGACGTGTCTGCCCCTTACAGGTCAGGAGCCCTTCAGTCAGTCAATTACAGCATTCATTCCACCATTTCTGCTCCTGGACAGCACATCACAAGCTGCCTGCACATCACAATATATTAACAAAACATAATAATAACAGAATTTAAAAAGAAATGACAATACAGAAGAACATTAACATTAATGCAGATTAACATTACCGTCAGTGGTTTCCATTTTCGACACATTTTGTCGCCATCACACTTTATATCGTTGACTGTTCTTCCTACTCCATAAAATAAAGCAATACTTTTATCATCTCGTAAATGTTTAACAATTTAAATTTTTGTGACAATTCTAATATCACACTCATACGTTTATTGGCCATAACAATGAATAGTAGATTAATTATAACAAAAGAGAAAAGTTACGAAACGCTATAAAAACTGAGGTGCGTAACTGACACTGTGGTGCTGGGGAAGAACACTACGCACTGGCACAAGGGAGAGTTGTTCCAATGTGCAAAGCTCGAATGCGTACTGCACGGCAGTTCTAGTCCAGTAACAGGTAGCCAATGGCGTGCGCAATGTTTTTTTTTTTTTTGGCTCTGATGGTTAATAGAGATTTATGGAAAATCGAAGTTTTACTGTGCTTGAAGACACCAATGGAAATGTAGTGGAAGAGCATTTAGAAGTGAAGCCAGCAGAGCACTTCTTCAGACAAAGAGTTATAGTAATCTGGAACAAACCATCAAGACATAGACTTTGAAGTAGAGACCATGACAACCCTTAGGAAGGACTGGGATGAGATACCAGGATACCTTAGCCTGATGGACTGAATGGTCTCTCGTTTGTCAAATTTCTTATGTTCTTCTGTATGTTCTAACTCACTTACTTCAGTTTTAGAGTCGGGGGGCATGTCACCTATCCTGGCAGAATCAGGAGCAAGACAAGAACCAACAATAAATGGGGTGCCATTTCACAGCAAGCCACAGAGTCACCATGTAACCAAACCATTGTGGAGGAAACTGGAGTCTCTGAAGCAAACCACACACAGACACAAGCCAGGATCTGAACCTAAACACAAATTAATGCACCACCATGAACCTTGTGGATATTCATCCACTGATTTATTTTGTAACCTACTTATCCAGTTTAAGATACCCTAGGTGTATCCCAGAAGCACTGGGAATCACTGGCAGGGTTAGAACCATGTGGTGCCAATCTGTCATCATGCACATTCACTCAGATTGGGCCAACTTAGAGTCTCCAGTCAACCTTAAACCCGTGTCATTGGAAGGGAAATGGAAATGCCTGGAGGATAACCCACAAAGACACGAGGAGAACAGGCAGTGTGGCATAGTGGTTAGGGATTTGTGCTTCAGATTCTGAGGTTTGGGGGTTCAGATGCCACTACTGACACCATGTGACCAAAACTAAAGAAGTGAAACCAACTCTATCTCAGGAAAGGCATCAGTCTAATAATAATAATAATAATAATAATAATAAGTACGAACATGCAAACTCCACGCAGGCTGTGACCAGGATGAGATCTGAGCTCAGCACTCTGAAACAATATTAGTCATGGCACCATCATGCAATGACACTGTTATTTCTCAGTCTATTGAATTCTTAACCAGCTTATCCTGTTTAGGATAACAAAGAGCTAAGGCCTATCCCAGAAGCATTGGGCACAAAGTGAAAATGAATCCTGGGCGGGCCACCAGGCCATCACAGAATGCATTCACTCATCCCAGACCAATTTCGACATGTTCTTACTTATTATTATTATTATTATTAGGCTGATTCCTTTATCCAAGGCGACTTACAATTTTTGAGATGCAATTGGTTTCATTTTTCTTGCTTTAGGTCACATAGTGTCAGTAGTGGGTTCCGAGCCCCCAACCTCAGGATTCGAAGCACAAATCCCTAACCACTATGCCACAATGACTGTTTTCCCCCTCACGTCTTTGTGGGCTATCCTCCAGGCCGCCCAACATACACATGTCTTTGGAAAAGAATAGAGTTATCTAGAGGAAAACCCCACCCTTTTGGTGTAGGAAACTGTGCTCACCGACGCCTTGGTATTTTTTGCAGTTTCTCTAAAGGAGAAACTTCCACTTTAATGGGTTACAATGGTGGTCTGTCTGTCATCCTTTATTAATGGCCTTATTCATGCCATTATGGTAGCAAAGCTCGGTGTGATTTTCTCCACATAATTCTTCAAAGGATGTAGCAACACATTTTGTTCCAAAACTGCTTTTATACAAGCAGGGGGGTTGTAAGTAATCAACAAATGTTTGGACACTTGTAGGAATTGTTTGCATTAACTTTCAAGGCTTAATTCATTTCCATTGCTGCAGAAAAGCTGTTAGCTGTTAATCCATTATTTGATTTGGATGAAGCAGGTTAGAAATTTGCATGGCATAGCACACTTTATTCTTGAACTTGAAAGAACAATATCATAGTCTTTGAAAGGCAGACTGCAGACACGATAAACGTCATTAGTCTGACTCCAGTCTTCCTGGAAATGTAAAGAAGACACTCCATCAGCGTTACTGAGCTCCATTTACAATCTACAGGACAGAAAACAGAGCCGTGCACCAAATACTGTATATCATAAGTTGTGCAGCTCTATAGGTTTCTGCTAGTGTGAGACGTAGCTGTGTTTACTCTTTTGTTAATGCAGGGACACTTCAAAGGGGGTTTGATGAGATGGGAAAGGATATCCACGTTAACACAGTAAGAAATACAAAGAGTAAAAATCAAGAGTTGGAGCACCTCGAAGGCAAACCCTGTATAACTGATGGAGAAAGGCAAAGAAAACAAAACGTTTCAGACTGAAGTTAAATTATCGACTGATGCAAAGATGGCAACGCTTTCCCTTAAGAGGAAGCTAGACCAGAGGAGGCGGGGCCAGAAAACTGTGACCTGGAAGTGACATCACTGGGACTGGCAGTCATCCAATCTGTAGGAGAGAAAAGAATTAGGCAATTATTATACACACACACACACATATATATATATATATATATATATATATATATATATATTGTCATGCACATATAGGGAGCCGCTTAAAGACCCAATGAGCAACATAGTATATCGTGCCAGGGGACAAAGGCGGGGTACAAACCTCTCTTTCTTTATTTCCACAGAAAGACCAAAGCACCACCGCCATGAATTTACCCAGACTCCATAACAACACGCAACCACTTCCGCGTTCCTTCCTTCCCTCTGGTCCCCTTCTGATGACATCATGAATATGTAACATTCTATGATCTGCTTCTCGCAACTGATGAGGGCCCCGTGGCGGATGCTTGCCGACTGGTAGACCAACCACATTCGTTAACTGGTAGGTAACCACCCATACAATCAGATCGGGACTCAGAACACGGATGCTATGAATGTAATTACTGCGATCTACAGGCTGTCAAATAAACGAACTACATGCCATGGAGCAGCGTAAAGGGACTTCATCTCTGACACTGATGTCCGAGGTTCGATCCCCGCAAGGGGAGCAGTGGAGTGTGTACACATGATGAGCCCAAATAATGGCGAACCACCCATACAATCAGAACAGGACTCAGAACATGGATGCTATGAATATATACATACATAATATAAAAACATAAATATAAAATGCAAAGTTTTCTGACTGACAGCCCGACTGACTCACTTACTCTCCCAGTATTTCCCATTCAGCTAAACAAAACTGATATTTGGCAGGGTGGTACATCTAAGGTATCCACTAAGAAAGGATATTTCGATATATCAATATTTACTGGTAAAAAAAAAAAAATCCACAATAGAAAAACGAAATTCTCCAAAATCCCAAAAATGCCTTAATGGATTTCAATGAAATTTGGTGGCGTTGTAAAAAAAAGAAAATTAGCTGGCATGTGTTTCTTTTATTTATTGATATTTGTCATTAATAATGCTCTAATGCACAGTGTCCCCTGTCTCATCCTACTGAGGATGTCTGGGTTATACAGGGTCTTGACTGAAAGAGGTGTGGCTTCTCGTGACAATGTGGGAGGGACTTAAATGTTCTTATTAGGCGTCTTCTAGGTACTGCAGAAAGAAAAGGAGATGATAATTGTTAGCGCGAGCATCCCCTCTCATCCTGGAGTGGTACTGCATACCATAGCTGAGTCCAAAAGTCGATCCTCAGCTGCCCATGCATGACACGAGCTAAGAAAAAAACTGAACATATGGGCCTACTCATTACAGAAGATTAAGTCAAAATAATATAACTGAAAAAATGTTAGGTAAAGAGAAAGCTTAACAAGTTGGCCTACCATTACATATCACCTTACATATCAAACAACCACACAGGAAATCAAAGAAACAATGGCCAGATAAGAAAAAGCTTAACTTCAGAGGAATTTCTACAAGAAGAGGTCCTCAACCAAACCAAATTTGCCAGTCCTATTCACCTGGCCATAGCATCTGACTGCCATTGGCAAGCAAGGTCCAGAAGGTGACTAATTTCTGAACACCTCCACCATCTTAAAGCACCTCCTACGTTTGGTACACTAGAACAATTCTGACGAGAACAGGCCCTTCAGTCCAATAAGCTTGTCATTCCTATTCACCAAGGTTCTACAAAATGATACAAAGTCGACTCTTGAAGGTTTTCCACCACTGCTTGGTTACTTATTCCATGTGTTTGTGATTCTTTATGTGGAAGAAACGTTCTAACATCTTTGTGAAATTTGCCCTTAAAGAGGCTTCATCTGTTTCCCGGTATTCTTGTTGAACTTACAGGTCCATGCAATATATAGCACCTTACACAGCAAGCAGAGACAAAGAAAATAAAAGAAGGAAAGAGTAGTTTGGTAAATTCTTAACCAATGGGCCTACCCATGATATCGCACCTTACACAGGGATAGAGAAAATCATCAGAAGAATGGCCAGCAACCTTAAGAATCAGGGTTAGCCATTATACTGAACTTTACACAACAAGGAAGCTCCAAAGACAGTAAAAGAATGATTCTGTGATTGTTTGTGGTTAACTGCTGATTAGTGTCATGGAAACTTGGACAATATGAAAGTATTTGTCAAATGGGTGGGTTCAGTACGCCTATTCATGGGTGCACAGGTGCAGGATTTAGATGAAACACATTCTCTATCAGAGTAGGAACTCTATTCAGTGCTTGCATGGACTGGTTGTCGGGCAGGGTAATGTGGTCCGGTGGCTAAGGGGCATCTATTGGTGAAGAAAGATTCACTGATCTTCACTTTGATCTTCGCAGTGTCAATGGAGGCTCTGATCGGGGCTCTCGAGAGACTGAGTGAGGGGTCTGAGTGTCTGGGCTTGTGAGTGTCCTGATAAAAACCAAAGATCCAGCTCTTTAATGACCTCTTGGGCACGGCCATCAGCAGCGTGTCTGTCTGCGGAGAGAGTGTCGACCTTGTTGAGAGGTTTACTTACCTCGACAGTGACATTCATGCCTCTGATGACTCTTCCTATGAAGTCAGTAGACAGATTGGGAGAGCATGGGGTGTCATGAGGTCACTGGAAAGGGGTGTGTGGCACTCCCGATATCTCTGCAAAAGGATGAAGGTCTAAGTCTTTAGAGTTCCTGTCTTGCTATATGGTTGGGAGACATGGACGCTATCCAGTGACCTGAGACGAAGACTGGACTCCTTCAGTTCTGTGTCTCTTCAGACAATCCTTGGGTACCACTGGTTTGACTTTGTGTTGCTCATGGAGTCCCAATTAAGGCTCATTCCCTGCATTGTGAGGGAGCGTCAGTTACAGCACTATGGCCATGTGGCGCGATTACCTGAGGGTGATCCAGCTCACAGGACCCTCATTGCTGAGGACCTGAGTGATTGGACTAGGCCAAGGGGACACCCACGTAACACCTGGCTGTGGCAAATAGAGGGTCATTTCTTGATGGTGGAACTGGACATGTAGGAGGGGTTGCCAACCCGGATCCTGAGCTGTTTCGTTGTGTGGTAGGTGCGGCAACGTGCTGTACCAGTGCATGTCCCCCAAACTGACCTGACCTGACAGTCTCTATAATGGTTTCCTATTCAGCCCTCAGAGCTGAAGAAAAAGACCTGGAACAGAACTAGTGACGTCACTTTAGACTTCTCCTTTACCCCCATCACTTCTGGCCTGATGTTTTATTAGCTTCCCTCCAGCGGATAAGGGGGTGTGACGATGCGGGTTCAGCTCCATGCTCCCATCCGCTGTTCGGGAGCCCTTGAACCCAACACCATCGGTAATGTTACCGATGAGCTAGACAGTGAAGCAATAACAATGGAGCAAGGGAATGGTGTATAAATGTGCAAAAGTGCTTTTATTAAAAATAATCAACAAAAACAAAGTGTTCAATTATAGTGAAGTGCAGTGGTTCAAAAGTCTTCATTAAATAAATAATCCATAAAAGAAATGTGGAGGTTTAAAAATGCAAAATAGAAAAAACACAATCCTTTAAAAGCCGAGGTTAAAACATTGCTGGAAGCAGTCTTCTAAAATCAATGTCAAGCCCAGTGCTTTTCTACACTAGCGTCTCACCTGCTTATCCCGTTTGGGCTGTGTAACAGGTGAGACGCTCTCTCTGCAGCTGTCCTCACACACACACATACAGGTCTGGAGTCTTCCCGATCCTGGCTTCGGTCTGGCACTCATCCCAGGCCCGAGACTTGGAAACCTTGGCATCCAGGACGCTCACACCAAGGACTTCTCCACCAAGCCCCCCGACTCCCACTGCCGTCCCGGCCTTACGCGGCCAGTCGCCATTCACTGGTCACTCCCACTACTCGTTCACTCAGCGGGAGCGACCACTACTTCGACTCCTGGGTGTCGGCCTAACACCCAGGCTTCCACAAAGCTGCCTGCGAGCGTTCGCTCGCTCGCACACTTGTACCGGCGCGCGTTCGCTCGCTCTCCTGCTTTCTCCAGCCACCTCCATCCTTTCTCTTTTCTTGTTTTTTCTTCCGTCTTCCTGATCTCTTCCCTTCCTAGCCAATTCGCGCTTCTATACTGTATATTGAGAGGGGCCATAGCAGCTGCAGCACATTAGCAACCCCAGGAACAATCACCGATGTGGGAAGTCCCTCACCTGTGCACTAGGTGAGAAACGCCCACACCGCAGATCGCCCTGAGATCCGCTACAGCCACCACGCCCCCTCACTAAGCCGCGAGCGCGGTGATTACTTATTTAAAAAAAACTGGCCCTTGCTGAGAGAGCTGTGGACCCATAACACCACAGGGGGTCATTCTTGGACCAGCTGCGGAGAAGGACACATCTGCGGTGCCTGAATCAGTTATCTTCTCACCAAGCAATCATCCATCAAATGGTGTTACCCTGTGATTTACAAGGTATGGACCCCTGAGTATCAAACATGGTGTCTAACACACATGCCATTACACCCACACACTCCAACGTCGCCTACAGGACCTTCACTCCACTCTATCTGGATTCCATTCCTGCCAGTTTAAATTGCATGCATTACTCCTCCCAACTTTCTGACCAGAAGGGGCTTTCAGAACTCCTGGAAGCAAAGTGATAACTAAGTGGCTCGGGAACAAAACAGGGAAATTTGGGGTCCATGGCCAGTAAACTCCCCAGACCTTAATCCCATTGAGAACTTGTGGTCAATTCTCAAACAAAAACCCACCAATTCTGACAAACTCCAAGCATTGATTATCCAAGAATGGGCTGCCATCAGTCAGGATTGGGTCCAGAAGTTGATTGACAGCCTGCCAGGGTGAACTTCAGAGGTCTTGAAAAAGAAAGAAGGGCCAGCACTGCAAATATGGACTCTTTGTATAAACTTCATGTCATAAAAACCAACACTTGGGTCATTCTCAAAACTTTTGGCCACGACTGTACATCATGTTATTTCAGCAGATTGAATATGATGGTCACCTTTCATATTTCCTTCATATAAAATATGAGGGGGGACCCAAAAATAACCGGAAATATTTTTAAAATGTGTTTAATTTAATTTTCTGTACAAACTACAATTAGTCTCCTTCAAAGTACTCTCCATTGGCGGAAATACACTTATCAAACTGTTTGTTCCATTGTTCGAAACATTTTTTAAAGTCGTCTGAAGTAATGCCCATTAATGCTCTGGTCGTTTCTTGTTTTACCTCTTCGACGTCAGCAAAACGCCTTCCTTTCAAGTCTTTTTTCATCCAAGGGAACAAAAAGAAATCACACAGAGCTAAATCCGGTGAGTAGGGTGGGTGGTTCAGGGTTGTCATACCGTTTCAATAACAATAGTTTCTGCAACACTTTTTTCAAGAAGAAAACAGAATTTCACTTCTGCGCGTTGCTCACGATAATCGGCCATCGTAAAAAAACGACGCTTGCACAAAACTACTTTTACAAAATTCACTGAACACAAGCACAACCTTCCAGACTGATGGCACTTGGCAGACTGACTTGTGAGGAGTGTAACTAGATCGCCCTAGCGGCCCAACCACGTACTACAAGTACCAACCTAACAACAACAAAATTCTGGTTATTTTTGGGCCCCCCTCGTATGTTTTTCTATGCAGTGATGTGTGCATTGAAAAGATCTTTACAATACATAAATGAAGATGAATGTCTGCAATTAATCAGAAAATCATTTTAAACATCTTATGAGACCCTTTACTAATTGGGTATTCCACATTCAGTCCTCCACTCTTTGCATTACATCTGCAGCATCAGCAGAGATATATTTTAGTGTAATAGCTTGTAGGCACCAGTAGGTGGCAGTGTACCCTTGTCATTAAAATAGTGCTAGGTGTCTTGATATTCCAGTTAGATCCAGCAAATGTCACTGGTGTATTTGGTTGTCCTCATGGGTAAAACTTACACCCCACGAAACATTCCATTGGCCGGGTCACTACTGCTACTACTACATTTCCTGCACCAGCGCTCTACTTCAATGTAGTGTCTTAATGGCACCAGTAGGTGGCAGCATATACATGCCATGCTAATAGCACCAGACTGCTTGATGCTCCAGTCAGCATTTTTAGTGTAGTAGCTCAAAGGCACCGGTATGTAGCAAAGGGTACACTTGTCCTTCCATAGCACTAGGCAGCTTAAAGCTCCAGTCAGCTACAGAAGGTGTCACTTGTGTTTCTTTTTCCTCCTCATCTTCTTCAGTAATTATGGGTACCCTCAACCTTCAATATTGCATTTTTTGACTCACAATTTCAGCATTTGTAGATAGAGAGCACAATTTCTATTGTGAACTAGGAGGCCCAAAGCACTTCCAATAATGCCCTCTAGAGGGGGATATCACCATAAAACCCCGGCTAGTAAAAAGGGCAAGCATCAAATCTTCATAAAATGAAAGACTTACGCTTTACAAAAAGTATCGCAATCATAATGAAGCTCTGTGGAGTACAAAGGTGAAAATGAAATTGCCTGAAACATGAATGCAATCCAAACTGAACAAATACCAAAACAGATTCCAAAGGTCAAAAAACAAAGCAGAAAATCAAAATGTCAGACATCCAATAATTAACAGAATTCACAATAAACTCAAAATGAACCACCAGGAACTGTGGGTGAACCACTGGATCTATAGGAGGGTGGGCAGTTCCTGGCAGGTGGCCCGGCCTTTTGGAGGACCACCCACAAAATACATAGGACATTACACAGGCAGCTTATATACATAAACAATATAAAAAACAATGAATAATGCATGTAATTCTACCATTAGATAATCAACAAAGGAACATTAACATAATCAACATAAATTGTAGAACCAAAAATAAACAAAAGAGACAGAAAACATTGTGAACCCCAGCCAGAGGAGGAACACATTTCAAATACAGTGTAATGGCTCATAGAAACCAGTAGGGGGAAGCAAATGCTTGTCACTAAATGGCACTTGGCAGTCAGTTACAGAAGGTGTCATTAGTGTTTCATCCTATTCCTCCTCTTCTTCCTCAATAATGTGTACCTGCAACCTTTAATACCTCACAGTTCCGTCATCAGTAGATGGAGAATACTATTTCAGTGTAGTAGCTCAGAGAAATCAATAGGTGGCAGCATCTGTTTGTCATTAGCTCCAGACTGCCTGTCATTCCAGGTCACTCCAGTAGGTGTCACTGGAGTTCCTTCCACCACCTTCTCCTCTTGCCCACCCCAGTCTTCCAGCACCATTGCCATCACTCTGTAACACCTGTTGTGGTTGTAACGGCTGCCCCGTGGTAGGCAGAAGCGTGGGGGGCATGGGTGTGTGGGGGGGAGGGGGGATGTTAGTCTGACACAAGCACTTTCTTTCTCTGTTTTTCATAACCTCATTCTCTACTGTGAGCTGCTCATTTGGTGAGGTACATTGAACCTAACAGAGGCCTAGGTGTCACCACCCCTACAAAACTCAGAGTGACATCATTGCGCCCCCGCCCAAGAGTCAACTTGACAAGCACCCGACCCGCCTCCAGTTCCTGTTTAGAGGAGTGTGTATCTTACTGGAAATCGAGACAAGGTAAAAACAAGAGACGACACCACCCCGAGAGGGACCACCGGGCCTGGCCAGAGACACAGGACTTCATTGAGTGGGAGCGTCCGGTCCAAGCACAGCGGTGTTCGTCTGTCCTCTGGTAAGTTGGCAATGGACCATCGACTTGTCTTCCTGGACTTGAAAGCTTCAAACCTGCTGTCACCATCACTTCTTGATAATTAAAGTGATCAACTCCTTGTCCTCTTAGGAAACTGAGCCAGGAGCAGAAATGGAGAGAGCAGCGTCCACTCTACTGATCCTGGTGATTATTGCACATACAGGTGAGTGGCCGTCACCTGGTAGGAGACAATAGATGACAGTGAGCCTCCTGATGGCAGCCATCTCACCAAACTCAGAAAATGACAGAAACTGCAGAACGGTCAGACGTCAAGCCTAGTTGGCATCGCTTAGGTTAATGGATGCTCCTGCTTTTCTTTTGACTAAAATCCAGTTTTCCTAATAGACAGCCGTAGTGTGCCCACACCAGTGCACTAACGCACTAAAGGAATGGAAGTGCCGCTCTGGTGTTTGTCAGTGGGCTCACTTACACCGCGCCCATCGCCATTTTGAGACAAAGACCCACTAACACTAAGAGCGTAAGATGGCCGACGAGATGAGTGAGTCTCAATGTGCGAGGGCGTGAGTGTGTTTTTGATGGGGTCTGACTGTGGTGGGGTGTGAGGCAGCATCTGCACATTCATGCCAGCCTGGGTATGTTTATATTTATATTTCTATGAAGAAGTATATATATAAAATATATAATGCATAAAGCTGAATGAGTGTTTGTGTGTCTGTCCGGTATGCAAATCCACACCGTCTCCACCAAACTCTGCACGGATTCCACACGGTGTGGACCACCATCTGTGCTTCATTTTCACTTTATTGAGTTAGCACTTCTACTTTTTATTTGGGAAGTGTCCTCTGGAAGGCATTTTTAGAACTTGGCATGGCAACTTGCAGGGTCTGTCCCTATGGGGGGTTAGGTTTGGGACCAGAATTTTTGTGTGTGTCTGGGTGCTGAGAGTGGGAGGGTCACTATGTCTTGAAGTACATGCCCATGTCCTGATGTCTCAATTTGTGTGACCCTCCATTTCTAGGTATAAGTGGACTAAGTGACCACTTGGCACCACAGATATACTGCACTGGGCACCAAAATGGTTAGAAATGGCCCTGTTTTTAATTTGTCATTGAATGGACATGTGTGTGTTTGTGTGCATGCCAGTATTTGCATGTGTCACACACTATGTGTGTGCCAGTGTCTCTGTCTGTGTTTGCATGTATATGTGTGTGTACGTGTTGTTGTGGTGGGTATGTGTGTGTCTAGTTCTGCACAGCTCAATGTGTATCTACTTACATATACTGCACCCTCATGTGTTTCATTTCATGTGTGTTGGTGTGTGTTAATTGTGTCATTCTGTGACTTTGATGCTATTAAAATACGTCAGTCTTTGCATTTAATGCAGCATGTACGATATGCTTGCCAGTGCATTAATATTTATGTATATTTGTGTTCATGAATGGATGGCATGGTGGCACAGTGTTAGCACTGCAGCCTTGCAACAAAGAGCTGGGATTCACATCCCGGGTGTTCTCTGCGTGGAGTCAGCATGTTCTCCCCGGGTCTGCATGGGTTTCCTCCCACAGTTCAAAGACATGCAGGTAAGACAGATTGGCAATGCCAAATTGGCACCAGTGTGTGTTCGGGTGTTCTCACCCTTCGATGGGCTGGCAATCTGTCCAGGGACTGTTCCTGCTTTATGCCCAGTGCTTTCTTGGATAGGCTCCGGCTTCCCCATGAATAAATGGATTGATTGTGTGAATGTGTGCAAGTATTTGCATTTGCAGCAGTACGATGTGCACATGTGCGTCAGTACACGCAAGTAAGTTTGCGTGCATCACTGAACGTGTGCTTGTGAGTTTCCTCGTCTGCTTGAGTGTGCAACTGCTGGTGTGTACATGCAAGTCTGTGTGCGTAATTGTGTCAGTATATGCTCTGTGCTCACATTAGTGTGCATTGGCTTCTGTTTGCAGTGTTGTGTTGCAGTGCCAATATGTTCTTTCCAAATGAGTACCTGTGTGTCGTCACCATCATCATCATCACTGATTTAATGGCCGTTATCCGAGCATACTAGAAAATGTCCAGTCTCTGATCTCAGTGGTCCTGAGTGGATGCCCATAACTTTCATGGCATCTAACCATTAATCGTGCCTTCCTCTGCCTCCCTCTTGGCATCATCCCCATTACCTTCATCTTGTTGCACCTCTTCATCAAGCCCTCCTCTGTGTGTGTTACAGATTGGTGTCATCGAGCCCACCCAAAAGTATCAGAATTGCAGAGTTCACAGATGGTGTGCCTGGTCAACTCTGACAGTAGGTGGCATGGCACTAAAAGTCACATTCAAGCATTAGTATCAGTAGGACCATAATTTCACCTATGACATTCTGGGGCAGTAGCCTGGGTCCATTTTAGCTGGCAGAGGCAGCAGTGCCCATTTGTACCAGACTTACTCTGATACAAGAAGCCATTCCCACTGAAACCCAAATGACTCGGGCATGGGTAGCTAAACTTTCTGGTGTTGGACTTAAACTAATAAACAGCACTGGTGGTGATCAACTGAGAATTTGCTGAGGGTTGGCTCACTTTGGCACACTGAGGGATGTCCACTTATACCAAACTAAACTAAACTAAACATACAGCTTTGCCCACTTGTGCCAGATTAACTCTGATGGTTTAGCTCTGCCTGCTGGTGTTGCATTAAATTGTGCACCGACAGTGATGCCCATCTGCATTGGACTTGATCTGATGCAGATGGCCTTGCCCAAAAATGCCCATCTCACACTGTCACAGACATGCTGCCTCCATTTGTATCAAGTTACCTCACATTGGTATATGCATTGATTTCCACTTATATTTCATATGCATATGCCCACCTGTGCCACACTATGGGTAGCCATGCCTGCTAAAGCCCAACCTGCTGGATTATGGGTAGTTGTGATTATGCGCAAAAGTATCCTGGCTTGGGGGGCTGTGCCAGTATGGTACAGTAGAGCTATTTAGCATGTGCAGAGGGTACTGCCCTTACAGGTGCCCCCTGGCTGTTGTATCTGCAGCTCCAGAAGCAGAGCCTCTCACTCACTTATTTACTTTTTGTGTCCCACAGGTCCCAGCCAAGCTCAGGGTAAGTTCTGCTATTTTTGCTTCATCGGTGTCTCCCTGCTGATGGCCTTAATGTCTCACTCTCTTGGGCACAACACTGACACAATGTCTCACTCTTCATCTCCCCCCTAGATTATACAGAAGGTAAGAACTTCCATTTTCTACTTTTTATCCTCACCTTGCAGCTGCTGTGCTTTGCATTGCTCATTCTGTAAGGCCACTAAGCTGCCATCTCAGAAGTACCTGTCGAGCTGGCACCTGATGTGTCCCTTGATGGTCACGGCTGACTCTGGTGAGTGTGTGCAGACAGGAGAGGTGCAGGTAAGCGATCACTTCTTGAGGACCTTCACAAGTCAGCCCAGAAGGGGCTCCTCCAAGCCAGTTGGTCCCCCAACTGCTACCTATAGGCTTTGGCCTGGACTGGCCCAGAAATGGAAAGCTGGATTCCTAAAGTTCAAAAATGCAATGCAGGGCCAAATTTCACAAAAATGTCACAGAAGGGATTTCTAAAAGGTGAAGCTTATGTCCTGCATTTAACAGGGCTACTTCTGTAATGCCATCTGCCATCATCTTTTAGTGGTCAATTTGTGAGTCATGTAGAGTGTCAGGGCCTCTGGTGCTCAGGTCTGCTCAGGTCTGAAGCCACATCTGCTGTTGTTTCTCTCAACCTGTGTTGGTTTCCCATGTGATATAGCTGGGGGGGGCCCGGCGGCAGGCAGGTTAGCTCGGTTTACTTGTATCTCGGGTTAGCATTTCAGCCTGGCTACTATCTGTGTTGAGTCTGCATGTTCTCACGATGCCAGTCTTGGTTCTGCTCCAGTACTCTGAAGGCTTCACTGACTCTGTGTAAACAGAAGAGTGTGTGTGTGTGAGTGTGTATGACAGTGTGTGTGTGTGCGTGTGTGTGTATGTGTATGTGTGTGTGCGTGCACGAGCACGCGTGTGTGTGTATGAGAGTGTGTGTGTGTGCGTGTGCATGTGTATGAGAGTGTGTGTGTGTACACGTGTGAGTGTGTATGACTCTGTGTGTGTGTGCATATGAGAGTGCGTGAGTGTGTGCATGCACGCACGCGCGCGTGTGTGTGTGTGTGTGTGTATGACAGTGTGTATGTGTGTGTTGGTTCCTGCCTTGTAACTCATGATACTGGGACAGGCACCTCCTTGCATGACCCTAAACCAGATAAGTCACTTAAAATGGACAGATGAATGGACTGTGATTTGCTTTATGACGTTTAATTTCCTTCCTCATGGCAAATCTATCAGACTCCGAACTGCTGAAGTGGTTTATCTATAACTCTATACAGGCGTAATATTACAACCACACGGATTTCAGAGTTGTCATTAGACATTCGTTCAATAAAACAACTTAGGGTAAAATATGACTTCTTCATTCATCTGTGTTAAAAGTAAAATTTATGTTGAAAAGCAACAAATAACTGGAGGAACTGCAGAGGCCTACAATGCAAATGCGCAACGTGGCGAGAAGCGATTCTGTGTGGGACGCAAGCAGCTTTTTCTATTGGGGGCATCCTTGTAGGTAACATCCCAAACTACTTTCACCTCCGTAACATATCCCGTGTTCGCTCCTTCCTCTCCTTTTCTAATGCTGAGAAACCTGTCCCTACTTTTATCACATCCCACATCGATTATTGTAACTCCCTACTGGCAGGTGCCCCTTCTAATCTTATATCACAGCTCCAGCTTATTTAAAACTCGGCTGCAAGAGTCCTCACTCGAACCAGCAGCAGTGAGCACATCACACCCATCCTGCTCCGCCTTCACTGGCTCCCCATGTCTTACAGAATTGAATATAAAATCCTACTAATAACCTACAAAGCCTTAAATAACCTCGCGCCAAACTACATCAGTGACCTTCTCCATCACTAAGTGCCTGTCTGCCCACTAAGGCCCACTGATTCTGGTAATCTTGTTGTTCCTCACACTAACCTGCACTCCACGGGTGACAGGGCCTTCAGCTCCATAGCACCCTGACTTTGGAATGACATCCTGAAATGAATTAGATCAGCTGACTCCATTCATTCTTTTAAAAAACAACTTAAAACTCATCTATTTAGGAAGGCTTTTAACGTAATTTAACATTCTGCCCTTTCTTTCAATTTACCTCTCTGTCCAGGTGCTCAGGATAATTTGTGTGTCTGTCATATCACAAGTTAGGTTATTTGTTTGGTTTTTCTTTTAGTGTTGAATTTAGTATTTTAATATGGTTTATTGTTCTTTATTCTTCTTAATGCTTTGTTATCTGTTTCATTGTTCTATTTCGGAAAACATATCCAATGTTACATATACCCTGTTGTTTCTTTTTTTCTAAGACTCTGTGAAGCGCCTTGAGCATGGGAAAGGCGCTATATAAATAAAATGTATTATTATTATTATTATTATTATTATCTAATGGCCTCAGCAAGGTAAAATACATTAATTAATGAATTAATGAAACAGCACACCATACCCAAGTGCTTCATGTATTGCCTATTATGACTGTAAGGAGGTGAAACTCAGCCGTTGTTCTAAACAAGCTTAGCTTAGACGAGGTGGGTGCAGAATTAATTACTGAATCAGCCAGGAACAGGCCCGTTCAAATGAAAGAAAGAAAAAGGAATTTCAAAGGCTAAAATACAATTATTTATTACTGTTGATTATAAAATCATATCACGATGATTGCTATGAAGGAACCTTAGAATGAACAATGTTAATAGAGTGAGAAAAAAAAAACAATCAAGTTATTCACTAGCGATAATAATGAATAAAAATGATATCCAAATATACATACATGTAAAATAAAACAAATGAACCGGATGTTACCGGTTCCCTGAGCACAATCTGACATTAAATTAAACCCTACAGCATTAGAATAATATAAAATAATAATTCTATATAGTTTAAAATATAATTATAGGATGAAATACAATTACTGCGGTGGGCTGGCGCCCTGCCCGGAGTTTGTTTTCTGCCTTGCGCCCTGTGTTGGCTGGCATTGGCTCCAGCAGGCCCCCGTTACCCTGTAGTTAGGATATAGCGGGTTGGATAATGGATGGATGGATAGAAATTCAATTATTTATTACTGCTGGTTATAAATTTGTATCACAGTAATTAAGATGAGGGATGAATGAACAACATTAATAGAGTGAAAAAAAAAATCACTCAGATGATAGACTAGTGATGATACTGAATAAAAATGATATCAAAATATGCATTTGTATCAAATGAAATAAATGAAGTAAATGTTACTGACTTGCTGAGCACAACCTGACATTAAATTAAATCCTGCAAGATTAGAATATAAAATAATACTATAATTATAAAATAATAATTCTATAATTGAATTTTATGGTAATATAAAAATACACTTGTAGGATAAAATACAATGATTTATTGCTGCCTGTTAAAAAACTATATATTATGATGATTGTGATGAGGGAATCATTGAATAAACAACATTAACAGAGTGAAAACAATCAAGTGATCTCTGGTGATAATAGGGAATAAACATCAAAATATAGTACAGTATATACATACGTGTAAAATAAAACAAACAGCCTGGATGTTACTGGGTCCCTGAGCACAATCTGACCTTAAATTAAATTATACAGCATCAGAATAATATAAAATAATAATCCTATAATTATAAAATAATTCTATAATTAAATTTTATATTTAGCATAAAAATACATATTACCTCCAGTTATAAACTAGTATCCCAATTATTAACTTCAGTTTTTGACACTTTAAGTTGACTTAACTGTTTTCCTATTAGTTGAATTTAAATATGTTATTTACATCAACATCTTTTCTTGCATCTGCTCAAAACCAAATTTTAATTAAACTACAGCTGTAGCGATTATGTTTATATTAGTACTAGCAAAATACCCGCGCTTCGCAGCGGCGAAGTACTGCATTAAAAAAGAAAATTAAACCTTTTTAAACTGAGGGAAAATATGCCAATAATTATTTGTTAAGGATCTCTTTGTATACCACATTGTGAGTTTGGCCCTCCGGTTGTAATATGACCAAGCTGTGCGCTGAGCTTACTCTTGAGCATGCAACATACAGTTGGCCATATGAACAGTAATCTTGTTTCAAATCTCACAGCTTGGATTGCTGCTGTCATAATCGGTTTGAGTTTCATGGTTTGTTTCAATTACGACAGTATTTGCAGGACTTGTGTTGAAGTGACATTCGGCATCTGTCAAGCGTTGTAAGCATACAACCGGTTTCATCGATAACTTCACATCCAGCTTTTGAGAGTTTAAACATTCATAAACATCAAAGTGTCCACTACTGAAATCGTCACCTGTGAATCTAAGATGTTTAATAGGTATTGGTGGTTGTCGAAAGGTGTAAAATATTTGGCAATTTCGGTACACTTGAAAGTTGAACCGAACAATTCAGCGGCAGCCATCAACTCACATGCAGAACCATAGGTGAAGGGCTTAAGCATTTCACTCTTCTAGTGCTCCTGTGTAGTATAATTATCTCCTGTACCGTCATCAGTCCACACCTTGAACCTGTCCCAGTCATTCAATACATAAGACACAATGTTCCTCCGGATATCAAGAGTGAGCCTGATATGGCCGTGCAATATGTAACAAAGAGAATGGAAAAGGTAGGTGCCATCTCCGGGCATGGAAACCACTCGGTAAGTGACAGTTCTTTGATCGATGGTGATCACCTCGATAGACATAGTAATGGGGGTACGGTTGGAATGATAAAGGAAATGGGTACCTGAACAAGGTAAAGTAAGTCTAAAATACCTACACAATAACTATAATCGTAATAAACGAACAATAAAACAGCGGAGAAGCCGTGGATTAAATAAAAAGGCTGTAGTTATCAGTAGGGAGACGTGAATCCCATGGCGAAGCAAGAAAGGGAATGTAGAAATCGGAGCGACGGACGGCCTTATATAGGCAGGCAGCCAACAAAGTGGGAGGCGTTGGGATGGGAGACCCAACGCCGCCTCACACGGTGACCGAGCTGCAGGCTATGGACATATATATGTACGTAAGTAGGATTCAGTTAGCGTTGGGAACCCGTGTACCAAATTTCTTGAAGATGGGCCCATAAGTAACAAAGACTGTTGAAAACATACATTGGTTTCGGTTAGTGCAGGGAAGCCGCTTACCAAATTTCGTGAAGATGGGGCCATAAATAAGAAAGTTCAACATGGCGGACGTTGTCGACCGTTATGACCGTTACGCGTAGAATT
Source organism: Polypterus bichir lapradei (assembly GCA_026402145.1). Classification (NCBI taxonomy): domain Eukaryota; kingdom Metazoa; phylum Chordata; class Cladistia; order Polypteriformes; family Polypteridae; genus Polypterus; species Polypterus bichir. The sequence continues at coordinate 17,530,490 of JANRMT010062802.1, forward strand.
TCGAAATGAAACCTGCTTAACTTTTGTAAGTAAGCTGTAAGGAATGAGCCTGCCAAATTTCAGCCTTCTACCTACACGGGAAGTTGTAGAATTAGTGACGTTGGAAAGTTCAATATGGTGGCCGACAGTGGCGTCATACCAACGAAATAAGTATGTACATCGGTTTCGGTTAGCGCAGGGAAGCCACCTACCAAATTTCGTGAAGATGGGGTCAGCCTTCTACCTACACTGAAAGTTGGAGAATTAGTGACGTTGGAAAGTTCAATATGGCGGCCAACAGTGGCGTCATACCATCGAAATAAGTACGTAAATCGGTTTCGGTTAG
>JANRMT010062802.1:17535814-17553358 GCA_026402145.1 Polypterus bichir lapradei
TTTGGTAGGAATGGTAAAAACAGACAGGAATATTATTCCTGAATAAATCAACTCAAACCTTAAACAACTTATAATATTTTGCTCTCCATAAAAATATATGCTGTCTAAATTATACAAGTTAGAAATAAAGTAAACTTTAAAAGAACAAACATTCAAATTTCTTTACTCTTATGTAATTTTATATAAAAAATAAACTTAGATTTTAAATATCCCAAAAGATTTTGCTCTCCATAAAAATATATCCTGTCAAAATTATACAAATTCAAATATGAACATGCTGCATAACAAAACCTGGAAATATAAATAAAATGTGTTCCTTTCAGCAATAACAAATCAAATCATTCAGTTGTCTTTGCTCATATGTCATTTTAGAGCTGGACGCCTGGCATCTTTTTTTGGCAACAAGTTCGTTTCTGTTTGGTGTGAGGTTCTGTGTTGTGGAGATTCTCAGGATGGACTGCAGGTGCTCATGAGTGAGGCGACTCCTGTGTGCTGTTTTGTTAGTCTTCATCACTGAGAAGAGCTTCTCACACAGATATGTGCTACCAAACATGCACAAGGTTCGAGCCGCATGTAGACAGACTTTTTTTGTTCTTCAAAGTCACCAAAGCGCCGTGCGCTCAGTTTATCAGCAAAGTGCGTATTTGGGAACACCGTAGTGACGACTTGGTTCAACATTACTTGGCAACAGGGAAAGTGGGGCAAGTTGCACTGGTGCATTTGTGTCTCCCATAAAAGCAGCTTCACTTGAAATCACTTTGTGATTGTGCACGGGTAAAAACGTCCGCTGAAGTGTCAGATTCTTATTTAATTCTTCTGCTTTCTGTATCTTCTGCATTGCATTCAGGTCTTTCAGGTTACCCTGATGTTTTGTCTCATAGTGCCGTCTTAGATTAAATTCTGTAATTACAGCCACATTAGCTCCACAAATGAGACACACGGGTTTAACGGCAATGTCAGTAAACATATACTCAGCCTCCCATCGGTTTTTAAAGGCTCTATTTTCAGAATCAACTTTTCTCTTAAGCATTGTGTGGGCTAGCTTCGCAATAACTTGCAAGATAGACTTGATTAACGCGGTAAGTGTTTGGCAAGGCAGCTGAAGCGCTGCATTATGGGATCTGTAGTTTATTGTGTTACCAGCGCTTCATATACCCGGGCCATTAATAACAATAATACAGTATATAAAATGATCTCGCAGGCCGGATATAATTACACGCCGGGCCGGACTTTGACACATATGGACTAAATAGAACTTGAAAAGATATATTTTTTCGTACATCGAGCCCGCGTGCTATTGTGGTTTTGCCTGCATGCCTCAATAAGTCACCCTCCCCTCGCTCTTACTTTTTTACCGTTCATCTAATGAATACACTGAGTATGGCTTTACCAAAACAATCATTGATTGCGAATAAAGTATTCATTATTCGAGTATGTAGATCGGGGTATATATATACATATATATATACCCGTGTATCACAGGGGAGACGTAGTGTGTTAAAGAAGCTATGAAAAAGATTCGTTTCTTACTGCATCAATAAACAGCTCGTCTTCTGAGACCTGACACATTGCATGTACGAGTTTTTCTTTTAACACTGTCTTCCTTTAGCGGGACATTCACTTTTTCCACCGTGTGCTTTGTTTCTGCAGTAGCTGCACTTATTACATACTTATCTTGTATGTATCAGACGCTTCATATTTTTTTGCTGCCTTTTCAATTGTGTAATTCGGTTTTTGTTCAGCGCTCTTCGGAACTGTTGCTTTTTGTCTGTGCACTGCGTCAGTTCACGTGAGCCGCTCGGTGTTCATGCATCGAAGTTTCCCAGCTGTGCTGGTGCCATGTCGTGCTATGTCCATGGCTGTATGTAATGTTACCGAAGTCCCGGCACTTAAAACTTTCTCTCGCAGTTTCGCTGAGTTTGTGCCAAACACCACCCTGACCATCTCATCTTCCTCTGCATAAGCACAGTCCTTCACCCGTGAATATTTACCCGTGGCAGTTTGCTATTGGATTGCCGCTGATGGACGGCCTTATATGGGCAGGCACTAAATTACAAACGCTAGCGGCAGCCTGTCTATGAATTTAATTTAAAGTTTAGGTTTACATCGTGCTTTGTTTCCGAAGTAGCAGAACTCATGAATATGGTTGTATATGTCACTTGCTCGCTTCTTATTGTTTCGCTGCCTTCTCAATTATATAATGCATGTTTTCTTCAGCGCTTTTTGGGCCTCTTCCTGGTTTTCTACCTACTGTGTGATTACGTGGGAGGCGTGATGATGTCACACGAAACTCCGCCCCCACGGGTTTCACGCTCATCTCCATTACGGTAAATGGAGAAAAACAGCTTCCAGTTATGACCATTACGCGTAGAATTTCGAAATGAAACCTGCACAACTTTTGTAAGGAAGCTGTAAGGAATAAGCCTGCCAAATTTCAGCCTTCTACCTACACGGGAAGTTGGAGAATTAGTGATGAGTCAGTCAGTCAGTCAGTCAGTCAGTCAGTGAGTGAGTGAGGGCTTTGCCGTTTATTAGTATAGATATGTCACTCGCTCGCTTCTTATTGTTTCGCTGCCTTCTCAATTATATAATGCATGTTTTCTTCAGCGTATTTTGGAGCTCTTCCTGGTTTTCTACATAGTGCGTTGACAGTCAGTTCACGTGATTACGTGGGCGGCGTGATGATGTCACACGAAACTCCGCCCCCACGGCGGTCAAGCTCAACTCCATTACAGTAAATGGAGAAAAATACCTTCCAGTTATGACCATTACGCGTAGAATTTCGAAATGAAACCTGCCCAACTTTTGTAAGGAAGCTGTAAGGAATGAGCCTGCCAAATTTCAGCCTTCTACCTACACGGGAAGTTGGAGAATTAGTTATGAGTCAGTCAGTGAGTGAGTGAGTGAGTGAGTGAGTGAGTGAGTGAGTGAGTGAGTGACGGCTTTGCCTTTTATTAGTATAGATTTAACATAATAATGGCATTTTACTGGGTTGTATAGTTCCTTGTGGAGCCTTTGTTTCACAAAGACCCATTTCATTCTGGGAAGGGGTCTTTGCACGTGAAACTATTTCTGTGGACTTTGAAAAGGTTCCTAATATGTGGACAAAACAGAAATCTTTAATGTACAGTAGGCTACCTATGGATATGACAGATCAAGAAAATCTGAACTTTGCCTGCTGTGGTATTAAATGCAGTAACAGTCCTTTTAACATCACAAACCCATTGCTATTACATTATGTTATTGTCTATTCAGGATTATTTAGGGATATAAAGAATAGATTCTTTCTTGAACCTTTATGTGGATGGTTCTTTTGGGAGCCACAAATGGCGTCGCTGTAGCATCACTCTGAAGAACTGCTTTAGTACCTTGATTTTTAAGAGTGTAGATTATCTGAGTTTGGTCCTGCTGCAGACCTCCGTAGCTCTGCCATTCAGGAGCTCCACTGGACAGCCAATTGGATTGCAGGTTGTCACCTGGTTTACTTGACTTGAGTCATATAACTCCTCCCCCAACCCTAATCTTAACCATAGTGTGACCAGGCCTTATCACGGACGTGTAATATAAAGTGACAACTGCCTCAATGGAGTGGAGCTCAGGAGGGCTACAGCTAGAATCTATTGCTTATTTTCTTTCATGTTTGTAGTACTGGGATGTTATACAATGTTAGCCATTATGAATGTAGTAAGAAGTCAAGCAAAATGACACCTTTTATTGGCTCGGGTTGAGTAGCTGGCCGTCTGCCACACATGTCACTAGAAACTGGCATCAACCCATGCTGGGATCTTCAGCCCTTTCCTCATAGCCATTCTTCTCCTTTTCAATTCAGTGTTGGGTTTAAACAGGTTTATCTTGCATAAACCTGGAGAATTGAAAGTCTTGACTATTTAGCAGATGATTTAGTGAGGTGAGCAGGTCAGACCAGGAGTGGACTCTGAGTCAGCGGAAGAAGCCAACTTAAAGACTACAACAACAGGGTTTGTACTTAAGGAGACTGGGAGTAACTGTAACTGCCACATAATGGCAAACTGGGAGCTGTGGCAAAGGTCAGAGCTGTGTGTGAAGCACTCATTGACGAGTGTGATCTCTAGTGCTGTCAAAGCAAGGTCACTGAAATCAGTAGGATGCATCTAGTGTTCACAGCTGCAGGTCACAATAGCGTCACCAGCTTCCACTGGAGCAGCAATGTGAAATCATTGGCTTTTTTTTTGTTTTAGAGGGAGATGTGAGCATATCAGACAAAACTGTCATCCTGACCTGTCCATCAGGCGATACTACTTTGAAAAAATTGGACGGGAACACATGGATTGATGAGAAGAATGCTACCTCTGACAATGATAAGAAAGTCTTCACCTTCAACAGCTTCACTGCTCATATGAACGGGCTCTACCGCTGTGAAACCCCGCAATCAACATCCTACCATTACTTGTACATAAAGGTGAAAGGTGAGTACCCCATGATGACTACCAGCGTCCACCCTCAAACACACACCCATGCCCCCGCAAAACTCTGCCATGCACTAAACTCTCTGAACATTGCATTTTGGTTTCAGTTTGTGAAGGCTGTGTGGAGATGGACTCTATGACCGCTTCCGGGGTGATCATTGGGGACCTGCTAGTCACTCTGGGTGTTGCCCTCATGGTGTACTTCTGGGTTCAAAACAAGAAGGGAACAACAACCCTCGGAGCAGGTAAAGGAGACTTACTATCAGATGGGGTGAGAAGAAGCACTCTGCTCCTAAACTCACACTCTTTGTGTTTTGTTTCTGTATCGCAGGTGGACGGCCAGTCCGTCAAGACCGCCCGCCGCCCGTCCCTAATCCTGACTATGAGGTAAGTAAGACCAAATCCCCGTGGTGGTTTGCAGGGGTTTTGCTGAGCTCAACTGCTATATTACTGACCTGTAGGCAGCGGAGCCTTTGCTGGGTGAAAAGCACGGGGCAGCAAAGCCCCTTCAAATTCTGTGTATACAGTGGATTTGGAAAGTATTCATTTTCTGCACACTTTATTGTGTTGCAGATTTCATTTTAAATGGATGAATTTGTCGTTGTTGCCCATCCATCTACCCTCAATAACCTGTCATGACCATTTATTTCAGAAATCTTTGCAAATTTATTAAAAATCAAAAACTGAAGTCTCTCTTTCATAGAAGCAGATGCTTTGCTGTGGCACTCCAAACTGTGGTCAGGTGCCATCTGTTTGCTTCACTTCTCCTTGAGGTGGGTCAGGAACCTGATCGGACTTCACCTGGTCCAGAATGAGTTGATTGGACAGTTTAGAAAGGCTGTGTATAGAGGGTCCACAATTCACAGTGCATGTCAGGAAAAAAAACAAGCCATGAGGTCTCTGTAGACCTCCATGATCAAATTCTGGTAAGGAATAGGTTAGGGTTGAGGACATAAAACCATGTCTAACGCTTTGAGCGATCCCAGGAGTGTAATAACCTCAATAATTGTGAAATGACAGATGTTTGGAACCACCAGGACTATTCTTAGAGTTGGCAGTTCGATCAACCAAGTAATCAGGCAACAGGAGCCTTGGCCAGGGAGGTGACCAAGAACCCAATGCTCACTCCAACAGCATTTCAGAGATTGGAGAACCTGTTGGAAGAATGACCACCTCAGCAGCACTCCATCAACCCATGCTGGGGTCTTCATCCCTTTCCTCATAGCCATTCTTCTCTTTCAATGCAGTGTTGGCTTTAAGCAGGTTTATCTTGCATAAACCTGGAGAGATAAAAGTCTGGACTATTTAGCAGATGATTTAGTGAGGTGAGCAGGTCAGACGAGGAGTGGAACTTGAGTCAACGGAAGAAGCCAACTTAAGGACTGGAACAACAGAGTTTGTGATTCAGGAGAATGGGAGGTAACTGTAATTGCCAAATGATAGCAAACTGGGAGCTGTGTGTGAAGCACTCATTGACGAGTGTGATTTCTAGTGCTGTCAAAGCCCACTAAGGTCAGATTATGAACCAGAGGTTATATGGTCATACGGTATATCAAAGCATAAAACAGCAATAATCCAACATTTATGAAACTCTTATGTCATTGCATCATACGATTGGCCAATTGGGTTTGGACACAATTTGCAGCTTTGCCCAGGGCATCATAAATGTTAGAGTCAGGCGTACTGGGCTTACCCAAAGAAAGTTGAGAGTATGTGCAAGGAGAACATGCAAATTCCAAATAGAGCTTGACCAAACCAAGAACTTCACCTTGGCCCTTGAGATGTGAGGCTTCCCCAGCAAATTAAAGACATGAAAATACTCAACATGGAGAAAAGTCAGGGAAATAGCAACTGGCATCTAATGCTCCAAAAATGAGTCACTCGAACGTTCCAAGTTGCTCTGTGCCACTGAGATGCCCACCAAACAATTACTGGAAACTCCTGTTCATGCAGAAGGTTCCTTATGGAAAACCTCACCACTGTAATTCCATGAAATGTCACCAAAGCCAGTACCATGTCACTAGAAACTGGCATCAACCCATTCTGGGGGTCTTCATCCCTTTCCTCATAGCCATTCCTCTCTTTGATTTGCACTGTTGGGTTTAAGCAGGTTTATCGTGCATAAACCTGGAGAGATAAAAGTCTGGACTATTTAGTAGATGATTTAGTGAGGTGAGCAGGTCAGACCAGGAGTGAACCCTGAGTCAGCAGAAGAAGCCAACTTAAAGACTAGAACAACGGGGTTTGTGCTTCAGGAGACTGGGAGGTAACTGTAACTGCCACATAATGGCAAACTGGGAGCAGTGGCAAAAGTCAGAGCTGTGTGTGAAGCACTAATTTTCAAGTGTGATCTCCAGTGCTGTCAAAGCCCACCAAGGTCACCAAAATCAGTCGGAACATTCTAGTGTTCACAGCTCCAGGTCACTATAGTCTCGTCAACTTCTACTGGGCCAACAATGTGAAATCATTGGCTTTTTTGTTTTAGATGCTGAGGGAGATGTAAGCATATCAGACACAATGGTCATCCTGACCTGTCCACTGGGGGAAACTTCTTTGAAAAAATGGGATGGGCACAGTTGGTGTTTAAGGTAGAGGAGCTAACTCCTACTCAGTGTTTGCCAAATGGCATTTAAACGACTCTGAGAGCAGAAGGAAAAAGATTCTCTGGTCTGATGACACAAAAATTGAACTCTTTGGGAAAAACTAAGAACTCCAAGCACTATGTCTGGTGAAGACCAGCCACTGCTAATCACCTGCCTAACACCATCCCTACAGTCAAGCATGATGGTGGAAATACCATGCTATGGGGGTGCAGGGACAGGGGAACTGGTCCTTACTGAGGGGAGAACGAATGCAGCCAAATACAGAGAGGTGTCCTTGAATAAAACCTGCTCCATAATGGACGTGATCTCAGATAGGGTCAACCATTCATCTTCAGCACAACAATGACATGAAGGACAAGTCTCTTGACTGTCCTGGAGGTGACCAGCCAAAGCTCAGATTTAAATCCCATAGAAGATGTGTGGAGAGACCAGAAGGTGACACTTTACTGACACTTCCCATCTAATCTAATGGAGTGTGAGACGGATCTACCAGGAAGAATGGGATCAACTTAACAAATCCAAGTGTGCAGAGCTTGTAGAGTCTTACTTAAGAAGACTCCAAACTAAATTGCTGCCAAAGGGGCTTCAACAAAGTACTGAATTATGGGTCACAATATAAATGGGAGAGTTCTGTTTCTAATAAGTTTGGAAACCTTTCTGAAAACACGTATTCACTTTATCATTATGGTTATTGAGTGTAGGTATATGGGCACAAATGGCAAATTGAGTTATTTAAAATGAAACCTCCAACACAGTAAGGGGTCTGAATTCTTTCTGAATCCACTGTGTTACCACCGCCGGTCATGACATGATTGCCACACTGACCTCCTCTCTTCTCCACACAGCCCATCCGTGCAGCTGGGAGAGAAACATACAGCGGCTTGAACAAGAGGACCTAAAATTGTGGGCTGAACATCCACTCCATTCCCACCTGATATGTCTGGCTGCTGGTCAACGTTCTTCTCCCTCTGACATCTACCTAGTGGAGGCGAGGGTCTGCACGCCATTGCTTCATTCCTTTTAAAGCTTTTGTCGCCTAAATGAGACCCATGCCGGACATGTCGCCTTCATCCTTCTTCCAGCCATCCCACCCCATCCTTTCCAACTTGTCTTCACCTTCTATACCTCTCCTTTTTTATTTACTCCCCACCCATTTAGTATTTCTATCCCACTGTGGTGCTTCTTCTTTGTATGTAAAGCTCTTTATGATGCTTTTTCTTTGTGAAGGGTACTATATTTAATAAAGATCTAACATTATTACACACTCTTGACTTACAGAGCTCTGAATAAGTGTTAGTGTATCACATTCCATTCTCAGCAATCTCAGAATTTCCACAGGCTCCATTTCCAGATGCCCTCCCAATTGTTGTTCCACGGGTGGTTGACTGCTGGCATCGTTGGTCATCAGACTCAGCTGTTTGTCCCTGTCTCTGCTTTTTTTTCTTTCTGAGGGGGTATTGAGAGGAAACATCACTTAGACTGGACATCCCACCTCAAAAGAGTGGCATGAAGCAAAGGTAAGAACACAGTAACATTTTGGGTAAGGGCAAAGTGGTGCAAACAGAGAAAAGGTGTCCCCTGCAGCAGACCTCCTTGGTAGTACTGAACAACACGATATAGACACCCAGTCATAAAGCCATAGATCAGGGTTCATGATGCCAACAGCACACGGCAGAGAGAGCCCTGAGGAATGAGTGATAGGAGCGGCTGGAGCAACGCAAAAGGGATGTTTTAGCTTTACATTTAAAGATGAAAGTCTTACAAATTTCGGAAATGTAAACAATATCTTATCGCTTTTATTTTTGAATGTGGTAACACTGTGGGTATGTAGGGGCTTCCTGTACTCAGCCTCCTGTTTGCAGAAGACGAGAAATGCCTGCTGCAAAATAAAGCAACATGCAAAATTTAGACGCCCCCTGCTAGTGACAATCACATCGCACCTCAACATAGTGGACAATGAGGACAGCCATGAGCTCTGCAAAACTGGCATTATAGTAGTAAGGACAGACTGCTGACATCTTTGTATTCACACACCCACCTATTGGGCACTCTTTATTTTGACTGCAAGCTCAACTGGTGTCAGAGACCACCCAACTGGCATTGAGTACACAGCAAAGTGCACCACAGTCATATGGGCACCAGCACTTAAAGAACAACTTTATAGTCTATCCATCTATCTATCTGTTGACTATGTAGTGTCTTTTATATCTATTATAGTGCCTTTCATATCTATGTATCTATCTACTGTATAGTGCCTTTCCTTTCTATCTGTCTATTTATGACTTGGTTAGAACTATAAATTCGGAGTAGACACGTTTTTGTAGTCATTCGATTGCCCTTTGATTCTCGCCTGCATATTCTCCCGGAGATCACAAAGGATTTTGCCCGAGAAGTTTTAAATTACCGCGATAATCAGTTTTGTACGTTACTGTGTCACATATTTGATTTTATGGACATCCGGTCCGTGGTTGGTTCCTGTGTGGACAGACTGCTAGTCCACTACGCGACCCTGTTACTTACTAGAAAAGCACGGTTCAGAATACGGATAGCCGGTTGGATGATTGGAAGGACGAGATATTCCGCAAATAAAACTTTAACTGCAAACCACACTCAAGGCAGAATGTTGATAAAGTCAGCAAAGCAGTGGTGTCGGCTCAGGACCGGATTAAAACCTCCAGGGCTCAAAAGGTGCGTTTTACCTCCTCTCACTCAATCAATAAACCAGCGGGGCTGTTCACTTTATTGTTCTGATTTAAAATAGCATGACTTCATATAATCACGTTTCTTGTTGTTATGTAGCTTTTTGACATAATTCTCTTAGAAGTCACATTAACACAATCAAATCACATTGAAACAAAAATATTAAGTTGCATTCTTTAAACAGACGCGAAATCCGCCTTGTGTCCCGTTGTCTTTACTCACCTAATTTAAGTTCAAAATTAACATTTTTTTAAATAACACGGCATACCCTTTTTCACTATACACCGCCGAGTTAAGATGTTTTAACTTACATTAATTGAATGTGACTGTCCAATATTTCTTTTGTTGCGTTGTGGTCAGAGAACCCTTACACCTTTGTACAGTTCCAAAGAAAGTTTAAGACTTTTATTTATTTTTATTTCCAAATGCTGCGGTTGTGGGGCTGTGGAAGCTGAATTTATATATATATATATATATATATATATATATATATATATATATATATACTGTATATATATATAGGCAAATGTTTTACCGCAAATGTGTTACCCACCCTACATCCGATAAGCATCTTTTTCTTTGCTCAAACAGAATCAGAAATATTGTGATTATACGGAAAGAGAAATCACCTGAAATAAAAAAATATATATTACGTTAATTGTGCATAAATTGTTTTAATGTCAAGGTAATTCAAAAATGATACAAGAAGATCTACTTTTGTTGTAATAAACAAGATGGTGTTGTTAGAATTATAAGATCATTTAGACTAACACAAATACGTCAGTTTTGATTAATAAAAGCCAAACACCTTGTTTCAGTTTAGTTTTATCAACAATTGTATTTAATGCAATGACGTAAAGCCGTTTATATATGTCAAATCAACACTATTTGATTGAATGGAAATATGACAATTGCTAAAAGTTATTTTCAATTATTTATTTTTTTGAGGACGCCCCCGCTAGACCCACACATATGAACACAGGGTACGTCAGAAATAAATGAAAGGATTGAAGCAGAAAAAAAAAACTTTTATATCTAATCATTCTGACCTTCGTTTTTTATTCATTAGCGTATATTAATGGATGTAGCAAACCAGTCGATGATCGCCGCATCACATCTGACGGCTGATAGCACAGTTAACAAACATCAATTAAACGTTCTAAAAGATCCGTGTCAGTTTGTAACTGTGTGTTTTGGGGTCGCATATATGCACGAAATAATATAAAAGCATTGAAAGAGTATTTTCTTTCTTGGGGTTTGGCATTGTCTACTGCGTCTTCACGTCTATGTCTGCGTTGGGACTCCGCAGAATCGAACCGCTCGTTAAAGCCGCTGAAGTTCCCGTAAGCGGTAATATCCGCCATCTGCTGATGTATTTGTAGAGTCTCTCTCATTTGTCTTTGAAGTCATCCACAGTTTACATCAATACGGCATCTTTTACTTTTGCTTCGTTTTGTCTTTCTTTATCGCTGCTCTACCACTGAGCTCGAGTTTTGAATGACCACCATTTTTTTTTATTATGGCGCGTTGACAAATCAAATGTCCGAACTCTGAAAACAAGTGAACCGTCATCTGCTCTGAGATGGAGCCGCACCCATATCAGCCAATCATGACTTTTAATTTCCTTTTAAAAAGCTTTTTATTTAGGTCTGGTTGGACATGGTTTTTAAACGGGAGGATCGGAGTGCACCCCTAAAAGTTAAGATGCAATGTATCGGATTGATTTCTAGCACATACGCTGATAAAAATTTAGGAAGTCTTTATTTGTAAGCTGGGCAAAGTAAATGTAATATTAGGTGGTGTCTCAGGAGGTCTGTTTTACTTCAATGAGGAGAACAGACTTGCTTGACAATTGTGATGACCAGGGGTCTCCAACTCCAGTCCTTGGAGAGCTGCTGTGGCTGCAGGTTTTCATTCTAACTTGCAGCCAGGATAGCTCTCCAGGACTGGAATTGGAGACACCTGGTTTAGGCTGACATTAACCTTTAAGGCCAGGGGTGGCCATTTCACATCCAGAGAGCCACAGTGGTTACCGGTTTTCATTCATACCATTTTCTTAATCAGTGACTATCAGTTTTTGCTACTAATTAACTTCCTTTAATTGATTTGCTATTTAAGACTCAGGCCCTTTAAATCAGGGCTGAGCAATGTCAGTCCTGGAGGGCTGCAGTGGCTTCAGTTTTTGCTCCAACCCAATTGCTTCATGTGAAATCATTCATTACTGATGAATTATTGCTCAAGTGATCCTTTTCTGTTTTATTTTGATTTTTCATTGACTTGCTTGTTAAGATTTTGAACCCGTAATTGCTTATGTTAGCCTTAAACAGCTGTATTTGTTGCTTTAACTGCTCCTTATTAGCAGTAAGATGCAGATGACAAAGGAAACAGCAGCTCTCCATTGACCTTGTCTCCATTTCCACCTGGGTGTATTCATCATTCACTATTTGATTTAATGAAGTGCTCAGAAGGAAACTGAAGAACTTAAAATTACTCCTCCATTTTAGGCTTCAAAATACTTGGATGATGCATGCATTATGAGAAAGGAAAAAAAAAATCTATGATTTATAAGAATGAACTGACACGGTAGAGTTAAAACACTAACCAGCCATACATTAAATAAGATCTGTTATTGGAGAGGACTGGTGTCGAATTAAGCAATTGGGTTGAAACAGAAACCTGCAGCCCTCCAGGATCGGAGTTGGCCTCCCCTACAGCCATCCACCACACTGCAGGAGGAGCATAAACTGACTAAACAGAGCAGCTGGGGGGCGAGCTGTGTGAATGGCTCAGGAAAGGACAGGTAAACTAATTCTATTGGTCTAAACTTTGGCTGTTTATGATTGGCTTTGAATCAGACGGCCATTCTGTACTAAGACACCCCATTGGTTAGTGGTAAGAATGCTGCAAAGCTGGCCACCTTGCCTTTAACTCTCTGTCTCTCACCATCTGGCCATAATGAAGACAACTCAATCTTGGCAGCCATATTGAGATGGGCATGTGGTTTGTTTCAGTACTCCATTCATAGGCCATGAGGTAGCAAAGCAGGATAAACTGAAGATAAGCCAAGAGCTGCCAATGGACACGAGATGCACTGCCACTTAGACTGTAAGAGTACGGTTTGCCAATATTCACATTGTGCTCTGCTTCTTCAATATTTTTGGTCATTATTTTATCAATAATACATTATTAAATGTGTAACTGAACTCCTGCCTGTTTTCTTTCCTCTCTCTAATTGCCTGATGTTACAGATGTAAAAGAGAAGGAAGAATGAAGATTTAAAGTAGCTGATCACAGAGTGCTAGTGTATGGGATATTAGATATTTCATTAAGGTCTACACAATAAAGAGTATAAAAGGGGAAAATAGGGTCACCACAGCACCTTACACGATACAAGAAGAGAGATGCCATAGATCAGGGGTTCTCAAACTCGGTCCTAGGGACCCCCTGGGGCTGCAGGTTTTTGTTCCAACCAACTTCTGTTATTAATTGAACTCCTAGCCTAATTAAGTGAGCTGTTATTTCCCAGTCATTGGAGTCAATGAAGAAATTACAAAGTGTTTAAATACATTTGAATAAAAACTAAGCAGTTAAATGTGGTTTTTGTTTTAACGTTTTCATTTATGGTCATCCTGATTTCCATTCTGCCTTTCCATTATTGACTAATTAGCAGGTCTAATTTCATCATTTAGTGTTGTTCACCCGGATGTCTGCTTTGCTTGCTTGTAATTATCACTATTAGGATACAATGAAGGGAGCAGAGTACAGGGTGGTCCAGATCTACTTATGCAGATCCAGATCATCTGGATAACTTTGATTTATGCGGGGACGATTCCAGTTCACCGCGAAGACGATTCTTCATGTCGTCAGTTCGCATACTTCTCGATGGTCCGGGATTTTTTGGGTGGTTTTCTATGTAATAAACTTAAGTTATAGTGTAATGTAAATTGCATAATTAGATCTGGATCACCTTATATGTGAAATAAGGGGGGGGAAATAGGAAAACAGCAAAAACAGAGCATTTAAAGGCATAGCAAAAAATCAAAATATTTCTAAATGTCTTATAATGTAAAAAATCTTAGTGCTGTGCTTGGCTGAATGCAGAATAACAGAACAAAAGACCAGCTTGCTAAAGGAGATCAATTATTATGTGAAGAATCGTGTGGCTGCAGGTTTTATTCCAAGCAGGGATCCCCAGGACTGAGTTTGGGAACCCCTGCCATAGATGAACTCTTTTTATTTCTCAAAAGAACCATGCATATGAAGGCTCCAGAAAGAACCCTTTATTTGTTCAGATCCCTACCAAGTTTCATACAGTGCTTGACTCTAAGAGTGGGATTCTTATTTACGGTGAAACAGTAACTTTCATTCAGACTGTTTGTGGGTCTGAAGATTCCCGAAGAGGTCCTGGTGCTCACGGGTATGCAGATGGCGATACAATGAAACTTCGATCGTCACTTTACAATGACAGTCGATCAGAGATTGGGGTGGGGAGAGTGCAGACCTTTCTGAAAATTAACAAAGAGACGTCAGTACTCATTGATACTCTAAGAAAAGGTGGCAGTACTCTGTGCTGAAACTGGAAAAGGTGCCAATATACCACATACTGGTGTGCCCACTTCAAGGACTGCTTTCATAAATGTGATGATTTTCTAAAATAGAAACGGGTTCCTAATTTTTAAATGGACTCTCGCTGCATGCAATAACACAAGCTAACCCCAAGCGTTCTTGATCTGTCGCTACATAGCCAAAGATTTCTGTTTTTTCCGCATATCACAAAGCTTTTCAAAAACCCAAAGAACCCGAAATGAAACGGCTCATTGACAAGAAAAGGTCGAGGAACCAGTCGAGTGACATTTTGGAACCAACAGTTTCAAGATCGTCCCCTGCGGTGTTTCTGTTTCTCTGCTGTCTCGATACGCATAACAATAAACTAAACTAAAACATACGTCCCCCCATAAGATGTCTTAATGCATTTTGGTGTCTTTCTCACAAATCCATTTCAAGTTACCTTAACTGAGTTTTTGCTCACTCTTGGGTATCCGCAGTGCATCTTTATGATTTTTCTCACATGCATTTCGAAACATCTAAAAATAGCTTACCATCCATTTTGAAAAACTTTCTTTTGAGGGCTCTTAAAATAACCGTATGCCTCTTGAGAAGCCATTCAATATCACTTCAAAAAATAAAAAAGAGCTCTGCGGATTGTGAAATACCGCAAAATACATTTGAAGATATTGCAAAACGACTTCCTGCAAATTATCTTATGTTCTCAATCCGACGACGTCCTGTCCTTTTAAGATATCATGAAATATTTCTGAGGGACCTTGAATTGCACACAAAGATAGTTTAAAAATTTCTCAGAACGCGCTTTAGATATCTTGAAATCCGCAGTTGTCTTACGGTGTCGCATCGATTGGACTTGAGTATGTTTAGAGAATATTTCTGCTTCACTTGACTATAAAGTTTTGTTTCATTTCTCCTCCTCTACATTTTCAACCGCAAATATCAACTTTTACACTGATATATTTTGTAACATTAAACCAAATCACAAGTGCGCCAACAAATATCTGCAATGCTTTACTACGATTTACGATTATCTAAAATACGAGCGTCCCCATCTTAAGGAATAACTGCTTTACGTAAATTTACATAAAGTGTGTGGCAGTGGTGCTCTACACAGTCATCCAATTGCATCTCTAATCACTGCGTTGATAGAGGGGGGCGTGGCTGGATGTTTGGGGCGGGGCCTCAAGGTGAGTGACACACAATCCCAGATTCAGTTATTTGCAGCGCTGATGCTGCCGCGTTCTGACGCAGTCCTGGCTTCTGTGTTCATGCATTGTCACTCACTCAGTTTGTCACTTGAGTGTTTTTATCGTGAAAAAGAGTGTTTTAACTTTGACCTCTAAGACTCTTCTTTTACATACGTGGACACATTATCTCCAGAAATGTCTATATTACTAGCCTTGATTTGCATGTTCACCCCGCAATCCTTGCCTGTTTAACATTTTTAGGGCAGATGTCACTTTTGTCGACAACAGGGTTGAGGGCCGACATCCATAGGTGGAGGGTGATAATCAGCTGTAAACATCGATAAAACTAACCATTACTTTATAGGTAGACCCTCTTTACAAGGAAGAATGCTAGACTTGATGTTGAATCCCTACATTTGGGCGAGTAACGTAGAGTAAACAATCTCCAGGAAGGCAAGAGAGCAAAGTGAATGCTCAAAACAAAATACTCAGGATGATGTCTTGCGCATACTTTATCATTTTGAATTGGACTCTGACTTGTTGGACTCTGATTTTCGTGCAAGTGGTCTGGAGATTGAGGTCTACAAGGAAAGTTAGGTACCGGTGTGACAATGTGGGTCCAGCTCCATGCTCTCTCTTCACATTTGGGAGCCTCTCAAACCCAACACTGTCGATAGTTATGACAGACTGAGCCGACAGATGGGGACAAATCATCCATAGAGCAAGGGTGTAGCGGGGTTACATAATAGTCGGTATTTTTTGTGTGTGTGCTGAGTCGCGTTTTGTTCATATCGCCCCGTTTACTATCTAGTCTGTATGTGCGTGTAAGTCCCCAGAAACAAACTGGGAAGGATGATGCGGGGAGAGCGAGATCTCGAGACTGGAATTTCCTGTTTTCATAACAGTACATCCGGGACATTTGTTATTTAAGCAAGAGGAGCGAAAAAGAAGGTGAGTGAGTAGAGAGAAGGAGAAAGGAGTCACTTTCCATTTTCTATTTTTGCCATCCATTTTCCAAATCATCATTTACGTTCATTGCATAATTTCACTGCTTGCTTTTTCATTAACCGAAACATCATCACGACCGCCTGTGCGGAGAAACCCAGGGGTCTGGATTTCATTCAGCCATTGCGAGGACTTACACTGTGAGATCATTTTTGTATTTTCAGGAAGAAGCAAAATATAATTTCAGCCAGTATTCAATTATTGCAGTACTTTAATAACTTTGGACTCAGATATCACATACATTTCAACTGCTGTTTGTTATTGATCTGTGTTTGTGTTTCATGTTCTGTGTGTGTTCATTTATTGTTTAGGGGCAAGGGAGGGCTTTATATTTTGTTTATTATTACTGTATATTCAGGTGCTCGGGGTAAATAGGATATATACATAGGAATTGTGTACATATATATAATATTGAATATTTGTCTGTGTGTGTGTATACTTGTCTGTGTATATATATACTTTTTGGCGTGTGGCTGGGGCTGCTACCCAGCCGGGACACCCAGGAGGACCAGAGGAGGGCTTGCGCCTCCTCCAGACCACAAGGGGGCGACCACCCTGGTAGCTTTGGGACCACGAGTACAGAGCTTTTTAGCTCAGCCCTGTAGGGGCCTGTGGTCACTGCCAGGGGGCACCCCAGTGCCTTTGGAGCCCTGGATCTCAGCACTTCTGCCACACCCGGAAATGCTGGGTGGAAAAGGACCGGGGACACCCAGAGTGCTACTGGGTGCACAGCCGGCACATCCGCCACACTGGGGAGTCCCGGAGGAAGATTGTCGGAATGCACCTGGAACACATCCGGGTGATTATAAAAGGGGCCACCTCCCTCCATACGATGGCTGGAGTCGGGAGAGAAAGAGATGAGGTCTTGGAGGAGGCAAGGAAGCGGCCTGAAGAAGAAAAGGCATTTGTGTAGTTGGCCTGGACTTTTGGGGTTTGTGTGCACTTTTGTAAATAGCTTGAATGTACAATAAACATGTTGTGGGTGAACCAATGATGTCCGCCTGTCTGTGTCCGGGCTGGCTTCCACTAATATATATA
>JANRMT010062802.1:17577803-17662660 GCA_026402145.1 Polypterus bichir lapradei
TATCTATCTATCTATCTATCTATCTATGTGTCCACTCATTTCTGAGCAGGATGGGACATCTTGGTGATGTCATGTGTTTACAAAATCAGCAGGTGCCCTCTTTAAAGTTCAAAACTGCATTATTTTATATAAGGAGGTATAGAAGAACATTGTTATAAAGACTTTGCTTGTCACATTTCTAGGTGGGGTCAATTCCCCCCCAGCCCACTGCCCGCTCATTTGCTGGCTCCACCACTGCTCTATGAGACAGAGCCAAGCCACAAAGAAATAGAATGAAGCCCAGTCTTGTAGTGTATGCTGCTGTTCAGAACATGCTAGAAACAGAACGACTGAGGACGGCTTTGGCAGACATTCATTCAGGTTCATTTTACAGTGAGTTGTAGTTTTCTGCTTTGATGTCAAGACCGCGTGATGATGTGAAGCAATTTTAAATTAACTGAATGAATGCACTGTGACTCAAATTTTTCAATACCGCTACTGGTGCTGTCTCCTGTAATAAGAGAGACCTGCAGCAATGTCCATGAACACATACCCCAATTCCCCCCCAGGATGCCGTCCAACCCAATCCCTTATCAGGCAGATGCTTTCCCTGTCCTTACTGCTACCAAACGTGACCCTCTTAAAATCAGGACACCGCAGACATACAGGCTGGAGGACACATGAGTGACTTTATTAAGAACTGTAAGCCATGGGACAGAGAAGCGTAAGACAAGCGGCATACTGACTCCGGGGCTCAGGGCTGCAGGCAGATGGCCCTTTCATTAAAGCCTCATGCGTATGAGTATGTGGGTGCTGTAGGTGGGTATGGGAGGTTTTAGGGGGCTGGGGTCAGTGCACTTGGTAGGGCTAAATGAATTAGGATGCAAGGCATATAATAGAGGCTGTGTTTGGTTGTAGGGTTAAGGGAGCCCTTCAGTTGGAGGGCACGAAAGGAGGCTCAGAGAGGTGCAGGAAATGTAGGAGCCATGAAGGGTAAGAATGGTGGACAGAATCAGAGAGAGGGTGGCATTCCAGATTATTGCGAGTGTCCTTGGTCAATAGAGAACTGATGGATGAGTCCATAGAAAAAGAGGTCAGTCTCGGCCATCAGATGAACTTGTGAGGAAGATACAGTGCCAGCACGGGAGACGCCACCCCTCCTTCATCAGCCCTGGCATACTGAATGTAGTGGTGGGCACAAGTCGTGTCAAGTACACATTTAGAGCCAAATTTCATCGCTGCTCATGCTTGACACTTTGTAGATGTAGCCCACCATGGGTAAACGGACAAAACCTGCGAGAGAGAGAAGAGAGAAGATAAGAAAGAAAAGGTGAGTTATACAAAGAAAATGGACAGCAACCCAAAAGAACAGATGGTCCAATGACCTCTAGTGGTGAGGGTCTTTGACCGATCAGAGTGCTCACTCTCCTCTTCTGCTACTGGGGCAACCACATCTGTAGCCACACCTGTGGAGAAGTAAGAGGCCAGGTGACCAAAGGATCATTAGAATGCTTGAGGCAATGTGAGACCAACATAGTGGGAAAGGGAACTCACCTTTGCACAGCCCACTCAGGTCATTCAGCTGAAGGTTGGAGGGAAGCGACATGTTCTCTCTGGGTAAGAGGACATTGTCAAACTCGAAGCGGGATGAGCCACTGAGAAGAGGATCAAAGGGGAAAGGTCAACAAGAAACACTGAACTGACTGACCTTGCAAAGGAAGCAGAATAGTAGTAGAGATATTTAAACACACCTCTTGGGCAAGGGGGTCTCCACGTTCTTATCTAAAAGGTTGAAAAGAAACAATTGATTTATGTCAGTCCAGAATGCTCAGCCAGGAAGGGTGCAAAGGTCAGAACCTTACCACAGTGGTCGCTTACCAGCCACTCTCCTCCTGCGCTTGGAGACAATACAGAAGAGCAGGAGGTTCAGGAGCACCAGAGAGAGGAAACCCAGTGACCCTCCAATAAAGATGGCCAGAACAGGGACCTCCACCCGTGAGTGGAAGAAGTCTGTGGAGAAACAGAAAGGATGGTCGACAGGGCAAGAGGGATTGGGGTGGGAATCAAAAGAGAACTGTATGGCACCTGAATGTTGGGTTGTTGGAACCCTGCGGTGGGAATGAGTAGATGTCAGAGATTTACATGGGTGTCAGAGTGTGAGCCTGGGGGTTACAGGAGTATCAGGGAGACTGTAGGGCTGGTTGAGATCACCAAGATGTAAGGGGGTCACTAGAGTATCAAAGAAGAAGTTTAGAATGTCCACTAAGATGACAAATAATGAAGTCGTTGTCACCTACGTTCCCTCTAAGCTCTAAAAATGACGTGCAGCTGTTATCGCTACCTTCACTTGTGGTTCACAGAACTCCTCGGGGGGGGACATAGCCTCCCCCACACTCCTCATTCATGTTCTGGAGTCTCACTGTACTTGTTACATCATGGTACGTTCACCATGTTTAGTGTTGTTATATCACGGGGGAGGCTTGTTGTTTTCATGTTAGTGTTTTGTGGCAATCAATGGAGAGTTCACCGCTAGACCACCAGCTCATATGGTATTGCTTTAATTCCACGGGGAGCGTGGGATTAAAGAAACCAGCTGTAAACAGAAAGTACCATCTTATAGTATCTGTTATTCACTCCCGCTCATTAGAGGGAACTTTGGTTGTCGGAGGGCTCAGAAGGGTTTGAAAGAGCGGAGTTGAGAGTTATGAGGACGTAAGGAATTGGGGGGATTACTAAGCATCTGGAAATTCACGTTTGAGGAAATCCATAGGACAACATTGGCTCAACTCAATAATGGAATCTGACTGACGGAATTTAGTAGGGAGAAAAGAAAGGACCAGAAGATGAGACATAGTCATTAAAAAAGCAGAAGTAGTAATAAGAAGAATCTAGAACAGTGGTCTCAAACTCTGATCCTGGAAGGCCATAGTGGCTGCAAGTTTATATTCTAACCCTTTTCTTAATTAGTGACCTGTTTTGACTGCTAATTAACTTCTTTTGAATTAATTTTAATTGACTTGCTCTTGGTGAATCAGATCCCTCAATTGTTTCTTTTTCCTTAATTAGCAGCCAAACAATAATAAGATACAAAATGAGCCAAAACAACTGGTGTTCATCATACAATAGCTGAAAATAAAGAAAGATGGAGGTCTCAGGAATGTTGATCTGCTCAGGTCCCCTAAACATTTGAGCGGTGCTCTTAGAAAAGAGAAAACAATGTCAGAAATGTCTGCTGTTACACAATGAGAGCAGCAACAAGCCATGGGATTAAAAGACGAGTCTAATTAACGACAAGAATCGGGGCCTAATTAAACAACTGGTCGGAGTGAATTTGATTGGAGTTTGAAGCCCTGACTTAGTTGCTCTTCTGTTGGCTCTCTCACTTCACATTTCATTTCATTTCAATGATGTAATTCAAGGGAACAAATCTTAAAAAAGAAGTCAATTTAAATGAAAGGAAAAGGAGATAATTAGCAGCAAAAACTGGTCACCAATTAAGAAAAGGTTTAGAATGGAAACCTGCAGCCACTGGGGCCCTCCAGGGCCGGTGTTTGAGACCACTGATCTAAAAAGTACCACGGTCAAAATCAAAATGTGAGGCAGAAATCAGAATTTAAAAAAACCTACCATTGGGCATTGGGGTTGGAGGAAATGAGAGATATGAAGGAGCCAGTAGAGTGTTGAATATTGAGTGTCAGTATAAAACAAACATGGTGACCTCCCCATCCTTCAGTTGGCCACCATGTTGTTTTATACTGGGGCTGTGGATTGCTAGGCTGTCAAATTATGAGATCTAATTGGGGAATCACTACTGTAAGGATGTCATGCGAGGTCAGTATATATGGCCATATACCTTATTTTTCACATATAGAAGGCAGACATTTTGAGATAACATAGTTATATTCATTAATCTTAGCTTCAAAGAGGGGTGACATGTTGCATATTGATCAGTGCATGCCACTAAGAGTTTTTGCTGTACTCTATAAACCTATAATGGGGTTGGGGGGGATAATTTGCAGGTTGGTATGGTTACTAAGTTATAACATGACAAGAGATCATTAGGATATAGGGAAGGCCAAATCTAACTTCAGGGCATTCTGGGTGTGCGTCCAGTGGCTTTTGAGAGCAAGGGAATTCTACTTACCGATCAACCCCTCTGAAGAAACAATCGAGTATCAGTGAGTCAAAATAACCAGTACTACAATGAAATCCAAAGTGAGAAATACTGTGCTGCATTAAGTGACCCATTGTCCATGTGCAGCATTGCTAAATGTATGATCAACTCTCTGTTTAGGAGCCAAGTCAATGAGGGACCGGTGGAGGCATTAAACCCACCTTGGATATTGGGGGTACCAAAGAAGATTGTGGTGTTCTTTACAATGTCAGCAAAACTACTAGGATGACAGATAATGATGTTAAGGATACGACTAGGATATTAGGAGAGTCCATTGGATGTCACAGAGACAGATTGGAGGTTATGAGGGTGGATGGGAGTGGGGAGACCTCTAACCATTCAAAGTGTCCGGTTGGAGGAAATCTACTGGGAAAATCTACTGACAAGGAATCAGTGCAGTGTTAAATAATGTGGGTGGTGGAAAACTAGAAGATCAGGGAGATCACCAGGTTATTATGTACTGGGCTTGGGAATCACTAGGCTGTCATATAACAGGGACTGATTGGGGGAGCACTCCATAAACATCTAATGTCCCTGGGGGATAATTTGGAGAGCAGGAAGGTAACTAAGATGTCATATAATGAGGTTACAAGAGATCACTAGGATATTGGGTATCCAAAACGATTATGGTGTCTGTTATGACGCCATCGGGACTACTAGATTAGTAGAGTAAGTTGGATGTCAGAGATTTGTATTGAGGGTTGTGAGGTTCCAAGGGAGTGGGGGAGATCTTTAATCAATCATAGTGGGGGTTTGAGGAAATTTCTAAAATATCAAAGGATCAGTAGGGTGTTGAATAATGAGGTTGGTGGAAAACTAGAAGGTCAGAGTGGCCACCAGGTTATTACATACTGGGGCTGGGAAATCGCTAGGTTGTCGTATAATGGAGACTGATTGGAGGAGCACTCTGTAAACCTCTGATGTCCTTAGGGAATAATTTGTAGAGCAGGAAGGTCAGTAGGATGTCATATAATGAGGTTACAAGAGATCACTAGGATATCAGGTATCAAAGAAGATTAGGGTGACCTTTACAATGTCAGAAAAACTACTAGGATGACAAATAATGATGTTGGTTGCATGATTAGGGTGTCAGTAGAGTAACTGTGATGTCAGAGATTTGGATTGAGGGTTATGATGTTCTAAGGGAGTGGGGGAGATCTCTAATCATTCAGAGTGTGGGTGTGAGGAAATGTCTGGGATATCAAAGGATCAGTAGGGTGTTGAACAATGAGGTTGGTGGAAAACTAGAAGGTCATTGTGTCCACCAGGTTATTACATACTGGGGTTGGGCAATCGATAAGCTGTCATATAATGGGACTGATTGGGCGATCACTCTGTAAACCTATAATGTGGCTGGGGAATAATTTGGAAGTCATGAAGGTCACTAGGATGTCGTATAGTGACATCACTAGGATATCAGGTATCAAAGAAGATTAGAGTGACCTTTACAATGTCATCGAAACTACTAGGATGACAAATAATGATGTTGGTTGTATGATTAGGGTGTCAGTAGAGTAAGTTGGATGTCAGAGATTCGGATTGAGGGTTATGAAGGTGTAAGGGACTGGGGAGATCTCTAATCATTTAGATTGTGGGGTTGCAGGAGATCTCTCGGTCATCACGGGATCAGCAGGGTGTTGAATAATGAGGTCGGTGCATAACTAGGAAGTCACTTGGGTGTCATATAATGGTGTTGGAATGACTAGCTTCTCAGGAGTCAAATAATGTGGTTAGGGGATAATTAGGGGAAGTTAGGGGAAATAATGGGAATGATGGATTATTGAGATGTCATGGGGTTAGTGGATGAGCAGGATGCCAGGGGTCATGAGGATATTAGACAGCGTGATTGGAAGTTATAAGGGAGTAGTCATTAGAAGGTCAAAAAGTAGGGGAAAACCAAGTAACAGAGTGTGGAGAGTCATTTGGAAGTCAAAAAGAAGAAGGCAGAAAGCAGGAGGACATCATCTATATAAAAGAACAGTGCACCCAGGTGACAAAGTAAAAGTGAGCTGTGGGCTTCACAACTAGCACAATGCACTAGAAGCACTACCAGCCATCTCAACTATGTGCCAGTTGAAGAGAAAAGGTCCACTGGCACCACCTAGTGGACCCAAAGGCAATGTGCTGTAAAAATGTCTTTTCCACTGAGACATAAAGTTTTTTCTTCCCACCGGACACTACAAACATACAGGTAATAGGAGTCAATAATGAAATGTGGATGTGCAG
Organism: Polypterus bichir lapradei; assembly: GCA_026402145.1. Taxonomy (NCBI): domain Eukaryota; kingdom Metazoa; phylum Chordata; class Cladistia; order Polypteriformes; family Polypteridae; genus Polypterus; species Polypterus bichir. Next base: position 17,584,183 of record JANRMT010062802.1, read on the forward strand.
TTCCACTTGAAAGGTGCCCAGTGGGCTAGTAGCATACCTGCAAGGGCGATGGAGGAGTTGGTGATGCCTAGCTGGTTCTTTGCACTCACAGATATGTTGCTGGGGAGGCTGCTCAGGGTGACATGCAGGGTGTGATTTGTCAGCCAAGGGTAGTTCTTGCTGTCCAGGATCAGGAAATCAGTGGTGTTGGCCACCAGATGACCAGTGTCATCCAGCCAGGTGATAGTAGCAGGGGGGTTTGATCGGATCAGCGCAAACAGAATCAGAGACAATCCGGCCTCGTCGGTGTTGCTGTAGCGCGCGTTCATCTGTACAATCTCTGGCAGGACTAGAGGAAATACAAACAGAAGGTCAAGCATTAGAGAGCAGCAGAAATGGACTAAACAAGGGGCAACGTTCAGTGTTGAAAGCAAAGAAGAGACAAGCGATCTTAGAGACACGGCCCGAGTCAGAGCAATGGTGTGACTATCAAAACCTCGCACACGAGTACACATTTGTGTATGGAAAAGAAAACACTAAGACAGTGAAAGCAATACAAGCCACTGGGACAAATGGAAATGATACACACAACACTTCAGAGAAATTCAGTCCGACTAGCCAGGGGAAGCTGGATTGACCTTCTCTTCCCTGCTCATGTCCACAGCCCACCCCCAGTGGTCACTGGGAGCCTGATCTGATTTGCTGCTCTTACTTTTCCCTTGTGGTCAATGTTAGCCTACAGTAAGCTGACCTAAATTGACTGAGTGGTCAGTAGTACCCTGATCTTATTCACTTCTCTCTTGAATTCCCCTTGATGTCCAGTGGTCTGTAGCAGTTTGACCTGACTTCACTGTTCTAAAGCCACTCATGGTCAATGGTGGCCTAAATGGGCCTACTTCTCATCTATCCAACCTGATGGCCAGTCTCAGCCTGTTCTGATTCTCCCCCTTTCAAATTCGTCTCACTCACTGTGCTCAATGGCAGCGTGAAGTAACTTAAGACCGGGTGACATTAGGCGACTTTTTCAGCTATTTTCAGTTGGAGTCTTCATTTATATAATCGTAGCCTGTCAGAGGCAGTCGGTGGCGCACTCCCGTAAAGAACAATCGTCTAATGTGACATACCCATTGACTGGCTACGATAAAATCAAACTGTTAGTTGGAGAGGCGGGTTGTGTATGCAGGGGGACTGACAACCAAATGAACTAATGAATGATCACGCAGAAGTACAACACAGAGTGTAGCGATGAGGAATAAGGAGCGCGTATGTTTTGAACCTCGCAAACAGAGGAGAAGCTCATCTGTCTGGTCTCTCGTATTTTACATACCATAAAAGAATGGAAATAAAATAAGAATTAAAGGGCACAACTCACTACACTTGTTAACCCTTCGATCAGGGCCATGTCCATCAGGCAGTATGCTATCAGCTGTCTGAAAACGGGGGTGACCACAAGTGTGCTGGAAGACCGGCCGGTAAATGTGACATGCCCCATTACAAAAAGTTGCATAACGTGACATCGGCTCTACTCATCTCATGCCCCCTTGTGGTTAATGGTCGCCTAACCTTGCCTACTACACCCCTGGCCCAGCTCACAGTCACTAGCAGCCTGCTCCGACTGCATCCCTCAATGCACACCCCCTGAAACATCACTGGCAGTCTGTTCTGATTTAGGACTTTCATACATAGATGACGGTCGATGGCTGCCTGAGCTGACTTTGTTGCTGTTGTGCCCCACCCAGCGGTCAGTAGAAGCCCGATTTAGTCCACTCCTTCATTGCATTCCCACAGTGCCCAATTTTGAGTGGAATTTAATTTGATTTATGTTGAGTTGCTCAGTAGTGGCTTGGCCTGACTTACTATTCTCAGGCCCCATTACGGCCAATGGTAGCCTACGTGGGCCTACTACTCCCCACCCAACCTGTTGGTCAGTATCAGCCTGATCTGACATCCACCCTAACCCACCCAAAGATCAATGTCAGTCTGGTTTGGCCTATGATTCTCACACATCAAGTAAGTGTTGCTGTTGTGGCCCACCTGGTGGTCGGTAGTAGCAGTCTGATCTAACTCACTTCTTACTTGCATTCCTCTCCACCCCCAGTGGTCAATAGTGACTTGACTTGATTTCTCGGGACCACATAGTCAGTAGTGGCCTTATCTGGTTTACTACTCCCCTAGTCAGTCTCAGTCTTATCTGACTCACCCCTCTTCACAGTCCCCTCACCTCCCAATTATCAGTGGCAGTCTGACCTGACTTACTGCTCTTATACATACAGTATGTGTTGGTTAGTGGCAACATGAGCTGAGTTGGGGCTTTTGTGCCACACGTGGTGGGTCAGTATCAGTATGAGCCACTTTGACCTTTTCTATGCCCCCCGTTTGGGAAGTCTCAGTTTGATCTGATTTAAAAGGCTCTGGTTCTGTTTGCTCTCCAGCTCTTCCTCAACATTCGTTCGTTCACTTCAATGGAAGTCTGATCTGATTTAATTTTTTCACAGCCCCCTGTTGATGAATGATAGTTTAATCTGGCCTACTACACTCCTGCCCACCGTGGTGGTCACTATCAGCCTGAGCTGACTTGATGCTCAGGTGACCCACCTGCTGGTCAGTAGCACAATGATCTGATTTAATTTCTTCCTTGTTTTCTCCAATCACCAGTGGACAGTGGCAGAGTGACCGGGTTTGAAATTCCCAGGTTCTCTATTAGGCAAATTTACACTAACATGGCCTGCCACTCTCATGGTGGTCAGTATCAGCCTACTTCGACTCAGCCCCACCATCTTGCATTTACTTCAATGGCAGCCTGATCTGACTTACTCTTCTCACACTCCCCGATGGACAATGGTAGACTAATCTGGCCTACTAGTCTCATATACATGTGCTGGTCAGTGGCACTTGTGCCTCACCTGATGGTATCAACCTGATCTGATATATTTACCCTTTGCATTCCCCTCACCCTGGTTGTCACCCCACCCCACCCCTCATCTCACAGTTTTCATGCAAAATTATTGTGACTTGATGCTCTTGTGACCCATCTGGTGGTGAACTGCAGCCTAATCTAATCCACTCATCACTGTAGCAGCGTAATCTGACTTACTGTTCTCAGGACTCTTATGGTCAATGGTGTCCTAAACTTATTTACTACTCTCCTATCCAATATGATGGCTAGTCTCATTCTCAGCCCCCCTTCATAATCACCTCAGTCCCCGTGATCAGTGGCAGCCTGATCTGAATCATACACATGTGGGGGCCAGCAGCATCCTGAACTGTCTTGATGCTCTTGTGCCCCTAATGATGGTCAGTAACTCATTTGATTTGACTTCTATCTTGCTTCCCCCGACCACCACTAATGGACATTGGTTGGCTGCAGTGATTTCTAATTCTTCATTTCTCTTCTGATCTTTGGTGGTCAGTATCAGCCTTCTCTGACTCTATGTCAGCCCTCCTGCATATTCTTTAATGGCAGCCTGATCTGACTTATTCTTCTGACGCTCGCTTATGGACAGTGGTAGACTAATCTGGTCTACTAGTCTCACATATACAAGTGTTGGTCAGTGGCACTTGATGCTCTTGTGCCCAATCTGGTGGTGAACTGCAGCCTAATCTATATCCACTCATCACTGTAGCAGCTTGATCTGATTTACTTTTCTCAGGACCCTTATGGTCATTGGTATCCTAATCTTGTTTATTACTCTCCTATCTGACCTGATGGTCATTCTCAGTTTCAGCCACCCCACCCCCCTTCATATCAGCCTCAGTCCCCATGATCAGTGGCAGCCTGAGCTGACTTGATGCTCTTGTGCCCCACCTGGTGGTCAGAAAAAAACTAATTTGATTTGACTTCTTCCCTGCATTCCTCCACCACCACTAATGGACAGTGGTTGGCTGTGGTGATTTATAATTCTTAGTTTCTCTTTTAATCTTTGGCACCCTAATTGAGCCTGCTACTCTCCCGCCCATTCTAGTGGTCAGTATCAGCCTTCTCCAACTCAATCCTAACACTCTTACATTTTCTTCAATGGCAGCCTGATCTGACTTACTCTTCTCACTCATGCTCCCTTGTGGACAGTGGTAGGCTAATCTGGCCTACTAGTCTCATATACAGTTGTGCTTGAAAGTTTGTGAACCCTTTAGAATTTTCTATATTTCTGCATAAATATGACCTAAAACATCATCAGATTTTCACTCAAGTCCTAAAAGTAGATAAAGAGAAACCAGTTAAACAAATGAGACAAAAATATTATACTTGGTCATTTATTTATTAAGGAAAACGATTGAATATTGCATATTTGTGAGTGGCAAACATATGTGAACCTCTAGGATTAGCAGTTAGTTTGAAGGTGAGGTGTCAGGTGTCGGGTGTTTTCAATCAATGGGATGCCAATCAGGTGTGAGTGGGCACCATGTGTTATTTAAAGAACAGGATCTATCAAAGTCTGCTCTTCACAACATACGTTTGTGGAAGTGTATCATGGCACGAACAAAGGGGATTTCTGAGGACCTCAGAAAAAGAGTTGTTGATGCTCATCAGGCTGGAAAAGGTTACAAAACCATCTCTAAAGAGTTTGGACTCCACCAATCCACAGTCAGACAGATTGTGTACAAATGGAGGAAATTCAAGACCATTGTTACCCTCCCCAGGAGTGGTCAACCATCTAAGATCACTCCAAGAGCAAGGTGTGTAATAGTCTGCGAGGTCACAAAGGACCCCAGGGTAACTTCTAAGCAACTGAAAACCGTCTCTCACATTGGCTAATGTTCACGTTCATGAGTCCACCATCAGGAGAACACTGAACAACAATGGTGTGCATGGCATGGTTGCAAGGAGAAAGCCACTGCTCTCCAAAAAAACATTGCTGCTCGTCTGCAGTTTGCTAAAGATCACGTGGACAAACCAGAAGGCTATTGGAAGAATGTTTTGTGGACGGATAAGACCAAAATAGAACTTTTTGGTTTAAATGAAAAGCGTTATGTTTGGAGAAAGAAAAACACTGCATTCCAGCATAAGAACCTTATCCCATCTGTGAAACGTGGTGGTGGTAGTATCATGGTTTGGGCCTGTTTTGCTGCATCTGGGCCAGGATGGCTTGCCTTCATTGATGGAACAATGAATTCAGAATTATATCAGAGAATTCTTAAAGAAAATGTCACGACATCTGTCCATGAACTGAATCTCAAGAGAAGGTGGGTCATGCAGCAAGACAACGACCCTAAGCACACAAGTCGTTCTACCAAAGAACGGTTAAAGAAGAATAAAGTTAATGTTTTGGAATGGCCAAGTCAAAGTCCTGACCTTAATCAAATCGAAATGTTGTGGAAGGACCTGAAGTGAGCAGTTCATGTGAGGAAACCCACCAACATCCCAGAGTTGAAGCTGTTCTGTACGGAGGAATGAGCTAAAATTCCTCCAAGCCGGTGTGCAGGAATGATCAGAAGTTACTGGAAATGTTTAGTTGCAGTTATTGGGGGGGTCACACCAGATACTGAAAGCAAAGGTTCACATACTTTTGCCACTCACAAATATGTAATATTCAACAATTTTTCTTAATAAATAAATGACCAAGTGTAATATTTTTGTCTCATTTGTTTAACTGGTTTCTTTTTATCTACTTTTAGGACTTGAGTGAAAATCTGATGGTGTTTTAGGTCATATTTATGCAGAAATATAGAAAATTCTAAAGGGTTCATAAACTTTCAAGCACAACTGTACAAGTGATGATCATTGGCACTTGATGATCTTGCGCCTCACCTGGTGATATCAACCAGATCTGACACATTTACCCTTTGCATTCTCCTCACCCTGGTGGTCATCCCACCCCTCACCTCACCTCACAGTTCTCATGCAAAATTGTTGGACATCGATGGCCAGAGGTGACTTGATGCTCTTGTGCCCCATCTGGTGGTGAACTGCAGCCTAATCTAATCCACTCATCACTGTATCAGCTTGATCTGACTTACTATTCTCAGGATCCTTAATGGATTGTTGGTATCTTAATCTTGTTTACTACTCTCCTATTTGACTTGATGGTCAGTCTCCGTCTCATAATCGCCTGATCTGAATTACTACTCTCATACACATGTATTGGTCAGTGGCAGCCTGAGCAGTCTTAATGCTCTTGTGCCCCACCTGGTGGTCAGTAGCAGACTGATTTGATTTGACTTCTTTCTTGCTTTCTTTCCTCCACCACCACTAGTGGACAGTAGTTGGCTGAGGTTATTTCTAATTCTTCATTTCACTTCTGATCTATGGCAACCTAATTCAGCCTTCTGTCCATTCTAGTGGTCCGTATCAACCTTCTCCGACTCTCCCCCAACCCTCTTGCATTCACTTCAATGACAGTCTGATCTGACTTTCTCTTCTTATGCCCCCTTATTGTCAATGATAGCCTCATCCAGTTCCTAGCTAAACTGGTGGTCAGTGGTATCCTAAGGGGACTTGTTGCTCTTGTGCTCCTCTGTGTGGTCAATGGCAGCCTAACTGCACCGGCTCTCCTCTTTCAAGCATTTTACTGAACTTTTCGACCTCCCACCCACCTCTAAATCAATAAGAATTTAAAACACACAGGCAGCCATGCTGTGATGATAATCTGCACTCACACTCGATGTTAAGCACCACACTGGCCGTGTGCATGTCTCCGCTCATGGGGTCCACCGCTGTACAGTTGAGCTCCTGGTCTCCCTTCCTAGCTTGCAGTGTGAATGTGCTCTGGGAGGAGGTCCAGTTAAAGAGACCCACATCCTGAAGCGATGTCATCACCAGTCGATTGGTCTGGTTGCTTTCACTGAGCTGGCGCTGCCCATTCAGGTACCAGGTGAGCTGAGGTGGAGCCGTGGAAAGCCCTCCCTCTGAGTGGCAGTGGAATTGCTGTGTGGCATTTTCCCGAATTGTGGCCACAGATCTCTGATGACCGTCGATCTGCGTAGTAGGCTCCCCAGTACCTGAGACAGGGGTGAGAGGGTGGCACAGCCCACACCTGAGACAGGGGGGAGAGTGGCACTGCCCACACTTGAGAGAGCAGTGAGCGTGCAGCCCTTACCCTCAGCCCATATCTTACCAGACCGAAGCAGCAGGAGCAGGAGAGCGAGACATGATGTGTCCACCTGGTGTGGCCAGCTGGCCTTGGCCTGCAGGGCTTTGGAAAGAGTAGATGGCACAAGTCAGACAGAAGGACAGACAGAACCGAGGGACATGCAGGAGGACAGAGTGACACAAGCAAGCGGATGGAATGACCTCCATAGGCAAGGTGGACATGTGCAAGAACATGCAATGCACATGACTGCTCACCTGCGCTGTTTCTGTCTGCTTTCATGGCACAAACCTGCACCCTGAATCCGGCTCCTAAGACCCCCCCCCAACCCCCCAGACTCAGTAACAGGTGTAGGCCTGACAGCAAGGAGGGGTCCGAGCCAGCGCTCAGGGGGCAGGCCGAGAAACTGATCGCAGCATCCACATCTCCCTGCCGCTGCTGGCTCTGCCTTCACTGTCCAGGCCTGGCGCTCCTCTGCAGTGCAGATTCATCCTGGCTGTTCATTGGCAGACCAAAGCAGTGGAGCGCAGAGCCTCGGGAGCTGCGCTCGGCCGGGTACGGGAGGTTGAACTGAGCAGCGGTTCCGTCCTGGAGGGGGTCACCTCTGCAGACGGTGGGGAGGGGGCGCTCGTCAAGTCCAAAGATCCGTCGGGCTGTAACTGTTCTGCAAGACGGGCGGACAACAGAGCATCGACTTTGAAGGGTCAATACGCAGCTGTGCCACAAGATGGTGCTGTTACATCAGCGTTTCCAACGGACTGCACGAGAAGAGAAGAGAGGCTCTCATTTAAACTTTAATGGAGCAATTTAAGGCAGAAGTACAGAAATCTGTGAGGACGTAACGTATGTCATGTCATTTTCTAACTAGCTTAATCCAAAGCAGGTGGCTGGAGCCTATCCCAGCCAGCATAGGGTGCAAGACAGGAGGAACACACTACGGACAGGGCACCAGTCTATTGCAGGTTGAACACACATACACACACACACACACACACACCAAATACACCAGGGCCAATTTAGCATCACCGATTCACCTAACCTATGTGTGTTTAAACAATGGCAGGAAGCACAGAACACACAGAAGAAACATGTGCAGACACATGGAAAATATGCAAAAACCATGACCGGGGATGTGAACCCTGATCTCATTACTGCGAGGCAGAAGCACTGCCACCGTGCCATCCAGAATGTAATGTCTAGGAGTCTAAAAGAATAATCAGCCTATAGGCACACCTTTTCTAGTGATGAGAATTAAAATACGTATGTGTGTGAAGTGAAATAGAGTGTTACTTATGGTGTGAGTTATAAGACAGTCTGTAAGTGTGTTTGTGCAGGTGTACAAAAGTGTGTGTGTGTGGGGGGGGGGGTTGTTAAGTTTGACTGTATAAGTATGGTGTATTCAGAAAGCAATCTGACCATTTCACTTTCTTCACACTATTGTGCTGTAAATGTAATTTTAAATGGACAACCTTGCAATTTTACCCATCAGTCTATACTCAACCATCATGACAATGTGAATCCTGTTTTCAGAAAGGTTTGCAAGTTTATTACAAGTCAAAAACTGAAATCACTCATTCATCAAAATATTCAGACCCTTAGCTCAGTATTTTGAAGAATAGCCCCTTTGGCTGCAATTCCAGCTTTGAGTCTTCTTGGGTGAGTCTCTACAAGCTTTGCACACCTGGATTTGGACAGTTGATCCCATTCCTCTGAAGCTCCATTAGGAAGCTTCTGTAAACTGTACTGCCATCTTTTGTTCTCTCCACTGATGTTCTATGGGGTTTACATCTGGGCACCTTGAGGACACTCAGAAACTTGTCCTGAAGTCACTCCGGTGTTGCCTTGGCTGTGTATTTTGGGTCATTATGCTCCCGAAAAGAAAACTGTTTGAACCTGTCAGAGGTTACGTCCATTTCTTCAAGGCCCACTCTGTGTTTGGTTTATCCCATTCCTCCTGGCAGATCCTCTCGGACTCAGTTTGATTGGAATGGGAAGCGCCTGTACACTGCCATCTTCAGGTCTTTCCTTAGATGTTTTAAGGGGTTTCAGTCTGGGCTTTGGCTGGGCCATCAAAGACCCTCAGAGACTTGACCCTAGAGCCACTTGATGATTGCTTCAGGTCATTGAACCATTGGCCCAGTCTGAGGTGGCGTGCACTTCAAGGACTTCTCTGTATTTGGCTGCATTCCTCCCTGTCCCTGCACCTCCATAGCATGAAGCTGCCCCCACCATGCTTCCCGATTGGTATTAGTATTGGTATTAGGCAGATGATGATTATTGCTAGCACTTCCTTCAACCTCATGTGTTGCTTTTTTTGCTTAACTGTGGGCCCTTCTAGAGACAGGCGTGTCTTTCCCAATCATGTCCAGTTGATTGAATTGACCACAGGTGGACACCAAATGAGCAGCAGAAACATCTCAACGATGATTAATAGAATGAGATGCACCTGAGCCATAATTCAAGAGTCATAGCAAGTAGTCTGAATACTTTGGTCAATGTGTGATTTCACTTGTTTATTTTTAATACATGGTGGCGCAGTGGGTAGCGCTGCTGCCTTGCAGTAAGGAGACCTGGGTTCGCTTCCCGGGGCCTCCATGCGTGGAGTTTGCATGTTCCCCCTGTGGGTTTCCTCCCACAGTCCAAAGACATGAAGGTTAGGTGTAGTGGCGGTCCTAAATTGTGTTTGGTGTGTCGGTGTGTGTGGGCTGGCGCCCTGCCCGGGATTTGTTCCTGCCCTGTGTTGGCTGGGATTGGCTCCAGCAGACCCCCATGACCCTGTAGATAATGGATGGATGGATGGATTTTTAATACATTTGCAAAACTTCCCAGTTTTCACTTTGCGCTTCTGGTGGTTTTGAGTGTTGGCGGATGAGAGGAAAAAATGAAATTAAAAGCAGTTTACCGTAGGTATAAGGCTGTAACATAACAAAATGACTAAAACATGAGGGGGACTGATTGCTTTCTGAAGGCACTGTAATTGCTTAGCACACTGCCTCCTGAACCCTGTCGAGTTCTTGATGGACCATCCTCATCCCGGTTAGGACCCTTACCATGAAATTTACAAATGGCTGACGTTGAGTTATTTGCCTGTTTCCATTTGCACCTCACAGTAATAATCAAATATCACAAAGAGGCAGGAGTACCATACTGTATTCTCTTCTAAATCCCCAGATGATGTTCTTCTAGCAAAGACACCTGTGGTATCTGAGCCAGGCGGGTGATCAAAGTCTCGGTTTGTACCTTTTTGTTCAGCTCTGTCCCATTGACGTGTATTAACGTTACTTTTATTCACAGTCTGCTTTGTTTTCCATGCCTGTGTTGTGTTCCATGTGTTTAGTGGGCGGTTCCCCAAGAGGCGGGGCCACCTGCCAATCACTGCCGAGGACTACCCTCTGCCCTATAAATCTGGGTGGTCCTTCCACAATTCCTGGCAGTTCATTTCAAATGCACTTGAGATTTGTTTTTGCTATACTTCTGCTATTTCTGATTTCCATTTTTGCTGTTTTTGTTTTATTCACCAGTGGGTTTGTCCCTTTGCTGGCGGCTCCTTTTTGTCTTGTGTGCTGCATGGAGCTTTATGTAGTTAAAGAGCATTTGTTGATTTTCGCCTCACCCCAATAACCTATTGTCTATGGGGGAGGAGTGAAAGCTTTAGATTCATCAAAAATTTTGATCTCCGGTTTTCGACATTTTAGTGTCCCCTGATGATGTAAACATTGATATTTCGATGATGGTGTGTGTCTGTCCTAGTCTCTCTGTGCTGTGTGTCTGTGTGTCACAGTTTCTTGAGGATGATACTTAAGCCTGTTATGAGATGACGATGTGCTGATTACTTTTTGATTCAAATTGTGCAAGACAAAGAGGTGGCATTCTAGAGAAACCCTCAAATTTGGCAATTAATTTTGAATTCTTCTCATCAATTGCTATCATGATGACCTATTTTATGATCGGAAAGATCATCACCAGAGTGGTAATAATTACTGAAATGTTATAGAATAATGTGGGTAACTTGGTTCCTAGGGTGCAAAGCCTACTGATTCTTATCTGATAACAAATCTTTCATTTTATAGAGATTCTGCGTAGGCCTTTTTGTTTCTAGCTGGGGATTTTGACAGGATTTCCCCCTCTAGTGGGCATTTTTGGAAGTGTCCTGCTTTGGGACTTGCAGTCGTAACACAACCTTAACACTTCATCCTCTTTCACAGTCAGTGTCTTCTAGCCATGTTAACCCGGGATTGCAGAGCTGCTGTTCCGAACGTCTCCCTGAGCATGCTGGGATATGAAATGCTTCATTAGGTACACCGGGGGAAGCACCTGTTAACAACAGGATGTGTGTCCCCTTATTCACCGTCTTGTAATATGTTGACTGTGAGGCACACTTACTTCTGTGTTTCAGCCCTGTCTGCCTGCCTTCCTTCTTAAGACTGAATGTGAAAATGGCAAGGACCCCATCTCTAGCCCGCTCAGAAATGATTTTGCCAGAGAATATCGTCCCACTCATTTTGTGCCGACCACTGTGCCCACTTCCTTCCGTACCAGGCAATGAGCACACCAAAGTGAAGGCATGTTTCACAGGGCCAGTCTGTTTGTGTCGGAATGTCTAGCACTGCATACCGGGCAGGAGGGGAGGGGGCAGTGAGCAATGTAGAGGGGCGCATCTTGTACAGCTCTGGAGGCAGTGTATCTGTTTCCATAGCAACTGCTAGTTGCTAGGCAACCGGCCATCATGTGCAGTGTTGCATTGCATACTGTCTCCCAGCAGAGATCCCGGGTCTCCGCCTGGAGAGCAAGCAGGAGGGAGAGGCTGCTACCCACTGCCAGACACCTCTTCACAAAGCCACAATGACATTAACTCTATCAGTCCCAAGTGGCAAACTTTAGTGCGAAAGGAGAGCAGCGCCTAATGTCCCCTTTTAATCTTATTTCCCTTCGTTACAAGAGCAGGTCCCTGAATCGAGCGTGATGTGATTATGTCAGAACTTTAGCCGCAGGTGCTTTCAATCCATAACTGCCCCTCATAGATCTCAGCTCTGATAGAACAAGCCTAGGATCTTAAACAACGGGACCCCGAAAGCCAACAGGATCAGACTCTTTTAATAAAGCTGAAGCATGCTGAGATCTGACAAGACTGAACTCCGGAGAATCCAAACTTCAAGATCTGACAGGTTTGAGGTATAAAGTGGCTAAATGAGTAGTGTGTTGGGATTTGAAAGGATTAAGATTGGATGTGAAGCTTCTGGTTACTGAGGACTGGTAGGAGCAGGCCAGATACTCTAACTGAAATAAAGCAGCTGCTTACCTTACAGGATCTGGAGTGAATAAATCTACAAGATTACGGCAGCATTTTGGCACTCTGGGGGTAATTCTGGTGGGCAGCAAAAATGGATCAGACAGATCTCCCTGACTGAAACAGCAGGGTATGGACAGCCTACTGCTGCAGGACATCAAATCTGTGATGTGACCAGATGACTACAGCTGTAGGACACTGATGCTGTCAAACTGCTTTAACGTACCAAAACATCCTCCGAGAGCAACTTCTCCCAACCATCCAAGAACTGTTTGGTGACCAACAATGAACAATCCAGCATGATGAAGCACCAGACCATAAGGCAAAAGTGAGAACTAAGTGGCTCAGGGAACAAAACATCGAAATTTGGGGTCCATAGCCAGGAACCTCCCCATTGACAACTGATGGTCAATCCTCAAGAGATGGGTGGACAAATAAAACCCCACTAATTCTGAGAAACACCAAGCATTTATTATGCAAGAATGGGCTGCCATTATTCAGGATTTGGCCCAGAAGCTGATTGACAGTCTGCCAGAGCGAACTGCACAGGTCTTGAAAATCACTGCAAATATGGACTCCTTCCATAAACTGAATGTCATTGTCAATAAAAGCCTTTGAAACTTATGAAATGCTTGTAATTCTACTTCAGTGTACCATGGAAACATCTGACAAAAAGATCTAAAAACACTGAAGCAGCAAACTCTGTGAAAACCAACACTTGGGTCATTCTCAAAACGTTTGGCCACAACTGTACTGTCCCACTATGGGGAACGAGTCAGAAGTGTTTCTCATAGTTGAATAAAGGTGTGCTGCGTGTTGGGCTTTGGTTCAGTATCTGTTGTATCTGGGGTTTGGGGAGCTGTACGCCCCTTGGTGTCCACAAGATGTAATTGGAAAAATCACCACGAAGGTAAGGGTTGTAAGACCCTGTGATATAAAAGTATCGCTCTTTGAAGTAAATAAGCACATTATTGTGATTTTGCTCAGTAAGATGTGTGAGTCCCTAATTCTATGTGATACTAAGAACAGGAAGGATCAGACTCAGGGAGAAGTAAGCAGGCATGCTAAGATTTAACAGGATCAGACTCAAACAATTTCAAACTAATGGGCAAGAAGATGTGACTTCACATTATTACAGCTGATCTAAAAGGATTATACTTAAAGGTGAAACAGCATATTAATGAGATCTCTCAGGTGTTGAACCTGACGGCTTCTGAAGTAGGGCTGGAGCAGTCTTGGTAATTTCTCTGTAGGTAAGTAACTGTAGGTAAGTAACCGTAGACATTATAGAATCAGACTAAAGGTTTCAACCACAAGTTTCAGAGAAGTGACAAGAATAGTCCCCAAGGATATAAAGATGGCTGAATTCTGTAATATGAAAGGATTGTCCTTGGACGTACTAGGGGGCTCTGTCCCCTGCTCGCTTCGCTCGCCCACCCCCATGCGGGCCCCACGCGCTCGTCATTTCCCGGATCTGCCACTTGTGACGAATCATGCTGTGCTTTTGGATAAACACGAATATCAACTCTGTCTTTGATATCTCCGTCTTTCGAAATTATCATCACTGACAATTCGTCACATGTTGGTTTATTATATATGTGAGCGTGATCTTTCGGATTCGTATAGAAATCCAATAAAACTTCTTTGTTCGTGTTTTTCAGATAAATTTCGTGTAAAGTGCGATACTTTTGGACGTATGGATTTGTATCCATTATTGGCAGTAGAATTTCTAATACGTCCGATCGTTTAACTCTTTCGAGTCTATGTTGCATTGCTTCTCCGTGATCATAAATATAAACCTGATCGAATTGTGGTTTCTTCGAAATTAAACTTGTCGTAGCTTTAACTGTTGCGGGACCACAGATTCTCATAGTGTATGGTCCTGAATCATGTAAACCTACGTTTTGAGTATTGAATGTTGTGAACGTGAACAGATTATTGTAGATTTGGATATTTTGCCTGGAGTGTTTGTGGATTTCACTTTCACCAAATAACAAATCGTTTAATTCTTGTGGATACGCTTCTTCTTTGGGAAGAAAAACTGCTTTTCCCTGATGGCAACACGAATTAGACAATCTACAAGTCTCCGACTTAAACTTTAAAGCCGAATAATATCTTCATACTTCTGTTATATCACCTATGTCCATATATTCAATCTCTTTTTGCTTTTACCTTTTTGTCAATATTGCATTGAATTTTGATTCCGTGTTTGGAATTACAGTGGGATGCAAAAGTTTGGGCAACCTTGTTAATAGTCATTATTTTCCTGTATAAATCGGTGGTTGTTACGATAAAAAATGTCAGTTAAATATATCATATAGGAGACACACACAGTGATATTTGAGAAGTGAAATGAAGTTTATTGGATTTACAGAAAGTGTGCAATAATTGTTCAAACAAAATCAGGCAGGTGCATAAATTTGGGCACCGTTGTCATTTTATTGATTCCAAAACTTTTAGAACTAATTATTGGAACTCAAATTGGCTTGGTAAGCTCAGTGACCCCTGACCTACATACACAGGTGAATCCTATAATGAGAAAGAGTATTTAAGGGGGTCAATTGTAAGTTTCCCTCCTCCTTTAATTTTCTCTGAAGAGTAGCAACATGGGGGTCACAAAACAAGTCTCAAATGACCTGAAGACAAAGATTGTTCACCATCATGGTTTAGGGGAAGGATACAGAAAGCTGTCCCAGAGATTTAAGCTGTCTGTTTCCACAGTTAGGAACATATTGAGGAAATGGAAGACCACAGGCTCAGTTCAAGTTAAGGCTCGAAGTGGCAGACCAAGAAAGATTTCGGATAGACAGAAGCGACGAATGGTGAGAACAGTCAGAGTCAACCCACAGACCAGCACCAAAGACCTACAACATCATCTTGCAGCAGATGGAGTCACTGTGCATCGTTCAACCATTCGGCGCACTTTACACAAGGAGATGCTGTATGCGAGAGTGATGCAGAGGAAGCCTTTTCTCCGCCCACAGCACAAACAGAGCCGCTTGAGGTATGCTCAAGCACATTTGGACAAGCCAGCTTCATTTTGGAATAAGGTGCTGTGGACTGATGAAACTAAAATTGAGTTATTTGGGCATAACAAGGGGCGTTATGCATGGAGGAAAAAGAACACAGCATTCCAAGAAAAACACCTGCTACCTACAGTAAAATATGGTGGTGGTTCCATCATGCTGTGGGGCTGTGTGGCCAGTGCAGGGACTGGGAATCTTGTCAAAGTTGAGGGACGCATGGATTCCACTCAGTATCAGCAGATTCTGGAGACCAATGTCCAGGAATCAGTGACAAAGCTGAAGCTGCGCCGGGGCTGGATCTTTCAACAAGACAACGACCCGAAACACTGCTCAAAATCCACTAAGGCATTCATGCAGAGGAACAAGTACAACGTTCTGGAATGGCCATCTCAGTCCCCAGACCTGAATATAATTGAAAATCTGTGGTGTGAGTTAAAGAGAGCTGTCCATGCTCGGAAGCCATCAAACCTGAATGAACTAGAGATGTTTTGTAAAGAGGAATGGTCCAAAATACCTTCAACCACAATCCAGACTCTCATTGGAACCTACAGGAAGCGTTTAGAGGCTGTAATTTCTGCAAAAGGCGGATCTACTAAATATTGATTTCATTTCTTTTTTTGTGGTGCCCAAATTTATGCACCTGCCTGATTTTGTTTGAACAATTATTGCACACTTTCTGTAAATCCAATAAACTTCATTTCACTTCTCAAATATCACTGTGTGTGTCTCCTATATGATATATTTAACTGACATTTTTTATCGTAACAACCAACGATTTATACAGGAAAATAATGACTATTAACAAGGTTGCCCAAACTTTTGCATCCCACTGTACATCGTGACAACGCAACGTATAACTGCCTGTGAGTGAATATCGTTTCTTTCTCTCTACAAGAAATATGTCTGACAATAGCATTCACACAACTGAGAAATTATTGAACTGTGTGCGTGGTTGTAAATGTTTTAGATGTCGGGAGGACTTTTCTAAATCTCTTTGCATAAAATCTTGTCTTGTGGAGTTTGAAATTCTCTCTCGCGGGATTTCACATTCACCAAACAACAAATCTTTTAATTCTCGTAGATACGCCTCTTCATTGGAAGAAACACTACTTTTCCCTGATGGCAACATGAATTACATGATCTACAAGTCTCCGACTTAAAGTTTAAAGCCGAACAAAATCTTCATACTTCTGTCATATCAGCTATGTCCATATTTTCGATCTCTTTTCGCTGTTCCGTTATTTCATTGAGTAATAATTTCCATTTGTTTGCATTAATGCAATCTTTACTATCAGTTTTTAGAGACTTTTGAATTTTAGTACTTTCATAATCTCTAACCTGATTGCGCCAACGTTTTTGAACCTCTTTACGACATTCTACTTTGTCTTCTACTCGTTGTCTTTTCTTCTTCTACTCTTTGTCTTTTATTTCCGCCTCTGCTTGGACATGTTAGGTTTTCAGTTCATCTCTTGGCACAAAGTCTCTTCTCGCAGGACATGAAATTATCTCTCTGAAAATGTCTCCTCTTGTCTCTCTGAAAAAGTCTTGTCTCCTCCCAACATTTTTTTATATAATAAAATTAGAAATGAGTATATTAGATGGTCAGCTCAAGTTGGACGGTTGGGAGATAAAGTCAGAGAGGTGAGATGGTGTTGGTTTGGATATGTGCAGTTGAGAGATGCTGGGTAATTTGGGAAAAGGATGATGAGGATGGAGCTGCCAGGTAAAAGAAGAAGAGGAAGGCCTAAGAGAAGGTTTATGGATGTGGTGAGAGAGGACATGAAGGTGGTGGGTGTGACAGAGCAAGATGGAGAAGACAGGAAGATATTTAAGAAGATGATCTGCTGTGGCAAATCCTAACAGGAGCAGCCGAAAGAAGGAGAAGAAGAAGAAGAAGAAGAAGAAGAGAGAAATAAACAGATCACTGAGATCTTGCTAATTAAACCCTTGAGTCACTAATCCCTCAGGGTGCTAAGATCTGACAGGATCAGACTCAAGGGACACCTGCTGGTTTGTGTGATGTAACAAGTTCACATTATAGGATGGTGCTAAAGCTAAGAGATAAGATGTTGTAACTTGATCTCACTCCAAAGGATTACAACAACAGGAAAACTGAGAACTGCATCCTTCTTTGAAATAAAGACACATATTAGTACAATCTCACAAGACTAGCATCTTAAATTGTTAAATTTAAAGGATCCTGAGGATGGGATAGAAGCAAATGTGGCAGTAGCTTTGAAGATATGGGATTTCTACAAAGTCACAAACCTGAATGAAAAGAAAATTGGACTGGAAGAGACTGCAAGCGGGGTAAAACTGTGGGCCCCTATGATGTTTCAGGATCAGGCTAGAAGTTAGGACCAAGGGAACATGAAAGGCTCCATTGAGGAAAACACTCTAATTTTATTAGAATGAAAAAAAAAAAAAAAAACAGTGTCACTTTTCTGAGTCGACTTCATGTGCCACTAAACCAGGGGTATCTAACTCCAGTCCTGGAGGGCTGCACTGACTGCACATTTTCATTCTAACCCTTTTCCTAATCAGTGGCCCATTTTCACTGCTAATTCGTTTCTTTTCCCTTCACGTTTTTAAGGATTCAGTCCTCTAAGTTGATTCTTTTCTTCATTAAATGGCAGCCAAACAGAAACGAGATGTGAAACGACCCAACAGATGACTTGCTAAATCAGGGCTCCAAACCCCAACAATTTCACTCCAACCAGTTTCTTAATGAGAAGCTAATTCTTGCTGTTAATTCAACCCGCTATTCAATTCCATGGCTTGTTGCTGCTCTCATTCTTCCACAACAGACATTTACAAACCTTGATTTTCATGTTTCTAAGAACACCGTCTGTAGTACTAGGGTGTTTTACCGTGTTAGCCATTATGGACACAGTGAGAAGTTAAGATGTAATCAAGATGTACAACTTGCCTGAAGAAGGGGCCTGAGTTGCCTCGAAAATAGCATATTGTAATCTTTCTAGTTAGCCAATAAAAGGGGTCATTTTGCTTAACTGAGCAGATTACCCTTATCAAGACCTTCATCTTTCTTTAATTTCAGATACTGTGTGATGGGCACAGGTGAGCTGGTTGTGTGGCAGCTTGTTTTGGGTCTCATTATTGTTTGGCTGCTCATTAAGGAAACAACGAAGGGGCCCGAGTCAAGTAAATTAAAACTACGGTAAAAGAAGTTAATTAGCAGCAAAAACTGCTCATTGAGGAAGTAGATGGTTAGAATGAAAGCCTGAGTTCGACACCCCTGCACTAAATCTTTGGCACATCTATATCTGACGGAATCAAGCAAAGCAGGTAATTTGCACGTTTTTGTAAAATCTGACGGGATCAGACGTCAAAAAAGTTAAAGATATGGGACTGGAGAATGTGGCTGAATCAGAAAGCTGCTGGAAACGACAATCTGACAGAACCTGACTTGGAAATGAAAGGGCATATTACTGAAATGTTGCAGGGTCAGGCTCTGAACCTACTAAAAACCTGTCATGTTTCAGACAGGGCGTATTTTATTTTTATTTCTTTTGTACCTTTTTTTATTTCTGATATAATATTTGTATCTGTTTTCATTGCTTATATCAATTTTTTAATATTCTGTTTATTTATTATTCAGTTTCTGCATATTTAGTGTTGTTCTCCTGTGTTCCTTGTGCTGCATGGGTGGAGCCACAAGAGGCGGGGCCTAACTGATGTCACCACCAAAGGACCGCCCTCAGCCTGTAGATATGAGGCTGGAGAGCAGGTGCCTCCATTGACTGTTGGAGTCTGCATTTCTATTGTGAGCGTTCTTTATCTAAATTCTACATTTAAAATACAGGGTCATACTCAAAATGAGACCTAGGTGTTGGTGACCCTGGAGTGTTGGCAGTTGTTTGGGACCAATGCGACCTCGTTTAGAACCCCTTGCCATTAGTTATAATGGACCAGTGGAGAGGTGCGCAACGAGTGAAAGCCTTTTGTAAGAATGGAGATAGGATGACTGCTATGCAAAGGGAATTTCAGCATCATTTGAACGTCATGATCATGTCCCGTCTGCCCATGTGATTACAACATGGGTACGGAATTTTGTAGAAACATGTCCAGCCTTAAAAAAAGAAGTCCCCAGGTGGATGTCACTTCAACTACTGCCCGACAATTGATGGCAGCTCTTCGACGATTGTTTGGAAGGTGACATTCCATGACCTCCGAGATCCCCAGATTTCACTGTTTGTGATTTTTTTTTTTATCTGTGGGAACATCTTAAGAGCCAAGTGTACCGCACACGTCCTGCAGCCATTGCTGAACTAAAAAGGAGGACTGAAGAGGAAATCGTTGGCATTCCTCTTGACATGCAGAATTTCCACAACAGGCTGTCAGAATGTCTACAGTGAAATGAACAACACCTTTGTGATGTTTTCTTCAAAACAAAAAATAAATATTGACTACCATTATTAATTGCCTATCCTGTACAGTATATTTCATTATTAAATGTGTTTTGTAATGTGTTTATTCATGCACTGAACGTCAATTGAAAATTTCCCATTTCCCTGTGCCACCCTGTATAATTTGAACTTTTAAAGCCAGGCTTTATTTTAGACATATGCAGACCAAAGCCTGTCTGTGGTAGTTGGGGACTGTCTGTCTGGGGTGAGGCCATGTCTGAGCAGGTTGGCGACAGTCATGGCCTGGATTATTGATCTTTTACTGGTCTCACACCTTTTTTCATGTTGAGAGCATCTACATCATAAGAAATCCAAGGTGGAGTAGGAGCTGATTTGATGGACGCACTGCAAGTAAAGGATTTCTTTAAAGACACAAAGCAGGATGGTATAGAGTTTGTACTGAAGCAAAGTACAATGAGGGTAGAACTGCAGGCTCCTAAGATGTCACAGGATCAGACTTGAGGTTACTAGTACAGGTGACGGGAATATGACAGGATCAGCACTCAAGAGAGTAACGGTGCGAGACACTCTGATCTGATAGGACTGCTTTAGGAGCAAAAAAGGCAGATCTGTGAGATCTTGTTAGAATCAAACTCTTGGATACTAACAAGATCAAACTTAGAGCACTGACTCTGGATCTTGACGTAGCTTTAATCATTTGCATCTACAATAAGGCTTGTTTATATATGTGTGTATATATATATATATATATATGTGTAGGGGATCTCCTACCAGATCTGAACCAGCGCATCACTGAGCTCCTGGACAGTCTGAGGTGTCAGATGGGATGAAACATTATGTCCCACCCAGAGGTGATCTATTGGATTGAGGTCAGACGAGTGAGAGTGCGGGGGCGGTCAATGGTATGAATTCCTTTATCCTCCAGGAACTGCCTGTATACTCTCGCCACATGAGGCCGGGCATTGTTGTGCACCAGGAGGAGCCCAGGAGCCACTGCACCAGCACAGAGTCTGACAATGGGGCCAAGGATTTTATCTCGATACCTAATGGCAGTCCTGCGGTGCCATTGTCTAGCCTGTAGGAGTCTGTGCATCCCTTCATGGATATGCCTCCCCAGATATGCCATCACTGGCCCACCACCACATCAGTCATGGTGAACGATGTTACAGGCAGCATAACGTTCTCCGCAGCTTCTCCAGACCCTTTCACGTCTGTCACATGTGCTCAGGGTGAACCTGCTCTCATCTGTGAAAAGCACAGTGCACCAGTGGTGGACCTGCCAATTCTGGTATTCTATGGCAAATGCCAATCGCGCTCCATGGGGCCGAGGGGGAGGGGGGCAGTAAACACAGGGCCCACTAGAGGACGTCGGGCCCTCAGGCCACCCTCATGAAGTCTGTTTCTGATTGTTTGGTCAGAGACATTCACACCAGTGGCCTGCCTGCTGGAGGTCATTTTGTAGGCTCTGGCAGTGCTCATCCTATTCCTCCTTGCCCAAAGGAGCAGATACCGGTGGGTCCTGCTGATGGGTTAAGGACCTTCTACGAGGGGCCCTGTCCAGCTCTCCTAGAGTAACTGCCTGTCTCCTGGAATCTCCTCCATGCCTTTGAGACTGTGCTGGGAGACACAGCAAACCTTCTGGCAATGGCACGTATTGATGTGCCATCCTGGAGAAGTTGGACTACCTGTGCCAGCTCTGTTTGGTCCAGGTATCACCTCATGCTACCAGTAGTGACACTGACCGTAGCCAAATGGAAAACAAGTGAAAAAACAGATGAGGAAGGAAAAATGTCAGTGGCCGCCCTCCACCTGTTAAACCATTCATTCCTGTTTTGGGGGTCTTTTCATTGTTACCCCTTTAGTGCACCTGTTGATAACTTCATGAACACCAAAGCATCTGAAACTGATGAACAATCTCCTCTGCTACTTAACTGATCAGATCAACAGCCCAGAAGTGTCATTGACTTGATTCTATACTCTCATTAAAAAAGGGTCCTTTCATTTTTTTGGAGCAGTATATATATATATATATATATATATATGTGCACGCGCGTGTGTGTGTGTGTGTGTGTGTATATCTCACAGGTCTATTGGCTTGCATTAGATCAGGACATTAATTAGTTAGAGCAGCGCTGCAGCTTTCAGGCTTCATTGAATTTCACTATGACCTGTTTCTGTGGTCTTTTGTTTCCTGGCAGACAAATACAGTAGGGGCTTTTATTTTGATGGGGGTCCTCTTTTGTGACAGGTTGACTACAAGATATTAGGAGTTTAAGCTGCCGACATCAGACGTGCTGTGTCAATAAGAGCAGAGCAGCAGTAGCTGAGGGTCCTGCCTCATCTTGTAAATATGTCACAGCCCAGCACCCACACAGAGGAGAAGGGACCTGAAACACTGTGTGTGTAACACTGGAATGGACATAAAGTGTTTAGTAGTTCTGCACCGTGGTCTCCTGGGGAAGCAACTGATGCTCTATCAACACTTAACAATATCAGGAAAGTCTGCTCCATTACAAGGCCAACCCTGCACATGCCGGAAAATGCTAAGGAAGAGACAGTGGTGACAAAATTGGATGCCATCATGAAAAACCCCCTCCAGGAGGCACTCTCTCTTGGAGCTCTCTTAGATCCATGCTCATTCCACTATGGTGGGCTAAGAAGACCCTCTGGAGGTCTTTTCTGCATGCTGTTGCTATCAGGAAATTCAGTGCTTCTTCCTGATGTCCCAGGCTTAATGCTTATTCACTTTTAAGTTCATTTGTATTATCTTGCTCTTTCTGAACAATATGTATATGTGTATTGATTGATTAATGATATTATTTATCCTGTGAGCCTCTATCTTTTTATGTTTCTGCTGCTGTATGCATTTAAATTTCTCCTTGGGATTAATAAAGTTTACCTAGTCTAGGACTCAGGTGCAGCCATGCAACGGGTGACACCTCAGCACCACGCCAGTTCAGACGGAATGGGACAGTGGGAGGTTTTTAAGTGGTGGCTGGAGTGCCAGTTTTGCCACCAAGCCCCAAGTTTTCCCTTCAGGTTGTCTAATGTAATCTAATCAAGACCTTTCTTTGAGAAATGCTACACACACACACACACACACACACACACACACACAAGAGTGTATTAAAGAATAGACGGTGCAATAGAAATAATGTCATGCATAGAGAGGACCTGGTAAAAACTGGATTAGGAAATTGGTGTAAAGATAGATCATGTTTGAGTTATAAAGATAGTAAGGACAGATGAAAGGCTGCTTCTATTGTCCTCACTCCGGGATGGACAACATCTACATGCCCAAGATGACACAACTGGAAGAATTCAGAGCCCAAATCTTTTATTCTTATTTGAAATGAATTCATTCATTAACTGATAGACCAGCACTCATTTCTGGGTCCAGGGAGGGCTCAGGCATTGGCCCAGTAGGCACCAACCTTGGGGCGCCATGCCCAAGTGGGCAGCAAAAAGTTTTTTCATATCTGATCACCAGAGTGTCGATCTTCAAGTGGGACCCCCCCCATCATCCCACTTGTTGATTTCTTATGCAGGTCACACTAGCAGCACCAATTTCCAAGGTGGACGCTCACCCCCTCGCTCATAAATTTCATATCTGATCACGATGGCACTGGTCTCCAAGGGGGTCACCCACCCCCTTGCTTGTCGACAGTGAGGGTGCCAGTCTCCAAGGGGTTCCCTCCAGCCCCTCACTTGTCAATTTCATATCCGATTGCAAATGGCACTTCTGTCCCATGAAGTACCCCATCACCCTATTCGTTGATTTCTTATGTGATCCTAAAGGTACCAATTTATAAAGGGGGATCTCCACACCCTCACCTGTCAATTTCATATCCGATCGCAATTGTGCCAATCTCCAAAGGGCTAATTCCCCCCAACATCCCATTCGTTGATTTCCTATGCGATTGTGATGGCACTGATCTCCACCCTCATGTTGATTTGATATCCTGTCATGAGTGTGCTGATCTCCAAGGGAGAATTCCTTCGTCAGTTTCAGTTACGGATCTGATCTAAAAAGGAGACTCTATTTTGGATGGCTCTCTTTTTGGAAGCATGCAGCTGAGTCTGCCTAGGGGCATAAAGTACCCTGTGGCCTGCAGGGGGCGCGCCACCACTCCAAACCCAACACAGACAGACACCAGGCACAAGTTCAGCAACACATATGCATTTTATTTCAGTTGTTTTCCATAGTGCAGTAATACGGCACTCTTCTTCTTTCTTCTTCTTCTTTCTTTCTCTCTCACTCTCTCTGTCTTCTGCCTCCACTCCTCCCTGCAAGCATCGCACCCCCTCCCTCCCAACTCTGGCTCCCAGAATGAAGGCAGTGGGCTTCTTTTTTGCTGCACCTGGGAGTACTTCTGGTGGCCTGTTAGCGTGGTCCACAAGCACTTCCAGACAAAGTAGGGCTTCACAGTCCCTGCAGCAGCCCCCTGGCATTACCCACAGAACCCAACAAGGCTAAGCCCACAAACACCAACTCCCAGTGTGCCCTGTGGGAATCCAGGATACTGCTACAACCCAGAGGGGCTGCCACCTAGCACTCCAGGTGGAGGTAATGCCCTGTGCCTATTTTCTCTCACAGCACTTCCATTATTAAGGCGTCCCTGCCAGGTAAGGGCCCTGGCTGTCCGCCACAACCTTCACCACACATTAGTTATTAGGCAGAGAAAGGGTGGCAGAGATAGTTAGCTAATAAGGGACAGAGGACAATTAGGAGGCCACAATGACCTTCTTAGCTCTCTCATGACTATGAATTTGGTTTTGCTCCTGCTCAGGGCCGTCATAACAGTATTATAGGCCCCCCGGGCAAAGCAGTGCACTGGGGTCCCTACCTACACAACCACTCAAAGGAATAAAAATGTAAATGATCGATAAAATTATACATATATTTATTGTATTGGTGTTTAAACATTAAAAAACATGCTGTACAGCAAAGATTAAAACGTGTGAGCGATAGAACATGAGCCTTGAAAAACATATAAATGATACTCAATTGGTAAGCTATACTGACGGAGATAGCACAGTATGAAATTACTCTGAATTATTTATTATGAATCAAGTGTTCAACACAAACATTTGCAAAATTTCTTTACAGAGAATTGAGTTGAAGTGACGTTAACCTATAGGCTTTTACGTGATGTAGTGCGTGAGATCCGTACACATACAGGCACGTGAGGTGGCAGGGGTGACCGTGATGCTAAATCAGAGGTGAATGCCAATGGCCACTTATAACCCAATAATAAATATTTATAGTTTAGTATAGCATAGTATTTACTTATTGACAGCAAGTCACAACATGGGGCCCCCAGGCGCCTGCCCAGCGTGCCCATGCGTTAAGACAGCCCTGCTCCTGTAGTCCGATTTGGATGATTGGTTGACCCTGTTTTTTTTTTTGGATTGGCCTATTTTTTTGGATTATAATTCTAATCCCTGCCACTCGAACTCAATAAGGCAACCAGAGACAAATATCTGTTACTTAAACGATTTGCATATGGGTCACGGCTGACAGAAGCAGACTCAAAACAGCTAAAGCTGATAGATACAAAGATGTGACAGGCACAAGCGTCAAGGAGATAAAGGTTAATGGACATTGGGATGTAAAAGGATTGTGCATAGAAGTACATGAGCAGGTTAGTGAGATCTTCTTGAGTAAAGCTTCAGTCACTAAATGTACAGGACACTAATATCTAGCACAGGGGTGTCCAACTCCAGTCATGGTGGGCCACATTGGCTGCAGGTTTTCATTCTGACCCTTTTCCTAATCAGTGAGCAGTTTTCATTGCTAATTAGTTCCTTTTCCCTTCATTTTAATAGCCCTGTTTTTTAAGTAATCAGTTCATTAAATGACAGCCAAGAAGAAATGAGATATGAGACAAGCCAACAAACCAACTAAACTGAAATGTCAAACTCCAGCCTTTTTCACTCCAACCAGTTTCTTAATGAGATGCCAATTATTGCTGTTAATTAAGTCCATTATTTAATTCCATGGCTTGTTGCTGCTTCATTCTGACAGAGCACACATTTCCAAAACTGATGATTTTTCACTTTTTTTTTTCTAAGACCACTGTCAAAATGTTTTGGTGACCTAAGAGATCAACCTTACTGAGACCTTCACCTCTCTTTATTTTCAGGTGAGCTGGTCCTGTGGTGGCTCGTTTTGTGTCTCTATATTGTTTGGCTGCAAATTATGGAGACAACGGACAGGCCTGAGTCACGTTAATTAAAACTAAGAAGTTAATTAGCAGCAGAAACAGGTCACTAATGAAGAAGATGGTTAGAATGAAAACCTGCAGCCACTGCGGCCCACCAGGACCAGAGTTGGACAGTCCAGTCCTATAGGTGGTCCTCCATCCAAGAACTGGCCAGGCCGAAACACGCTACCCTTCAGATGGATTACCTGTCCTGATGGTCACCAAGACAGGAAGATCAGACATAGTGGAAAAGTTGGGTGGTCATTGTGAGCTAGGGAAGACATTTCAGGTTGAATAAGAGGGGTTTTGGGTCACATTGAGCTAGAAAGTGGGGCATATCAAGCTGTGTCAATTTTTAGATCTGTTCAGAAAGGGTTAAGTGTGATTTTTAAGTGTTTATGGTGGCACCAGGGCAGTGCTGCTGTCTGGCACTAATAAGACCAGGTTTCAAGTCCTGTGTGCTCTCTGCATGAAGTTTACATATTCTCACCAGTGGCCATCTTAATGTAAGGGCACAATGGGCACGGGCTAGGGACCCCAGGAGCATAGGGGCCCAGAATGTTTCTGATGCCTATGTATGTTTCTGTTTTGCTATCAAAACACGGCCCCCCAACACTTTACTTTGCCCCGGGGGTCTATGATGCTTATAAGATGGCCCATTTCTCAGCATGTCTGTGTGGGTTTCCACTGGGTGATCCAGTTTTTAATCCCACAGTCCAAAGACAGCCACTGTAAAAAAAAAAAAAAAAAATCTCATAATGTTCCAGTGTGGTGCTGCGGTGTCACCCACTGCATTCGGGTCCCAATCCAGGTGGTCTAGGGTGTAGTAGGTGTGGCAACACGCGATCAGTGCATGCTCCTAAAGACATGCAGGTTAGGTAGATTAGAATGCAGGGCTTCAAATCCATTGCTGAGCAAGGTTGAGCACTGGATGATCAGAGACTGGATTATGGGTGGAATCTGCTTTTGAAGAGGTGGATTTTAACAAGTACAGATGGATTAGGATTCATATGAAAAAAATGTACCTTTAACCAAAATGGTTCATTGACCTGAAATGGGATATGTTTGTCTCGGATGCAGTGCAGGGCTTCATTGACTTGATGTGGAATTGCTCAGTTAAGATGGAGTGAGGGTGAGTGTGGGCTGATCAGATTTTGGAGGAGAATCTGATTTTGAAGAGAAAGATTTTAACAACCACGTTGGAAGGACTGGGATTCACAGGGTAATGTTAAATTGTCCCTAATGTGTGTGTGTGTCTGTGTGTCCACCCTGCAATGGACTGGCACCCACTTGCTTGGATAGACCCCAGATCCCCCATAACCATGCTCACGATAAAGCAGGTTCAGAAAAAAGGATGGATGAATGGATTACGTGCTTGTAGGGATCAGGGAAGGGTCACGGGCCATGGACACAGATAGCTGGAAGACTCAGTTTTAAGGAGGTAGCACCTATGGTTTCTTTGAAGACTGTCAAGTAAAGCAGATATGGTTTGTGAGCAGCGAGATGCGCATGTAGGTGGAGTGGACACTTGGAAGTGTATGTGGTCATTTCCAGCTCGAGTGAAGGTGAGATAATGTGGATGGGCCATGTAGAAGATGGCGAGGTCTGCCAGTGTGGTCAATGCATGTGCTCACCTTGAAGGAGAATTGAATGTGTGGACCAGCTAGGCTCAGACAAAGTAAATGAAGCGAGTGGTCACTCTGAGCTGTAAGGAGATGAAATCAAAGGAGGGTTGTGAGCCAAGCAGGACAGATTAAAGCAGACAATTTGCAGTATGTGACATTATTTAAAGTGGTTGGAGCATATATGGCTGTGGAGTTTTTCAAATGGATTGAAAAAGCTGTGAAATCACTTGACAGTGGGCATGCATGGTCACTGTGAGCCGTAGACTACGGATGTATGCTTGGTCAGTGGGTTCGGGTTTACAGAGAGAGCAGACTGTGAAAGCCAAACACTTTAAAATGCCAGTTATGTCTGCCCAGCCATGCATACGGCACTTTAACCGATCATATCGGAGGTCAAAGTGCCAGGGTGGACAGGCTGGGTTTCTCATCCTTGGGAGTCTTCCGAGGCACTGCCAACCACCCAATCGTTTCTGCGCGGCACTTCCTTGTCGTTTCTCTTTTTTCTTCTACATTTCTCGTAACTTTTCTCCCTCAACTTATCACTCAGCAGGACTCGCAACCCGGTGAATAATAAGTGGTCGACTACGCTGCGAGCAGAGATCCCCCCGTCAGCCTGAAGCGATCAAGCCCAGCAGAACCTCGTCGTCCTTGCGGCCGTCCGGCCCTGTCCATTGTGCAGCTCGCTTGCTCCTCCGCTCACTTTTTCCTAATGCTCACTTTGAAGGGAGGAGGCGTGTCAGAATAAAAGTCCCCCTCCGCGCGCCTTTTCTGTTCTCGCCTCGCCAGTAGCGTTCTCGTTTCACACTCCTGACAGCCCGGGACGGCTGCAAGCTGCCCTGTGGCTACTGGGCTCCGCCCTCAAAATGAGGATACGTGTGAAAAATGATTTGTGTTTTAAACGTTGAATTTCATTAAACCATGCACCTGATGCAGCCTGAAGGACGCCGCTATTCTTTCTCTAGGCTGCCGCTCGTTGTCTCATTCCAAAAAAAAAAAACAAAAAAAAAAAAACAATGTGACTTAACAATGGTTTGTTTCGGCGCCGATATCCTTAACTGCGCTTCGAAAACCAACGCACACGAGCTGGGCGACAAGGACAGCAGTTAATCCTCGTTACTTCATAACAACAGCTGGCCGCGGTAAATCGGTTTACATAATCGCACGTGAAAGCTGTCTTTACAATGGCGTGTAGTAAAGCAAACGGTACTTCAGTTATCTCCTGGTCCTTTGGGGTCTGCGTCTGCCGGAACACATTGACCTGCAGCGATGTATTCCATCAGTCAAATCTCAGAAATCCTGATATTTATACTTGTACAGTTTCTTCTATTTTTTTTTTCGTTGTACTGAAGCTTGATGGTCCTGAAACAGGGGTATCCAATTGCGTTCCTGGAGGCTTTCATTCTTACCCATTTCTTAACGAGTGGTCCGTTTTTGCTGCTAATCAACTCCTTTTGCCTTAATTTTAATTGACTTGTTATTTAAGACTCAGACCCCTTAATTATTTCTTTTGTCTTTAAAAAGCAGCCAAACAATAATGAGATGCAACACAAGCCAACACTTGACCAGCTAACCCATGTCCATCAAACAGTACCTGAAAATAAAGAATGCTGAAGGTCTCTGTAATGTTGATCTGGTCAGGTCTACAAAATGTTTTGACTGTGGTGTTAGAAAAAAAAAATCAATAGTTTGGGAAATGTCTACTGTGCCAGATCAAGAGCACCAACAAGCCATGGAATTAAATTATGGGTTTAGTTACCAGCGAGAATCGGCTTCTAATTAAGAAATTGGTTGGAGTTTGAGGCCCTGAGTTAACCGGACATCTGTTGACTCACTTCACATCTTGTTTTTGTTTAGGTGCCATTTAAGAAAATCAAGCTGTTTGTTCCTCTTCATCTTTTTCCGCTAGGTTCGATGTACATGATCAGCCTTCTCCAAATAGCTCAGTCCGGCGCCTCCTAGCCACTGAAACCCTTTTCCTTCAGATCTTCTTTTTTTATCCATCCACCTCCCTTTGACTTCCTTCGCTTTCTCTTCCCCTGGACTTCCACTCCCATCACTCTTTTGCCCACATACTCATTATCTCTCCTCATCGTATCTCCATATCACTTCAAGCTGCTTTCCAGTACTTTCTTAGATATCTCACCCATTGTTTTGTACCTCTGATGGTCTCATTTCTTTCTGTCCTTCGTTATAACTGCACACCTCCACCTCAACATTCTCATGTCTGCCACATCCGACGTTTTCTCCTGCACTCTCTTTACTGCCCATGTCTCAGCTCCATACGTCACTGCTGGTCTTCTACCATCTTATAAACCTCACCTTTAACCTTCACCTTAATTCACAACAGAATTAAAAAAGGAGAAGAAAATGAAAAGGTGACACCCCACAGTAAGACCTTCATGAAAACAGGCTCTCCTTGTCTTACAGTATCACCACAGTTACATTCTCTCGTCTATCTGGGATTATTCTTCATATTTTTAGCAGGTTTCCAGTCAGAATGCCATGTCTGACTTTGGGAGCCTCTTGAACCTGACACCATCAGTAACGTAACCGGATGAGCCAGGCAGATGAGGACAAACACACTCCTATCAAGGGGTAGGTGCAAAAGTGAATGGAGTTTTGCATTTTAAACAAAATCGAAACAAACAGCGTTCAAAAGTGCGGTGCAACTCTTCAATAAATATTCCATAAAAAGTATGTGATAGTGGAGGTTAAAACAAGTCATAAATAATCCATTAAAATGAGTTTAAAAATGCACAGGCAGGAAACTGCCCTTTAAAACAGAGCCTGGTTGCCTTCCTTTTAACACTGACTTCTCCACGTCTCATCCCTTTCCAGACCGAGGAGACGTCCACCAGCAGATGCAGACAACCTTTCAGTCCTGGCCCGTATCCTCGCCACCAATCCCAACGGCGTTCTACGGAGAGTCATCGAGCCCTGCTGCCGCTTGGCTCCACCCGGCAAAAGCACACTCCTGAGCGCCATCACACACGTGCATTTGGGAGACGGTTTATGGGCTCAAAAAGATGCAGTTACCCATCGAACCAGGGGCTGGCGCTGCCCTCTAACTCTTTTTCCTGTCTCCCTGCAGAAGAACTGAAGAATCTGCACAATAATGACATCACATACCGGGTTCCGACCTTCAAGGCTCCACCTCTTCATGAAGTCACTTCCAGTTCCAGAATACCTTTCACCTATGACATCACTTCCTGCAGCCAAATACAATATACCGCTTCCATTTCTCTTTTTATCAGTTCCATTTTGAACTCTTTCTGTGAACACGTCATTTCCTTTGCTTATCCTACAGTATACGGGGGATCCCCCCAAACTTTTGACGGTATTTGTGTCCTTATTTAACAGAGCGATGGTCACTCCTGCTACAGCCCCCACCTGAGCGCTGACCACATACGCTCCTCTTTGGGGTGCCATTCCCGCCCGTCTGCTTCCTTTTAACATTCTCCACCTCTCACACTCCTCCTGCCTTTCTCTCAATGCCCCTCTTTAACCTCTGTTCTCTCTTTTCGATCTTTTTCAACTTAATGTTCGTGCTTTCCTTTTTACTTTCTCATATATGAAATACTGGGAAAGTACTGGAATCATTCAATAATTCCATTTCGAGATATTGATGAATCTCAAAGTTTTAGACCTCCCTGAGTCCGAAAAGACAATTTTTTGAATTATGTCTGTGTGTGTGTGTGTGTGTAAACATGATAACTTGAATATGCTTTCACTTACATCAACCAAATTTTGCTTGCAAGTATTATGTACAAAATGTACATTTCTATGTATCTATATATCTATATATATATATCTATAAATTAACGACATGGTGAATATTTTGTGATTAAAGTGGATATTTCGGCCTTAATTTCGAAATGTCCACTTTAACCTCATAGTTTATACTTTATCATTGAAGTAAACCATTGTAAATGACCCAGTTGTTAATCGCTGTGTGCTTCTGGGGCTTCCACTTGACCTGACAGCAGCAATCGCCACACAGAACACACTACATTTATGAGATTCCAGCTTTCTGCGCATTTAGAATCCTTAGATTTATACTTGATGTCACTTTCATGATGAAATGCATTAAAGTATGTATGTTACATTTTACAGATAAGTCGTTAACTTCATTTAAATAATGAATACTGATAATAATTACACATGTTGTGGCGGCACGGTCTGCCTCAAAGGGAGTCACATCCCTTCTGTTCCCTGCCTGGAGATTGTATGTTTTCCTGGTGGGTTTCCACAGTGGGCTCCAGTTTCCTTCCAAAGACATGAAGGTTTGGGGATTTGGTGACGCTAAAATGACGCTAGTGTACGTGTGTGCTTGTATTCACCTTGTGATGCGATGATGCCCTGTTCAGGGAGTGTTTCTGCCTCCTGCCCACTGCTTGCAGGAATGGGCATATCCCTCGATCGATGGATCTAATCATTAAACATCCTTTTCAGAGATATTGTGACAAAGTGTCCTTGGAATTTAATGGGTGTTTCAGGTAATTCACAACACAGTGAAGCCGAATGTTTTCTCACCGTGATTATATCTCGCACTACCACCTGGTGGAATCTTCCAGATTTACGTAAAGTATGGGGCTCAAGTATGAACGGTACAACGCTTGCGTAGCAGTAGCGTCATTGAGTCACGTGAAGTATAGACCTGGCCTAATACTTTGGCTCAGTGTGCCTCTGTCTTCTTGCAGTCCAGTCCTTGCAGAGCTGTTATATAATATTAATTTATTATCAACTAGCTTTCCCAGGCGGCTCTGCCTGTAGTGTAACAGGACAAACTTTAAAAATCAGTAAACAAAAAGGCATCCCTAGTTAAGTGGAAGCAAGGTACACTCCAAAACGCAGGGGTAAACCGGCTCCCCACTCCTGACGTCATGCTTGACCCATCCCCTCGGCCCGCAGCCTCTGTCTTGGATTACTGTAGTGCGAATATATCGATCCCGCAAGCAATTTCTGATTCTTAGCACGGTGAGAGAAGCCGCAAAATCAACCGTAATGTTCAAGCAAGTTATACAAAAAAAAAAAAAAAAAAAACGATCTAAGTCTGTTAAGTAGTTCTTTCTTGAAAAGCGTACAGACAGACAGACAGGGAGGCAGGCATCATGAAAAGTCAAAAAAACTAATAATGATAACATAAAATAAATGTGTCCACTGGTCTGTGCTATAAATATGTTTTCTGTATGATTCCAATAATTGTGATCATTTGTATAGTCTCGCCGCACGTCACTGAGACAAACAGGATTTTTTATATACTCAGCAAAAAAAGAAACGTCCCCTGACTTTCAACTGTTTTTACTTTCAGTAGACTTAATGTGTAAATATTTGTATGAACACTAAAAGAGTCAACACCATAAGACATAAACTAAAAATGTTTCACAATGTGTCCCTGAATGAAGGGAGGCTCAAAATCAAAAGTACCAGTCAGTATCTGGTGTGGCCACCAGCTGCTTGAAGTACTGCAGTGCATCTCCTCCTCATGGACTGGACCAGATTGGTCAGTTCTTGCTGTGAGATGTTACCCCACTCTTCCACCAAGGCACCTGCAAGTTCCTGGACATTTCTGGGGGGAATGGCCCTAGCCCTCACCCTGCGATCCAACAGGTCCCAGACGTGCTCAATGGGATTGAGATCTGGGCTCTTCGCTGGCCATGGCAGAACACTGACATTGTTGTCATGCAGAAACTCACGCACTTTTTGCCACTCCTGTCTGGTCCAGCGAAGGTGGGTTTGTGCCCATAAGCGGCGTTGTTGCTGGTGATGTCTGGTAAGGACCTGCCTTACAACAGGCCTGCAAGCCCTCAGTCCAGCCTCTCTCAGCCTATTGCGGACAGTCTGAGCACTGATGGAGGGATTGTGTGTTCCTGGTGTGACTCGGGCAGTTGTTGTGGCCATCCTGTACCTGTCACGCAGGTGTGATATTCGGATGTACCGATCCTGTGCAGGTGTTGTTACACGTGGTCTTCCACTGCGAGGATGATCAGCTGTCC
This sequence comes from Polypterus bichir lapradei, assembly GCA_026402145.1. Taxonomy (NCBI): domain Eukaryota; kingdom Metazoa; phylum Chordata; class Cladistia; order Polypteriformes; family Polypteridae; genus Polypterus; species Polypterus bichir. Next base: position 17,617,715 of record JANRMT010062802.1, read on the forward strand.
TTCCTGTCTCCCTGTAGCGCTGTCTTAGGCGTCTCACAGTGTGGACATGGCAATTTATTGCCCTAGCCACATCAGCAGTCCTCATGCCTCCCTGCAGCATGCCTAATGCACGTTCACGCAGATGAGCAGGGACCCTGGGCATCTTTCTTTGGGTGTTTTTCACAGTCGGTAGACAAGTCTCTTTAGTGTCCTGCGTTTTTAGAACTGTGACCTTAAATGCTTACTTTCTGTAAGCTGTTAAGGTCTTAACGACCATTCCACAGGTGCATGTTAATTAATTGATTATGGTTAATTGAACATGCATGGAAAACATTGTTTAAACAATTTACAATGAAGATCTGTAAAGTTATTTGGATTTTTAAATCATTATTGTTGAAATACACAGTCCTGAAAAAGGGACGTTTCTTTTTTTGCTGAGTATATATATATATATATATATATAGAGAGAGAGAGAGAGAGAGAGAGAGAGATGTAGTGACAGATCTTTAAATTAAGGAGCATTCTTTAGATCAGCTACAAATCTGCAAAAAGCATATCCACCGCTGGAAGGTAATCAAGTCGTTTAAGTCTTTGGGATTCTTATCCTGTTTGCAGTCAACAAGACTGACCAGCTCAGCAGGTTATAAATAATGACGACCGATCGGATAACTTTAGACGCCACAGGCCTCTGAATGAAGAGCTTTGTTTGAAGTTGGCGTTCTGCATTAAGCCGGCACTTGCAGGATGGTGTCGGGGTTTCATTACTGCTTCTTCCATTTTTTTCTCGGCTCACACATCTTGAGGTTTGTCCCGATTAACAAAGTTGATAGATGGCGAACCCTCTGCCGCTATTACAGCTTTTCGCCACCAGGTGGCAGCACGGACTCAGCCGATCCTCTCACCAGTCGCTCTAGTCACTCTGTGGTTTTGGGATCAGCGGCTTCAAGGGGCTTGGAGTGGGCGGCTGACTTGCCTGCCCAGTAATATGCCAGCTTTGGCGTCCCATGTATACTTCCTGAGCTGAACTGCCCTAACTACATTATTCATTAAAGGAATGGGCAGTCTTTTGTGTTTCATTAACCCACTTGCGCTTTGGCAGCCCTTTCTCTTTTAAATACAACCCAGTAGGTAACGGTGTCAAAGGTCCCCACCCTTTACCCACCTCGATCAAACTCAAAATCATTCCAAATGCCACCTCTGGTGCCCACATCTATACCTTCACGTTTTCATACAAGGGTCTCCCAGTCCAGGTTTCAAAGCTTTTGGAAGTCTATAAAACCCCGTGCCGATTAAAGAACTGACAGAAATTGCTAGCTTTAAAGGATAAGTGTTCAGGGAAGTTCTAGTGAGCACATATCTCCGATGAACTAAACAGCTTGACCCTAAAGACATAAAAGAGCTAAATCTATAGTGTTTAAGAGAAAAAAAGAACGTTGCTAGTGCAGCATTAAGCTGCCAACCCTTCATAAAAGCAAAAGGTGAATGCCTCGCAGGGGAGCCACTCTGGCACACGCACGCTCATCTCGGCAAATGAAAAGCAGCTGTTTTGTTCTCAGTATCTTCCAGGCTTTGCTTGCCACTATGTGTACATGAGCACAAGGCACTTTTCCTGATCCACTCTGAATTGCCCCAAAAGAAGCAAAAAATCCAATGACTCTGTGTGGTTATCAAGAATTGGAGCTGCAGCACCAAAACATGGAGGGATCACCCCTGGCTCTACCACAGCCTGGTCCTGTCTGCCCTCATACCCATCAGCCATGCACACATAACCCCACATTCAGGAGCAGCAATTCTAACCTTAAGGCAAATTTTCAGTGGCAGGCAGACATTTCATAAGGTGAGCAGATATATTTAAGTAACACCTAAACCCTGTCAATTTGTAGGGTGACATCTGCAGAAACAGGAGGAGACTCCACAATGTCAGACAGCCATGTGCTGAAATCTTCAAAGGAGCAGGAAGAAAGTCCACCTGTAAAGCAGGCGCATTTAAAATGAGGGCAGTATCACAATCCAGAAGTCCTGCAGGCTGTTGTACGGTTCTGTGATCAAAGGAAATACTAGTGGAGAATGGGGGAGGGATCAGTAGAATCTGTGGGTGGGCTTCTTGGGTGTTAGCCTCTGATCTTCAACAGCCCACCCCCTCACTTGTTCAATGCACACATACCTGTAGCCCCTGATTTTGTAGCTCTGGTTTCTCCTATGTACTGTTCTGAAAGGGGGGCCATCAATCCTCAGAGAGCTGGTGCTGAGCCCCCAATAAGTGCTAAAGATAGTAATACCCCTGGGAGTGACTACAATGACACTAACTGTCTGATAGATAGATGTGAAAGGCACTATATAATAGATAGATAGATCTGCGGTGGGTTGGCACCCTGCCCGGGATTGGTTCCTGCCTTGCTCCCTGTGTTGGCTGGGATTGGCTCCAGCAGACCCTCGTGACCCTGTGTTCAGATTCAACGAGTTGGAAAATGGATAGATAGATAGATAGATAGATAGATAGATAGATAGATAGATAGATAGATAGATAGATAGAGATTGTATAATACAGATGCTACTGTTAAAGGCTAATGAATGGAGAATCCATGTCTGAGTCTTTTTATAGTTCAAAACCCTCGCCTCAGTCAATAAGTAGATCCCTTATTCCAGGTGCATTGCCAGCATTATACTTGCATGAGGAAGTAGTTTATGTGAAATCTTGAACCACCCAAAAAATCCTCTGCCACCAAGTAGCCAGAAACCTAATGGTCAAGAACAAAAACGGTGCATACTGTACATAACTCTGGACGTGTTTAATCTCCAAAGCAAAACAAAATCTATTTCAGTCAGAAAGAGAAAACACCACCTGAGCAGAGCCCCGCTGCTGAATATCTGGTAAATCAACCAATCTGCTCTTCTTAGCTTTCACTTCCTGGAAAGTATGTTCATTGTATTTGAATTCCAGACATTCTGCAATATTGGATACTGACTCATTCAGTGCCAGAGGACTGCTTTGGAAACAGATTAAGATACGGCTGAAAAGAGTACACCATTGAGACGATTTAAATTCTCAGACATAATGTTAAAGAGCAAAAGAATGGAGTATTATTTAGCTAGCTAGCTACCCCAACAGGCTCCACCAACCACTGATTTAAGAAATCTAATGATAGATAGATAGATAGATAGATAGATAGATAGATAGATAGATAGATAGATAGATAGAGACCACTTTCTCAGGTCCATGTGATACTAACATAGCGCCCATATTCTTCTCAGCATGTTCTCCAAAAGATGTGGAAATTACCGGTCCATCAAACCTTTCTAAAAACATGTTTTCACTTTGTCATTATGGGTTTTTCATTTAAGATTGTTGGGCAAAAATGGAAAATGTATCAATTTACAGTTAAATCTACAACACAAGAAAGTGTGAAGGAAGTTAAGGGGTCTGAATATTTTATGAATCTACTGTAGACAGACATACAGACATTAAATGTTACAGCCTGAACACGGAATAGGTAAGAAATGTGAATAAAAGAATTGAATAAAGGAGAAATGGGTGGATGTGAGCAATAAGAAAGAAAGAAAGAAAGAAAGAAAGAAAGAAAGAAAGAAAAAGAATTTCTGTCAAAAACATCTTAAACAAGGCAGACAGACAGAAAGATAAATATTAACTCTTACACTTTGAGTTCAGGCTTGATAGGAAGGAAATATGAATATGAGTAGAATAAAAGAGGAAAGGACGGATGTGTGAAACCAGAAAGAAAGATCACGCGCACTTCTGTGAAAATTATCTTAAACCAACTTGAACGCTGCCTTTAGCCCCAGTATCAGGCTTCTCCCATTCGCTGGTTTCATAAAAGTCTCACCTTCTCCACTGTTCTTTAGCCCTCGTTGTTAGATTCGCCCCCAACCACAAGCCACCGTGTGATTTGTGGGAGTGATCATCATCACTACCTGCGAAATGTCATTCGCATGCGGAAGATGCCTGTTGTCTTTTGTATTCTCCGAGCACGCCAACGCATGGTACTGTTCGCATCAGAAGGACGCTGCCTAATTGACTTCGTGTCTTTTTGCCTGATCGCACAACGAGTCGCGCGCATTTCTCTTCGCTCGGCGACGGCGCATTCCCATGCATGCGCACGGAACGGATGTAATGAGCACGAACCGCCAAGGGCCGGAAGGAGTTAAAACTGCTGATTGAATAAGAGGCTACTGATTCCGCTTCGGGCAGCGGGGCGGCCCCGGCAGCACAAGGATCAATGACCTGTTAATGAGACAGACAGGCAAGCAGACACACATACACACGATCATCACACGTTCGCACGCACGTACTCACGCACGCAGGCAGAGGGAGCAGTGCACGCGCACGCGATCACATACGGAGGCTTTTATTGTGACATGGCTGCCGCGCTGTAGCATGAAGGCAAAGTGAATGATCCTGTTTCTCTAAATGATTATCCAGACCAGAGGGGAGACAAGGGAAAAGAGAGAGAGAGAAAAAAAGGCTACGATCTTGATCCGGGCATTTGACACGATCCTGCAGCGGCTCTAGAGACCTCCAGGAAGAGCAGCGAGCACCAAAAGCTGACCGAACCGCTCCGGGCATTGGCTTTTAACGACCGGACAGCGCAAATAAAAGAGCGGCGCTGAGAAAAGGGCACAAAAAGGGAGAGCGAGAGAGCGAAAGAGAGAGACGCCCGTGGAAGAAAAAAAAAACAGGAGGATCTGGAGGCGATCGGGAGGGAGCTGGCAGCTGTGAGGCGCGCCTGGCGCCAGTCTCTCGTCTGATTCGGGGGCAAAGTGAAAGTGAAAGACGGCGCGCGGGAGGGAACAAGCAGCCGGCAGCATGGTACGCCTTGTGATCAATTCAACGGGGCACACAGCGATGGGCAGCCCGCAGTAGCCTCAGCTGGGCAGTCAGAAGAGAGGCAGATACAATACGTGCCGGCGCGGACCGGCTTTGAAGGCCCTGCAGCTGGCAGTGCAACCCGGCACCCGATCGGAAGAGCTGGCAGCACAATTCTGACTCGCTAGGAACGACCTGACCCTAAAGCCTGGCGCCGAGGATTCTACGGAATAGCCCATAAGCAGAGGGGATCTAGTAAGACTGGCCATCGCTTTGGCAAGAAGGGCCTGGTTATAAAAGTCCTGCATTTTGGCACTAACCAAAGTCATCCCTGCAGATGAGTATTTAGTATTACAGCACCTTGCTAGAGAGACCCTAATAAAACCCTTCAGCACCTTGGCAAGTAGTGCAATTTAGTGTCTTCAGCAGCACAACCTGTCTTGGGTCTCAATCCAGTAACTTGGTGAAGGGGTCCCGCAGGCGGGCATCAGCACACACTTTCCAGATGAGGTAAGAGTATCTTCTGTTTACTGGTGATCTTGAACTGTTTTTCCATTAATACATTTGTGGAACTTTTTATGGTTTAGCCTAGAAGGGAGTTCATTATCCACTATCTCCTGGTGTCTGGTGCTGGTCACTGTCGATCTTTTGCAGGGGTACAGAGTGAGGGTGCTGAATGGAAATTTGCTGCTCCTTGTTTCTGGACTGCTAAGTTGTAACCTACATGGGCGAGAGTCATGAATCGCATGGAGTGCACTTCGAGATGGTTGGTGACTTGCTGGATTGTAAGCTAGTTGTGCTATCAGTTTACCATTTAAAGATTTGGCTCATCACATGCCCAGGACCCCTCTGTCAGGGCTAGCAGCCAAGTCAAGTGGGTAGTGTAGATGATGGTCTTGCTGCTAAACTTCTGTTTATACTTCCCAGTCTTGAAATATTGGTTCTTTAATGGCAGTTGACTGGGTCAGCTTAGCCATTAGCTAAACAAACAAGCCTGATGGACTGAATGGGCTTCTCACGTTTGACAGATTTCTTAGATTGTGTGGTTCCTCGTAGAACCACTGCTTGACAATGATCCACTTCATTCTAAGAAGAGTTCTTTGGTTACGAAAGTTGGTTCTTTGGGCTTTTGAGAGGTTCCCAATATGATGACAAAAGGAAATGTTTAATTATGGTAGGTCATCTAGCAGGATGCTCACAGACCAAGACCACCTGAATGGAGCCTGTATAATTGTATGCATTGGGACTCCATTAAAAATTAGGAACCCATTGGTATTTTACAAATGTGTTATAATCTATTCATGGCTATTTATGACGCCTCTTAGAGATCTAAATAAATAAAAGTTCTGTCAGGAACCCTCATGTCGATGGTTCTTTCAGGAACCACGGTGGCACCTTTATTTTTAAGAGTATAGCTGTCACGTCATTGGTTCTGAGATTTTAGGAAATGAGGCACATGTCGCATACCTAGTAGGACCCCACTAGGTGTATGTGGTAATGGCCACCATCTTTCTGTTCCACTTTGTACTAGAAGGTTGTTCTCCCCGGAAGGATACATACTTCAAGTCGGTGGACTCCAACTGGGTTAATCCTCAGTATTTATGTGTGAGTCTTCATTGCAGGCAAACATTCAGACTGTGGAGAAATGATCTTTGACTGATGAAAGGCGGCCATTTTATCAATATTGGATTTATATACAAGTGGTATGAAGAGTTGTTTAGAGTTATGAGTCTAGAAAGCGGATCATTATCTTCTTCAATGATCTTCACTGGTTAGGCACACAAAAATCAAATGGAGTACAGCTTGATAAACCTACCAGCTTCCTCCCATAAGAAGATGGAAAAATTAAACATACAAACATACATCTCATACATGTGTTTGGAAGACAGAACATAAGAAATCCAACAAACGAGAGGAGACCATTCAGTCCATCAAGCTTGTTTGTTTAGCTAATAGCTAAGCTCTCCCGATACCTCATCCCGATACTTCTTAAAGGTTCTCAAGGTTTACATGTTTCGGTAGTTTGTTTTAAATTCCCACAACTCATTGAGTAAAGAAGTGCTTCCTGGCTTCGTCCTAAATGGATTTCTCCTTAATTTCCCACTGGTGTCCTCGAGTATGTGATACACCACTTAGTCAAAAGAATTTGGCTTGATCTACTTTATCAATGCCTTTGAGAATTTTGAAGACCTGGATTAGGTCCCCACAGAGTCGTCTCTGCTCAAGAAAAAACAGGTTTAATTCTCCGAGCCTGTCGCAGTAGAACACATCCTTAAGTCTTGGGGTGTAATCGGTTGCTTCCCGCTGCACAATGTCTTTCTCTCTCTCTCCTTTCTGGACCTCCAAGATTGGAGCTTCAGGCCTACTCTCACTTACTGGACCCCACTTGGCTGCTTCACCAAGCTTGGTTTGGTTTGTAAGTCAGCACAAACTGAAATGGTAAACTTGATCTCATGAGCCCAGGTGTCTCCTGTCTAATGTTGTAGTGCTGAGTCCTCATAGCTAAGGATTCAGGCTAGAGATCGTGAGCGTTCCCTTTTTTGTCTGGGCCTGAGCAGATGGTCCAACACAGCTAACCCTTCCAAGTCTGATCTTAATAATCTATCGCACTGATCCCACTTTCTTGGATCTTTCGTTTGTAACATGACGTAAGAGGAAGGGAAGTTCCTCAAATCTGCAATTTCTGGATTGTCTCACCTTAAGTCGATTGAACATTATGTGACTTCTAGTTGTAGGGTGTGTCAGACTTCTTGACTGCAGTCGTCGGACCATTTCAGTCTACACAACTGAAATTCACTGGGCATGTCAAATTTAACGATAGCCAGTAGCATGCTACCTGACGGAGTCAGTGTTGTAGGAAGGATTAACAGACATGTCAAGTTCACTGCAATCTCTGCCTTTTTTTCCTCTTTCTTCCATTCTGTTATCATATCCAAGGCGCAAGATATCAGATACTGGTTGAGCTTTTGTTCTATTTGTGAGGCCCAGAACTCCTGTGATCCTTTTTTGTTGTTGCCACATTCTGTGCATTGTACTTCTGGGTGAGCATTCATTGGTTGTCAGCTCTCATGCACACCGAGCCCACTGCCACGACTAAAGACAAATTCACACCTGTTTGATTTTGTCGGGGTAAGATGTGGACTAACTGAAGCCACCGCTGGAAAAATCATCCAGTGTAATATGGCATTTAGCCCACCTTTTGGCCAAATATTCAGGTGTGATGCTATCTTTCTAAGGCTTCTCACTTCTGTTCTTTGGCTCAGCTGCCTGGCCCTACTCAGATGATTCCACCTAACTGATTCTACCCATCTGGCCAAGGTCAGGAGATCTCACATAGAGGCATAATCCTACCTTCACAATTCGTCCTATAGTCCTAGTTCTGTCCACCTTGCCTTTTGAGTTGGTTCCCTGAATTAGTTTTATGGCATGATCTTGTCTGTTGTGCCCTTTGCAAGTGGTCCTTGAGGTTTGAGAAATCCCACCTACCCTCAGTTCAATAGATTTGACATGGCTGCACCGTCATGACTTAGCTTTTCTGTTAATGTGCACGCACCTGACGCTGAGCTTCTAACACAAAATGGTACTTCATTCTTTGTTAAATCTCCCTTGTCCAGCTCAGGTGATCACTCGGGCATCGTCTTGTCTGCCTGATCCCGTAAAATGTATCCTTCATGCTTGATTTTTCCTTGTTAGGCTTGGCCAATTTGATCCCATACAACTTGGGTTGTGAGGAATGCTCTTGACGTACTGATGCCATACAACAGGTTGTTCAGGTTTAGTCCCCCTCACTCATTATGGTCAGTAGATTCCACACAGCTCTTATGGTGTCTGATCATGCCTTCCTTGACCAATGCTATTGGTTCCTCAGGCTATAATGCACCTGACCTAACTCAATTGGTCTGACACTACTATACCTTCTCCATTGATCTTGACTGTCACAGCATATGCAGCTCAACTAATGGGGCTCCTCTCGTCCTTTCTAGGACTACATACAATGTAGTTTTATTCCATGTTATGTCTTCTTAATGATCCAACGTAATTGGACCGTTAAGCATGAGCATGTCTTTTTAGTTCCACACAACTGGCATTTCATGCCCGGTCCTGCCTGTTTAGGTTAGCCCATAGTGATTCTGAGGCTTGACCTTGCCTTTCTGCACTTGTGTTATTGGTTCTTCAGACATGATTATGCTCATCTTCCTCAGTCATTTGATTCTGAACATCTGTGCCTCTATGCCGAGTCCTGCTAGTTTTATTCAGCATAGCTCAATCTGCAGTACTCGTCCTACTTGTTTGGCCTTGCTCAATTGATCTCACAAAGTGGAGCTAAGCCTAGCTGGTCCTAAGCATTTGTTCTTTCAGGCTGATTTTGCTTGCACGCTCCTGTCCAACTTGTCTTTCTGGTCAGGTCCTGTCTGCTTGGTCTTATTCACTTGACCCCAGACAGCTGGTCTTGCCTTCCTGACCTTTAGAAACTGTTCATTTTCAAGCCAGATCCTACCTTATTGGCCTTCCTCACTTGATCACAGACAGCTCTTTGGAGGCCTATTCTTGCCTTCCTGACCTTTTGTCATTTTCTTGTCAAACCTGTTCTGGCCTGCCTAGCCATGCTCAGTTTATCCCACATACCTCAGCTTTGCGTCATGAGCTTACCTTCTTGGTCCTGCATAACTGCTCCTTCAAATATGATATACTGCTTACTCGGTACAATTCATCCATCAGGCCTGTTCTTGATTAGCTGGCCTTACCCAGTTGATCTTGGTCAACAGTTTAGAGGGCTGATCTTAAATGCTAGACCTTCTGTGTCTAACTTCTTGCTTTTGCCATCTTTGTTGATCCCACATAGCTATTCCTTCAGGTTAGTCATGCTTTCATGGTCCTTTCCCGCAATTCCTTTAGAACTGTCAGGAATGGTCATGATTAGTTGACCTTGTTTAAGTAATACCAGGCCATGCCAGTGGGACTGAACTCGATCAGGTGATGCCACACCACAGTTTGAAAGACCAATCTTCCTGCACTTTCCAAACTCCAGACCACCAGTTCTGCACACCTGTTCTTACTTACCTTTCACTCCTTAGCTGATCTTATTATATCTGTGCTTGTGGCCATTGCTTTCTTGGTTTCTCACAACTGTTCCTTCAGGCCTAATCTTCACTGTCTGAACATACATAAAGATTCTTTCAAGGCTGTTTGTTTCTATTTGTGGTGCTACTTGGATGTTCCCTGTCAGGTGTTTGGAGGACTGATCTTGTCTGTCAGGCTGTGTCCCTCTAGTACTAAAGACCAGGGTCTTTTTGTACTGGGCCTTACTCGGTTGATCTTACCCATGCATTTGGAGGACTGATCTTGTGTCTGTCTGACCCTTTTCAACTGGTTCTTTAGATCTTCTCTTTTCTCATGGGTCTTACACAGATCATCGCAAGCACTGATTTGTAGGAATGATTTTGCATGTCAGATCCTTTTCAACTGGTCCTTCAAGGCTAATTTTTTTTTTTTTCTTCTTCTTCTTTACTTTACCTTGTTGTCTACTTCACCGTATTCATTGATCCAACTGCTTTGAAGACTGACCATACTTGTCAGGCCCAGGTTCAATTCCTTATTCTGGTCTAGTCTTTTCAACTGGGCCTGACTTGGCTTCTCTCCTACAGCTGCTTGGGGGACTGGTCCTGGCTGACACCCCCATGCTGCTAAACTGATTTTTCAGCCCCGGTCTGTTCTTCTGGGTCTCTAACAGTTAGTTATTAGTAGGACTGTTCTTACATTTCAGGTTCTATTCAACTTGTCCTTCAGGTCTAGTAATTCTAACAGGACCTTATTTAGTTAATGTCAAACGTCGGTTTGGCGAACTGCTAAACTACTTCTTCAAGTTTTAAGTTGTCTACTGCACCTTACTCGCTTAATCCAAGAGAGCTGATTGGAGGCCCTGTTCAGCTGGTCATTCCAGTCTTGTTTTATTGACTGGACCTTATTTAGTTAATCTGTTTAGAGAACTGATAGAACATAAGAAATTTGACAAATAAGAGGACGCCATTCAGTCCATCTAGCTTGTTTGTTTGGCTAATAGCTAAGCTGTCCAAATATCTCATCCAGACCCTGATCCCAGCTGACATTCCCCCCTTACAAAAAAAAAAAACTGGTCCCTCAGCCCTGGTCTTTTCTGTAGAGTCTTGCTCAATTCATCCCAGATAGTTATTTGTAGGACTGATCTTGCATGTCCGGTCCTATTCAACTGGTCCTTCCTTTTTACTGATCCTCATTTAGTTCATCTAATAGAGCTGTTTGGTGGACTGATAGAACATAAGACATCCAATAAAAGAGAACAGACTGTCCAATCCATCAAGCTGGCTTGTTTAACGAATAGCTAAGTTGTTCCAACATCTCATCCAGATCCCGATCCTGGCTGATACTCCCCTGTTGCTAATCTAGTTTATCAAATCTGGTGTTTTCTACGTCGCCTGTTTGGAGCTGTTGGGAGGACTGATCATGCCTATCAGACCCAGTTCAACTGGTCATTCAGGTCAAGTCTGGTTTTTCAGATCTGGTCTTTTCTACTGGGTCTTATACAGTTCATCCCAGACAGGTCAAGTCTTTTCTACTGGGTCTTCATTGGTTCTTCTCATAGTGCTGTTTGGAAGGCTGATCCTGACTGATCACTCACCTTGCTCCTTCAGGCCTGATGTTTTTCTACTCCATCTTCCTCAGGTGATCTTGTACAGGTTATTTAGAGAGCTATCATCCCTGTCAGGTCATATTTAACTGGTCCTTTAGGTCTGGTCTGTTCTACGGGGATTTGATTTGGGACAGCTGCTTTGAAGACTAATATTGGCTAATGGACCCAGTTTACCAGGCCTGGTCTTTTCTACTTGGCCTGTCTCAGTTAATCCCAGATAGCTGAATGATGGAAAGATCCTACCTGATCCTGTCTGCTAGGGCCTGTTCAGTTGTTCTTTCAAGCTTGCTCTTTTCTACTGGGTATTGCCCAGCTGGTTCAAGAAAGCTTCTTGAAGAACTTATCTTAGCTGTCAGACCTTGTTCATCTGGTCCATGAGGCTTGGTCTTTTCCACTTGATCATACTCATCTGATCAAATACGAACATTTGGGTGGCTGAACTTGCATGACAGCCCATTTTCAACCAATCTTTGACTCCTGGTTGTTTCTCCTGAACCTTACTCAACTGATTGGAGACATTGCTTTTTTAAGACTGGTCTTTGCTATCTTATCATGCCATGTATTATTCACTTGGCCTTCATCATCAGATTTCCAGACATGTCCGGTCTACTGGGCTGCTTTGGACTAATTTGTCCTGTTTGGCTGATTCTATACCACAGTTTGGAGGACTGATCTCACCTTCCTGGTTGATCTCACAGAGATGTGCCACAATGCCTGATCCTGCCTTTGCACATTTGTGCAGGGTCACTCTCACCTTGACATCTGTGTCCATGCAGCAGAATCTGTAGACTCTTTGTTGGGTGTGTGGCCCACACAGCTGCACCATAACGCCTGCTTGCTTTTGCTTAACCCTGCACAATTGAATCTCCTGTCCTAATCTAGCATGTCTGTTCCTGACCTGCACGTTTTGGACTGCAGAACATCGATGCTTGATCTCCTTTGCCTGGTCCTGTTTTGGTTCAGCAAGGTACTCGTTACTCTTCGGAGTGTTGTTTTTTTAAGGGGGTGCAGGTTTATCACCCTTTCATTTCCTCTTTTCCATTTCAGTGGCCTGGCAGGCAGCGGATGTGGTTGAATTGCACTTGTGACTGCGAGAGCAGGCGAGTGGGAAGTGCTGAGCTCTGTGCAAATCGTCATATTCGGCTTGTCTTTTATTCCTCACCAATGCAGTACCTTTGCAGGGCTGATGGGAAGGAGCAAGTGACGTGCACCTGGGCTCCCTCTGAAGCCTTTCAGGTCCAGGAAGTTGCAGCTGTTCACCCCAAGACCAGGTGACCCCCACAAGCAGGTCCTGCCCCATGACTCAGACTTCCTGGAAGTGGGGCCTTGGGGGAAATTCTTAACAGCAAACAGGAAAAAGGCGCATGAACCATCATCACTACAACCCCTATCCACCCCCCCCCCCCAATAACCAAATATGTCTTTACGTGAGAGAGTAGTGATAGGAAGAGGAGGAGGTGGATGTGGAGGTGGGTGAATAGCACAGTACCTGTGGGAGTGCACCGTGAGGGTGAGACATGTGGCCACCTCCAAAAAGTCATCTTGATGGGACAGTCGCTCACTGCTTTCTTGACATTTGACTTGCCACCTTACCTCATTCCCATGCTGCTACAGCCTGATGCGCACAAGGGAACAATCAACCGCAGCCTTGCCAGAGATGACGGCGAGGACGATGACAATGACGAAGGGCGCATTTGCATTTTTACTCTACTTGGCTTTTTTTTTTTTTTTTCCTGGAATGTTTTCAAAAATCTGTGACCTTTGGCCGCGGTGCAGCCATAGCCTGAACAGCACCTTGTCTTGTGTGGCTCAGTGGCAGGCGTCCGCCCTTTCAGTTTCAGAAATAAAAATAAATGAGAAATTCCGATAACGGAGCACAAGGGGACGGAGAGCTTTCTAGTTGACTATTCCAAAAGCACACTGCGTCAGCCCCTCCGTAACAGGGTGAGCTGGAAGACATTGCGTGTGTGTGTCTGCCTGCCTGCCTGCCTGCCTGCCTATCTGTCTGTACAAGTGATTGTCTGCTGGGGGCGTCTCGGACTGCATGTGTGTTTTAGTTTCAAGTGAGCGAGTGTCAGTCAGTCTGTCGGTCCGTCTGTCTGCTCAAGTGTGTGTTAGTCAGTCTGTCTATGCAAATAAGTGACTGTTAGTCACTCTGTCCTACTCCACGTGGGAGTGTCCGTCTGTCTGACTGCTTATGTGTGCAACAGTCAGTTTGTGCAAGTGCGTGTCTGCCAGTCAGTTGGTACGTCTGTGCATGCATGTGTCACTCTGTCTGTCCAAGCGCTTGTGTGTCAGGGTGTCTATCTGACAGCGCTTGGGTGTTAGGCGCTCTGTGCAAGTGAGCGAGTGTTTGTCTGTCTGTCCATCTGCGTGGATGTGTGTTTGTCAGTCTGTCTGATTGCATATTTGTGTCCATGCAAGTGAGTGTCTGTCAGTATGTCTGTGGACGAATGTGTCTGTCTGTACAAGTGATTCTGCATCGTGGTGTTTGTCTGTGCGAGTGTTCATCAGTCATTCATTGTCTGTGCAAGTGAGTTGGCATGAGTCTGTTTGCCAGTGCAAGGAATAGTCTGTGTGTGTGTGTGTGGGTGAGTGTGCGTGTTTGTGTGTGTGTGGGTCCATCTGACTAAATATGTGTGTCCATGTGAGTCCCTGTCTTTCTTATCCTTGATTTGTCTGCCTGTCTGTCTATGCAAGTGAATAATTGTTAGTCTGTCTGTGCATGTGTGTGTGTGTCAGTCTGTCTAACTGTGTTTGTGTGTCCATGCGAGTGAGTGTTTGTCAGCTAGTCAGTGTCTGTGCATGCATGTGTCCGTCAGTGTGTCTGTCTGTCCATACAAGTGTCGGCGTGTCTCGCTATGCAAGAGATTTATTATGAGTCTGTCTGTCTGCACCTGTGTTTGTGTGTGTCAGTCAGCAGTGAGTGTTTGTCAGTCCGTCTGTCTTTACAAGTGATTGTTGTGTTTTACATGCGAAGGCTTGTCAGTCAGTCAGTCGGTCTGTGCTAGTGAGTGTCTGTCTGTCTGTCAGTCAGTCTGTCTATACAGGCGTGTGTCTGTCTTGTCTGTGCAAGTGAGTTATGTGTCAGTTTGCCTGTTTTTACAAGTGATTCTATTGTCAGGGTGTTTGTCTGGCTGCATGTGTGTTAGTCAGTCAGTTTGTCTAACTGTGTATGTATGTGTCAGTCTGTCCGTCGGACTGTACATAGGAGGCAAATGTGTCAGTTGGTCAGTCAGTTTATGAATGTGTGCTTGTCTGTTTGTCTGTCTGACTGTGTGTGTGTCTGTCTGTCACTACTTCTTGATTGAATGTCAGTCTGTCTAACTTCTGTATTTGCCAGTGTCAGTGTCGGAGTGCGTGTGTGTAAATGGGTGTCATTTCGTCTGTGTATGTCCCTCTGTCTGGCGTGTTTCAGTTATTCTCTTTGACTGAAGTTCTGTGTGTCTGCCGTGCATGCGTGTGTGTCTGTTATTGCGTGTGACTGTGTGTCAGCTTGTCTGTGCAGGTGTGTGTGCGTATGTGTGTCCCGATCACGGTTTGCCTCACTGCATGTGTGTGTGTCTCTTTGTCCGTCTGCTAGTGACTGAGTATAATTTTGTCTGTGTGTGTGTGTCAGTTTGTCTGTCTTATTGCCAGTCTGTTTATCTGCACGTGTGTGTGTTTCCGTTCTTCTGTTTGATTGCATGTGTGTGTGTCTGCCTTGCACATGTGATTGTGTGTCTGTGCAAGTGCATGTGTCAATATCAGAATGTGTGTGTCATTCTGTCTGTGTGTCTGTCCATCTGCTAGCAGGTGGTTGTCCATTTCTGTGTGTGTGTGTTGTTTTGTCTATCTACGTGTGTGTGTGTGTGTGTTTCTGTTATTCTGTTTGTGTGTGCATGTGGCCAGTCTGTCCACGCACTGTAAATTTCTGTCATGGCTTGTGACTGTGCCTCAATCTGTCTGCCTGTCTTTTCCGGTGTTTACCATGTGTGGCAGTCCGTCTGTGCCTGCGGGTGTCCCCTGCCCTCACTGACCCCCCCACTGGTATCTGCCTTTCTCTCCGTTCAAGTTGTCGACACAAACTGAGCGCTGCTGTCCCCGGCAGTCCCAGTTCCTTGTGC
This sequence comes from Polypterus bichir lapradei, assembly GCA_026402145.1. Lineage (NCBI taxonomy): Eukaryota > Metazoa > Chordata > Cladistia > Polypteriformes > Polypteridae > Polypterus > Polypterus bichir. Next base: position 17,633,289 of record JANRMT010062802.1, read on the forward strand.
CAGGCGGGCTGCATGCTGCCGGTCAGATTGTTATGTCACCATGGTGACTCTGTGTACATCCTGTCCCTGAGGGAGGGAGTTTGTCAAGGGTGAGTCTCCGGCTGCCTGCCGCGCCCTCTTCACAGTAGCTGGGTGCCCCCACACCAGGGTAGGAAGTGCAGCACCCTGCCAGCGTCTGATTGCAGTTAACTCCTTGTGTGCTGGCATTTGGGAGGCTATCTTGAACATTTACTGAGCCACGCGTCCAGGGCGAGCTGACCTGCGGTGACCTGTTGTCCTCTGTAAATCTGTCTCTGTCAGCTGTGACAGGCAGCATGAGGCGGCCGTGTGAGGGGTCTTAGTGCCCACCAGGCTCGAGTTCAGACAGCTGGCCGGTAGTCCTTCATTGTCTTGCACCTCCCCCTTTGTTTTCCCATTTCCTTTTAGGCTTCTTCCCTTTTTACTGCTTGTCTCATTAGCATTGACAAGCACATTTGGGTACTTACAGTAAGTGGTCACTTGACCAGTCCAGAGCACACATTCTGGGGGTCCAGGGCATCTGAATGCCCTGTAGCCAGACAGAAGCCTGCACGCTGCCTTCTAAGTCAGTGGCGAGTGGTTTTTGGCATTTGTGACCGAGGCAACCTGGAGAGACCTGCTAGGAGATCTGTGGCCTTGGGTGGGCTGGCTATTTCTGGTTTAGTGGCATCCACAAGTGAGCTGATAAACACTTGTCAAACATTGACCTTATGTTAGCTGGCCAGCTTGTCTCAAATCAGGGCAGCTGGTCAGTTTCTGCCTGGGAGTGTCTTCAAAATGGTCAGTTCTGTCAGCTGGAGGCCTCCGGGGAGAGGGACAGTTTGTGCCAGATGGTGGTCTCAGGTGTACTGATCAGTTTGTTTCCAGTGTTGTCTTCAGGAAAGCTGGATGGTTTGTGTCAAATGTGTGCTCAGGTGAGTTGGTCAGTTTCAGTCAAGTGGTCCTCTACAGGGAGCTGATCAGTAAGAGTCTGCAAGTGTATTTAGATGAGCTGGTCAGTTTTGTCAGCTGGTGGTCTCTAAGGAGTGGGGTCAGTTTGTGTCAGTTGACCTCAGGGGAGTTGGTCACTGTATATCAGGTCAGCTGGGTGCTTTGTGCTCAGGTATGTTGGTCAGTTTCTGTTAACTTTTGGCCTACAGGGAGCTGATCAGTTTAAGTTGTGAGGATTGGTCAGGTGATTTTTCAGTAGAAGATGGTCTCATGTGTGCTGGTCAGTTTGTTTCCAGTGTTATCTTCCGGTAAGCTGGATGGTTTGTGTTAAATGTGTGCTCAAGTATGTTGGTCAGTTTTCATCAACTGGTGGCCAATATGGAGCTGGTCAGTAAGAGTTAGGAGGTGTATTCGGATGAGTTGTTGAGTTTTGTCACCTGGTGGTCTCTAAGGAGTGGGTCAGTTTGTGTCTGTTGACATTTTGTCAGGGATGGCCTGAGGGGAGCTGGTCACTGTATGTCACATGATGTTTTTCAGGTGAGCTGGTTGTTCTGTTTCTAGTTTAGTGCTCAGGTATGCTGGTCAGTTTTTGGTAACTTTTAGCCTATAGGTGAGCTGAATCGGTTTAAATCGTGAGGTGTGCTCAGGTGAGTTTTCAGTAGATGGTGGTCTCAGTTGAGCTGGTCAGCTGGTAGTTTCAGGTGTCACATGGCATACTTAGCAGAGCTGGTCAGTATTTGTTAGGTGGTGTCAAGTGTGCTGGTCAGTTGGTGTCATGTAGTAGCAGTAAGGTAAGCTGGTTAGTTTCTGAGGTGGTAAGTTCAGGTCAGTCATTCAGTGTTGGGTGGGGGCTTCAGGTGAGCTGGGCAGTATCTATCATTTGGCGTCCTGATTTGAATTGATCAGGGCGAGAAGAATGGGTCAGTTTTTATGTCCAATGGTGTGCCCAGGTGAGCTGGTCAGTTTGATTCCAGTGTTATCTTCAGGTCAGCTGGATGGTGTGTGTCCAGTGTGTGCTCAGTTGAGTTGGTCAGTTTCAGTCAAGTGGTGGCCTATAGGGAGCTGATCATTATGAGTCAGGAGGTGTACTCGGATGAGCTGGTCAGTTTTGTCAGCTGGTGGCCTCTAAGGAGTTGTTCAGTTTGTGTCTGTTGACATTTCGTCAGGGATGGCCTCAGGGGAGCTGGTCAGTATGTGTCAGATGATGATTTTCAGGTGAGCTGGTCGTTCTGTTTCTAGTGTTAGTGAGCTGGGTGCTTTGTGCTCAGGTGAGTTGGTCAGTTTCAGTCAAGTGGTCGTCTACATAGAGCTGGTCAGTAAGAGTCAGGAGGTGTGTTTGGATGAGTTGGTCCGTTTTGTCAGCTGGTGGCCTCTAAGGAGTGGGTCAGTTTATGTTGGTTGACCAGCTGTTTTGTCAAGATTGGCCTAAGGGGAGTTGGTCACTGTATATCACATGAAATGTTTCAGGTGAGCTGGGTGCCTTGTGCTCAGGTATGCTGGTCGGTTTCTGTCAACTTTCGGCCTACAGGGAACAGATCGGTTTAAATCATGAGGTGTGATCAGGTGAGTTTTCATTAGATGGTGGTCTCAGGTGAGCTGGTCAGCTGGTAGTTTGAAGTGTCACATGACATACTTAGCAGAGCTGGTCAGTATATGATAGGTGGTGTCAAGTGAGCTGGTCAGTTAGGGTCATGTAGTAGCAGTAAGGAAATCTGGTTATTTTTTATGGTGGTAAGTTCAGGTCAGTCAGTCAGTTGGTGTTGGGTGGGGGCTTCAGGTGAGCTGGGCAGTTTCGATCACTTGACTTGCTGAGATGAATTGATCAGGTCGGAGAGAGGGGTTCAGCTTTTATGTGCAATGGTGTGTCCGGGTGAGCTGGCCATTTGTTTTTTGCTGGTGGCTTCAGGTAAGCTGGACGCTTCGTATTAAATGGATGTTCAAGTGTGTTGGTTAGTTTCCATCAAGTGATGGTCTTTAGAGACCTTGCCAGTTTGAGTCGGGAGGTGTTCTCAGGTGAGTTGGTCAGTTATTATCAGCTGGAGGTTTCAGTTGAGCTGCTCAGTTGGTGTTAAGATGGTTGCCTCCAGTAAGCTGCTCTGCTTTTATTAGGTGGTGGCCTGAGATGACATTTTGAGTTTGTATCAAGTGGTGGTCTCAGTGGGACTGGTCATTTCATATGTAGTGTTGTGCTTAAGTGAGTTGATTAGTTGGTGTGAGGTGATAACCTCAGGTGAGCTGGTCAGTTGTTGTTATTTGGTGGCCTCTGCTGAGCGGGTCAGTTTGTGTCAGCTGGCGGCTTCAGGTAAACCAGTCATTTTGTGTTTGGTGGTGAGCTCAGCAGAGCTGGTCAGCTGGTGTCAGATGAGGACCTCAGAGGAGGTGGTCTGTTTCTGCCAGAATTATTGGTTTGTCCTGCGTTTGTTAGTGGTGGACATAGAAGTGATAGCCTTTCATGACAAGGTCAGTTGTCAGAGTTGTGATAGTAGGTAAGCTGATTGGCTTGTCATATGCATTTAACTCCATTGAATTGGTCAACTTGTGTTATCTAATGACCTCAATCAGGGAGGCCAGCTTGTGTTGCATACTGAACTCAAAGGAGTGGGTCATTTTGTGCAATATAATTAAAACCTCAGATGGTCACTTGATCTCAGATGATGAGCCCAACTGAGCTGGTCAGGTGATGCCCTTAGGTGAGCCCAGTAAGTCTGATGTCAGCTGATCAGTGTGTGTGTGTGTGTGTGTCAGCAAGGCTGTTCATGTCAGCTGGTCAGTTGGATGAGCTCTGTGTCATGATGGTGACCCAAAGTGTGTGTGTTGGTCAGCTCTTTTTCAATGGGGGGTGTCCATTGCAGAACTCAGTTTGGCTCATGTGGTCACCTTTGCTGGGCTGGAGTCAGGCTCCTGCGTTTGTTAGGATGGTGATGGTCAACAGCTGTGTGCAGATGTGCCCCGACTGTATTGATATGAAGATGTTGTGAAGTGACATCAGTGTCCACTGGTAAACTGGTGACCTCAGATGAAATGTAGAGTGTGTCAAGTGGACCTTTCAGGGGTTGCTGGTCAGCAGTTTACCAGGAGTGACATCCTATGGGCTGTCTGGTTCTTGTGAGATGGGGGATGATGATGATGATGATGATGATGATCACCTGCTGTGTGTTTGTGCTGGGGGGTGACCACAAATCATCTGAGCGAAGGACAGTGTGGAGGTGAGTTGGAGGTGGTGACCACTCCGGGGGCCACTTCCTGTGAAAGGCCCAGAGAGACCAGCTGGCGCTCTGACACCTCTCTCTCTCCTCTGTGCCTTTTGTGCCCACAGGTCAGCAAGACTCGCTCTTCAGGCTGCAGACTGAGGGGGGTGCTCCAGCCTGGTGGTCTGCCTCCCTCCCCCAAGTCTCAGCCAGTCAGATGCACCCAGACAATAAACTGAATAATCATGGCAAGCAAGTGAGCAGCAGTGGCCAGTCTCAGCACCAGAATGTAACCCAGGGTCCTGCCTGTAGCCTGGGGTCTAAGGGCATCAGGTCAGGAGGTCATGGCAGCAGCAAGGTCGCACAGGTCTCTCCTGGCAACGCTGGGCTGAAGAGCGGCGGCCAGTCGGTGTCGGGCGTGGGGGCTCTGAAGGGCCGGGCCAAGCGTGAGCGCAGCATCTCGGTGGACTCGGGAGATCAGAGGGAGGCTCTTGCCTCCGCCGGCGAATCTGAGCTCAAAGGTAGGTTGACTGGCCCTTGCAGATGACAGATGGCTGCGCCCCCTGGAGGACATCTTGCAGAGTCCCACTTGTGAGCAGGCTGCCTGGCTCTGACTCGATGCACAGAAGCTGAAGCAATGGCAGGCACTTTGCTTTGGGCATCTTGGGTTTCTACCTGTTGACTGGCAGATGGGTAAACTTGAGGTCCCCTGTCCATCAGGTGCCAGACTCCCATGTGTCCTCCTCAGAATTCATCTAAACCTTCCTGCTCACCTTTCCTGAACAGCAGTGCCACTGGAAAGGGGTGAGGGTCGGGGGGGAAGGGGGGGGGGGGGGGGGGGGGGTTAAATCAGGGCTTGCCACAAAACTGCGTGGGTGCAGTCTTTTAAGTGCCCACCCACCGGCCCATATGCCTTTTATAGCCCTCAGCTCAGCTTCCATTCCGGGGCTTCACAATTGTCAGCTTCTCAGCTTCTAGGCCATCAGGCTGCCCCTGACCTTTATCCCTATGTGTCCCCCTGTCCCCAGTAGAAGGCGTCATGCGCAGGAAAAGGCGCTGTGTGCTTGAGAAGAAGCAGCCCTACAGCGGGGATGAGTGGTGTTCGGGGGCAGAGAGCGAGGAAGAGGAGGAGAAGCCGCTGGCAGCCACGCTCCGTGAGTACACAGCCCTCCCCCCTTCACAACTCCCACCTCTCCCACCCCCCCCCCACCCCCACCCTTGCTGACACAGTGACTCAACCCAGGGGCCAGGAGGGCTCAACCACTTCCTCTTCCTCCTCCTCCTCCTCCTCCTCTTTCTCTACATGGCAGCTGGCCTATGGGAACAAAGAGATTCACTGTGAACTTTGTGTCCTACACTGCCATCTAGTGGCACGAATTGCTACTGGCGGCAAAGTCTATTGAGTTAGGCCTCGTCAGACACCTGTGATTGAGGCAGACCACCCAAGGTGTACCAAGTGTGTAACCCGCTCTCTTTTTGATTTGCAGGAGACCCCTTGGTTTCTGTCCCTCCTCAGGCAGGCCCAGGCGCAAACGCACTCTCAGGCCTTGCAGAATCGGGTTCTTCCACAGCAGAGCTGGGGACTGGGCTTCTTTCAGAACTGGGATCTGCCACCAAGCCCATGCAGCAAATTGTCTATGTCTTCACTACCAATCTTGCCAACAGGTGAGTCCATCTGGGCCAGCCCAGCCAGGTAGCATAAGGCCAGTTCAAAGTGTAAGGGATCCGGTGTCTTGGAGAACGATCGTCATAGGAAATGTCATGAAGATTGGTGTATAGTGGATCAGTCCACATACACGAGGGCACGGACTGACCCAGTCGTATATTTAGAGTCCTTATAGGACTTCAAACGCCTGTGTAGTCATTGCACCTGCATATAGAAATCAGGAGTGGCCCATCACCGTACATAGGAGTCAAGTCATTACAGGGACTGTGACGGAGATCTGCAAATAGTGGACTCGGGACTGGCCCAGATCCGTATAGTAGGAATTAGAATGTGTTTGTGTGTTTGTCTGTGTCTCTGTCTCTGTCTGTGTATGTTTGCGTGTGTTTTTGTGTTAGAAAATCCAGAACTGACGCAATGTTGTCATTGTAAGAGCCGGACAACAGTTGACTGACTCTTACATGATTTAGAGTGTGTGTGTGTGTGTGTGTGTGTGTGTGTGTGTGTCACTGACTGTGTCACAGATCTCTGCATAGTACCTCAGTCCATATGCAGCTGGACTCAGACTGACACCACTGTTAAGTTTGCAGCTGATGGGTCCTCAGAGGACTTGTCTGTGTAGTGTAAACATGTAGTAATCAGGAGTGACGTATCACTCTACAATAGGAGCAAATGTGACAGAGATCTACAAATGGTGGACCAGTGCATATACTGTAGGACTCCAGGCTGATTTGGCTGGGAGTCTTGACAGGTTTACAGCATTTCACGTTTTCTGAAATTGAATGTTATGCGATTTGGACATTGTGTGAATGCCATACTATATACATTACAGTATAGCCAAGCTGTATAGGATACTGCAGTGCACCTGTTTTGACTAAACGTAACGCTGCAGAGATTCGTGATACATAACATCGGGCACTGCTGCCTACGAGTCAAAGCATGCACTGCTATACGGTAATTTTTTTATTTGTAAGTAGAGAAATTTCACATTAAAATGATAATAGAAAGTACAATGGCAGGGCATTCACTCAATTATAACCTTACAGGCGGTCAGACGTTCCCCGAATGGATGTTTCACCACACATTTATTTATTTGGCTAATGGCTTTATCTAATATTTAATTTAATATTTGAGATGCAACTAGTTACATTTCTTTTCTTTTTCCAATTGGAGCCCAGGTGGGTGAAGTGTCTTGCTCAGGGTCATACACTTTCCGTGGTGGGATTTGAATTCACAGCCTCAGGGTTTGAAGTCCAAAGTCTTAACTACTGCACCACACTGCCTGCCCAAAGCTGTAGCTGAATTAGAGTGTGTGATTTCACAGGGAACCAGGACTTAATATTGTCATTGTATGTAGGAGCAAAACCATGGCAGGCTCTGTGACGGAGATCTGTAGATAGTGGGGACAGAAAGGCTGACAGTTGACCGATCCTTACAGGATTTAGTGTCTGTCTGTTTTGAGTGGGCTCATTAAAACCAGGGCTGGATCTGTCTGTTTGATAGATGAATAAACAGATAGACAGATATGAAAGACACTATATAACAGGTAGACAGATATGAAAAGCACTATATAATAGATAGACAGATAGATAGACGGATATGAAAGGCACTATATAATAGACGGATATGAAAGGCACTATATAATAGATAGATAGATAGATATGAAAGGCACTATATAATAGACAGATATGAAAAGCACTCTATAATAGATAGACAGATAGATAGATATGAAAGGCACTATATAATAGACAGACAGATAGATATGAAAGGCACTATATAATAGATAGACAGATATATATGAAAGGCACTATATAATAGACAGATATGAAAGACACTATATAATAGATAGGCAGACAGATAGATATGAAAGGCACTATATAATAGACAGATATGAAAGGCACTATATAATAGACAGATATGAAAGGCACTATATAACAGATAGACAGATATGAAAGGCACTATATAATAGATAAACAGATAGATAGATAGATATGAAAGGCACTATATAATAGACATATATGAAAGACACTATATAATAGATAGACAGACAGATAGATAGATATGAAAGGCACTATATAATAGATAGATAGATATGAAAGGCACTATATAATAGATAGGTAAAATGTATATAGATTTACATATAAAAAGTGTATATAGAGTCCTCGTCCAAGGGAATGACAACCCCGTCGTCCCAGTTTACTTCAATATTAAAAGAAAAAAAAAAAAAACACACACACACACAAGGGTGTGAAATCGACAAAAATACTGCTTCTCAAAGGCACATTGCTGTCAGTCCAGTCAGGATACAAAGGAGCTCCGTCTCGTTAACTGCTCAGTCAAGGAGTGATGCCTCCGTCTGGGTGGTCAAGCTATTAATGTCCAGGAACTGGAAGGGGCAGAGTCATTTACTCTAACTGGGTGGTTTCTTGACACTGTGGTGGAAAATTAAGACAATACAGTTAACAGCAGCCCACTCTCTTGGACTGCTGTGGGATTACATACCTGCAAGGAACCTGGAAGGTGAACCTCTGACATGCATGTGTGACAATATGTGTGTGTGTGTGTATGTGTGTGTGTGCCAGCCATATATACATATATAAGCAAAAGACCTGCGTGTATGGAGCAGTCTGCTCTGCTCACACTCAACCACAACCACTAGATGGCGCATGAATGCACTTATACATTTTTTCGCCGTCTTCATGCGCCTCGCTTCTCGCTATGTAAGATGAGTGTGCACACCAACATGGTGCTAATGCCACAGATGAAGAGACACACCATTGAAATGAAGCAAATGCCACAGTTCAACAAAGTGCGAGTCAAAAAAAATCGACAACGGAGGGCAAGGCTTGAAGTTTTCACTGAAAACATTGTCTATCTAGAGGCATTTTTTTTGAGACAAAGATTAATAGGACTCATATACCAGCAATACGTCTAAGATATGGCATCACCGGTGTCTTCTTACGGAAGCCAGTAGGGCAGCAAGCACAGGTGGGTCCACATCCTCTGCACTGGGTCATTCTTAAGAGTTGGCTGACGTCTCTCCATGGTCATGAATATAGTAAATCTGATAGGGAGTCTTTGGGTTGTTTTTTGCCCCAATGACCACACACAGCTATTATTTACATATATATACCTATATACAGTCATATGAAAAAGTTTGGGAACCCCTCTTAATTCTTTGGATTTTTGTTTATCATTGGCTGAGCTTTCAAAGTAGTAACTTCATTTTAATATCTGACATTCCTTATGGAAACAGTAGTATTTCAGCAGTGACATTACGTTTATTGGATTAACAGAAAATATGCAATATGCATCATAATAAAATTAGACAGGTGCAAAAATTTGGGCACTCCAACAGAGATATGACATCAATACTTAGTTGAGCCTCCTTTTGCCAATATAACAGCCTCTAGATGCCTCCTCTAGCCTTTGATGAGTGTCTGGAATTTGGATGGAGGTATTTCTGACCATTCTTCCATACAAAATCTCTCCAGTTCAGTTAAATTTGATGACTGCCGAGCATGGACAGCCTGCTTCAAGTCATCCCATAGATTTTCGATGATATTCAACTCAGGGGACTGTGACGGCCATTCCAGAACATTGTACTTCTCCCTCTGCATGAATGCCTTTGTAGATTTTGAACTGTGTTTTGTGTCATTGTCTTGTTGGAATATCCAACCTCTGCGTAACTTTAACTTTGTGACTGATGCTTGAACATTATCCTGAAGAATTTGTTGATATTGGGTTGAATTCATGCGACCCTCAACTGTAACAAGGGCCCCAGTCCCTGCACTAGCCACACAGCCCCACAGCATGATGGAACCTCCACCAAATTTGACAGGAGGTAGCAGCTGTTTTTCTTGGAATGCGGTGTTCTTCTTCCACCATGCAAAGCGCTTTTTGTTCTGACCAAATAACTCAATTTTTGTCTCATCAGTCCAAAGCACTTTGTTCCAGAATGAATCTGGCTTGTCTAAATGAGCATTTGCATACAACAAGCGACTCTGTTTGTGGCGTGAGTGCAGAAAGGGCTTCTTTCTCATCACCCTGCCATACAGATGTTCTTTGTGCAAATTGCACTGAATTGTAGAACAATATACAGATACACCATCTGCAGCGAGATGTTCTTGCAGGTCTTTGGAGGTGATCTGTGGGTTGTCTGTAACCATTCCCACAATCCTGCGCATGTGCCGCTCCTGTATTTGTTTTGGCCGGCCAGACCTGCTGGTTTAACAACAACTGTGCCTGTGGCCTTCCATTTCCTGATTCCATTCCTTATAGTTGAAGCTGACAGTTTAAACCTCTGAGATAGCTTTGTGTAGCCTTCACCTAAACCAGGAGACTCAACAATCTTTGTTGTCAGATCTTTGGAGAGTTGCTTTGAGGATCCCATGCTGTCTGTCACTCTTCAGAGGAGAGTCAAAGTGAAGCACAACTTGCAATTGACCACCTTAAATACCTTTTTCTCATGATTGGACACTCCTGTCTATGAAGTTCAAAGCTTAACAAGTTAATCCAACCAATTTGGTGTTGTAAGTAATCAGCATTGAGCAGTGACAGGCATTCAAATCAGCAAAAAGACAAGGGGACCCACAGCCAGTTTTTCACATTTGATTTAATTTCATACAACTAAATACTGCTTCACTAAAAGTCTTTGTTGGGAAAACACCCCAGTGCTCCGATGTTCCTAGGAAATGAAAGACATACCACTGTTATCATTTTTGTTGAAAGGAGAGTCAATTATTATGCAGGCTGAGAGGGGTTCCCAAACTTTTTCATGACTGTATATAATATAAACATACATACATACATGTATATAATTTATATATATGTATGTATGTATGTATGTATGTATGTATGTATGTATGTATGTGTATATATGTGTGTACCCTTCGCTTTGCTCGTCATTTCCCAGATCTGCCGCTTGTGACTAATCGTGCTGTGCTTTTGGATAAACACGAATATCAACTCTGTCTTTGATATCTCTGTCTTTCAAAACTATTCTCACTGACATTTCGTCACATGTTTATTATGTATGCGAGCGTGATCTTTTGGATTCATATAAAAATCCAACAAAGCTTCTTTGTCCGTGTTTTTCAGATGAATTTTGTGTAGACTACGATACTTTTGGACGTATGGATTTGTATCCATTATTGGCTGTAGAATTTCTAATACGTCCAGTTGTTTAATTTTTCCGATTCTATGTTGCATCGCTTCTCCGTGCTCATAAATATAAATCTGACCAAATTGTGGTTTCTTTGAAATTAAACTTGTTGTAGCTGAGTGTTTTGGGTCCACAGATTCTCATAGTGTATGGTCCTGAATTGTGTAAATCTATATTTTGAGCATTGAATGGCGCGAATGCTAACAGATTATTGTAGATTCAGATAATTTGCCTGTGGTGTTTGTGAATTTCACTTTCACCAAACAACAAAACTTTTAATTCTGGTGGATACGCCTCTTCATTGGGAAGAAACACTACTTTTCCTTGATGGCAACATGAGTTAGACGATCTACAAGTCTCCGACTTAAAGTTTAAAGCCAAACAATATCTTCATACTTCTGTCATATCACCTATGTCCATATATTCAATATCTTTTGGCTGTTCCGTTATTTCACCGAGTAATAATTTCCGTTTGTTAGCATTAATGCGATCTTTACTATCAGTTTTTTGAGACTTTCGAATTTAAGTACTTTCATGATCTCTAACCTCATCTGCATGTGTATCGCACCAATGTTTTTGAATTCTTCTTTGTTCTACTCTCTGTCTTTTAGTTCTGGCCCCGGGCGTGGTTAAATCTCTTGGCACAATGTCTGGTCTCGCGGGACCAGATATAATATATATCTATATCTATATCTATATCTATATCTATATCTATATATATATATATATATATATATATATATATATATATATCATTAAAAAAAATCTTAGAAGGCTTGGATGGAGACGATACATGATTTTCTCGGAGACACTTTAACGTCCTGCGAGAGAAGGCAGTGAGACGAAAGGACAGCTGCTGTACAAGCTTTTAAATAATCGATGCGCAACGCAACCAGCAGAACACACAGCTCGGTAACAGCAGTAGCAAGACAGCAGCTGAACTGACTAAAGTGCCACAGACCTGCATGTTCAAAGACCATTCCATACTGTGGCGTGCGGAGGTCATAATCCTGGCATATCTCCGTATACGGTGTGTTGCCATCGTTTCTTTCCAAGGTGGCTGATCCATGTTTCCGAGGTCAGTCCATGTGCTGCGGGATTCCAAGTGCCCATCTATGTTTAGTGGATGCCACATTAATTGAGTCAGGAGTGGGCAAGTCGATGTCTGACCACTCTAAGCCCATGCATTTACCCAGTGTGTTTTTTGTCGTCTTTTGTTTTGTTTCCATCTCTCTAGCGCTGCAGAGGCTGTAATCCAGGGGCGGGCAGACTCCATCATTGCATTTCACCAGCAGAATGTCCCACGGGCAAAGCTTGAACAGGTGTGTACCCTCTATTTTCTGACTCTGCGTGTGTGTGTGTCTATGTGTATGTATGACTGGGCACAGCTGGCATACATCTGGCTGCCTGCCTGCCTGCCTGCCTGCCTGCCTGCCTGCTGTCTCTGCTCTGGTGCGTGGGCGCTTGTTTTTGTTACCGTCCTTCCTCTTTCTGCCTCTCCTCGGTGATGACTTGTTCTAGTAATGCCATCTCTCTATTCTGTTTCAGCACCCTTTTCCAATCAGCAAGGCCCCTAACCTGCAAGAGCAAGTTAGTGTAGGTACGCCTCCTGGAAGCACCCCAAAATCTCAGAGTGCTACCCCTCAGCCAGCCTCTGTGGGAGCAGCAGTTCAGCACAACCCCCTTGGCACCCCTCTGTCAGCTGGGCCCCCGGACGCTACAGAGGAGCCTCACAAAGAAATGTCCCCTCCATCTGCCACAGGAGGTGGTGCTAATGGCCCGACTGCCTCCTCAGGGAACGGCCTGCAGGCAAGGGCAGGGGATCCTGCAGGTGGGCCTGTAACGTCACCTCCTCCCCACCTAGGAGACTCCAACCCCGGTTCTGGAAGTGGCACAGTGTTGCGTCCAAGGAGCAGGCCGGGCAACACAGAGGGTCTTTCCAAGGAGCAACTTGAACACCGAGAGCGCTCCCTGCAAACACTGAGAGATATTGAGCGCCTACTGCTGCGCAACAACACGGCTGGGGGTACAGAGATGAGTAACAACACTGGCGCAGGTGGGGCCGAGGACTTAGGCCAACAGGACCCTCCACCGCCAATGCACCCGGGCCCACCTTCTAATTCCAGCCAGCCAAGCAACAAGAAGTATGAGGAGCCATTGCAATCCATGCTGTCCCAGACACAGAACCTGGGTGTGTGCATGGATGAGGGCCCCATGGGACCCCATATACACCCACATTGCCTGCCGCCTCACTCCTCTCCCTCTGCTATGGACATGGGCCTTATGATGGGACCTGAAGGACTGACCCCTGAACAGATAGCCTGGCGTAAGCTGCAGGATGAGTACTACCAGGAGAAAAGACGCAAGCAGGAGCTACATGTGCATCCTAGGATGGGAGCGGGGGTAGGTCCGGAAATGGGACTCATAATGCGGGGGCCTCCACCCCCCTATCATAGTAAAGCTGGGGAGCCGTGGCCACCCGGAGGTCCTGGATCCCGCTTTATAGAAATGCAGCATGAAGGATCAAGGGGACCACGCTTCCACCCGGGCAGCCAGATGTCAAGAATGCCTGCAGGACCCAGTGGTGGCTTTGGAGGTATGCCCTTGGAGACCATGGGGCCCATACAACGGACCCCTGGCCGAGCGGGCATCCCCTGGATGGATGACATGCCTCCTATGGGAGGCCCACCGGGCAGTTTCCCAGCATACCCCGGGCAGCATACGGGTGACCCGCGGGCCCGGGAAGAAGTATTCCGTATGATGGAGAAGCGGCAGCTGCATGGGCTGCAAAGACACATGGGTGTGACCCTGGAGATGGAGAGGATGGCCCAGCAGCAGCAGCAAGGACCCGTTGGAAGTGTGGGGGATCCGATTGACTTCCCAGGGTCGCGTGCTATGCTGGACTCCCCCATGGCTCACTCAGGAGTTCCCCCTATGGACATCAGCCTGAGCTTACTTTCCCAAAAGATGAGAGGAGGTGGAGTGGGGGGCCCTATCAGTGACATCATGAGCCCGGAAGAGATTACAAGAGGTCCTCCTCCACAAAATGGCATGGGTAGTATAATGGCTGCCACAGGGCCCAGCAGTAGTAATAAAATGATCTCGGGGGGCTCACCCTTTCCGAATCAAGGACCTTTTTCTGGAGAAACAGGGGGCTACCAACCCCAGGACATGGGCAACCCTAATGTAGCTCAACCCCAGGAATTGTTCGCCTCTGACCAGCATGGGCCTCCAATGCCCATGAGTCTCACGTCTCGTTTAAGCCACATGCCAATGCAGAGCCATGGCTCCAGGACTGGAAATTTTGGGGGACGTAGGTCTTCAGATCTCACCATTACTGTCAACCAAATGGACTCTCCAGGGATGGCCCACCAACTGAAATCCCCCCCCTTAAATCACACTCATTCTCCAATGGCTTCCCCGTCCACCTCTGGACTCAAGTCTCCTCAGCTGACATCTCTAGGAGGTGGGGGACCCCAGAATTCTGGCCCACCTTCTGCTTCAATAAAGTCCCCACAGATGATGGGACCCTCATCGCTTGGAGTCCGCTCACCGTCAGGTTCCCCAAATCGCCTGAAGTCCCCTTCAGTGCCCACACCCTCTCCAGGGTGGACCTCTTCACCAAAGACTGCAGTGGGCAGCCCGGGACTTACCCAGACAAACAAATCAGGGGGTGGTCCAAGCGGGAACACCATGGACTCGGGTGAGTACCACTCCCCTTTGACCTGGGGCCTCATGTATAAATGTTGCATACGCTCAAAAATGTTACGTACGAACATTTTCATGCTCAAATCGCGATGTATAAAACCTAAACTTGGCATAAAACCACGCACATTTCCACGGTAGCTCATACCCACGCAAGTTCTGTATATCTATATAAATCTATATTGTTAATAATTAAACATGTGAGGACACGGTGCCACAACACTAGCAATGAGCTGGCGCTTCGTTCACAAGTTGTTCCTGCCTTACGCTATATGCTTGCTGGGGCTGGCACAACACTGGATGGATAGGATAATTAAACACGTACTACGAAGATGTTTCAATGTTCCTTAAAACTTTTGAAGAATCTGCATTTTAAGCTTACAGATGGCTTAACGTCTATTACAGAGCTGACTGTGTGGCGATTGGGTATTTGGAGAAAGAAAAGTAAGGACAGGAATTTGGGGTTAGTACGTTTGAAAGACACAGTACTGCTACAATAACGTATTTCATCGAAGGTCACGCATGGCACAGCAAACATATTGCGTAAGGCATGAACAATCGCTGCGCTGCCGTGTTCCCATGTTTAATTACATGCTTTAACTCCTATCATCATGAAAATGATATCAAGTATACATCTCAGTATTAAATATTCAGAGAGCTGTAATATCACGAATTTAATGGATTCTTTGTCCTGTCGGAGGAAGAGAAAGCCGGTTTAAGAAGCACGTAGTGATCCACACACACAGAGCACATAGAAGATCAAATACAAAACAAAGCATTTAACGAGCTACTTTAGTTACGATGGGATTTGAGAAACTAGTAAATTAAACGATTTTAAGATTAAGTTTATGATGTTCTACTTTAATGACAAAATAAACTACGTGATTAAAGTGGAAATTTAGAGGTTAAAGTTGACATTTTGTGCTTTTTTTCCCCACTGTGTGCCTATTTGTTCTTCTCTGTACCCTAATAAGTTTTCATATGACAATCAGACGGTGGGCTACGACTCGCCTTTTCACACCGACTTTGAAATCTAACAACTTCTTTTTTTATTTCGGGCACTGTGCGACTTTGTGAACTTGAGCTTTCGAGCTTCTCCAACACTCTATGTCACTCGATCAACTTCCTTTTGCTGTTTATACCACTGTTTAAACTAACAAATAGTACGTTTTTCTTTGCCTCAAATTGGTATTCGCTGAAATTCTTCTATTTCCCCCGGTGCTTTTGCCATTGCCTTTTCACAGAACGCTGAGCTTAAGGGCTATTTATATTGATTTGCATATTCAAAAAGGCGTAATTCTTGGAGGAGACGGGACGGGACAGCAGGCGCTTGCACGTGCATTACTTTTCGGGCTGACCGGGATTTATGTAGCGGAAGAATGTGGAAGCTGGCGTTTGCACAGATTTATGCATCTGAATATTTTTGTGCGTAAGCACATTTCCGCTTTTGTCTGTACGCCATGTTGGAGTGTGAATTCTTCACACAGCGTTATGCATGAGGCTCCGATGCGGTCACTCTGGGCCACTTTGGTGTCCTGTTCTGGCCACGCCCATTAATGACACATCTCTCTTTTCCCTCCTCTTTGTCTTCCTCTTAGGTGCACTTCCTCCTCGCAGCAATAACTTGATCTCTCTCAGCCAGCCAGGTGCTATCAATCCCAGCATGCCCTTCACCTCCTCCCCAGATGCTGCACCTTCCCAGAATCCTTTGTCTCTCATCATGTCCCAGATGTCCAAATATGCCATGCCCAGCTCAACGCCTCTTTACCATGACGCCATCAAAACCATTGCCACCTCGGATGATGAGTTGTTGCCTGAGCGCCCTCTGCTGCCAGGCTCAGGTGAGAACTGCGGTTTGTTTGGTTTATCATTTGGATGATGCATTTATGAGCTTCTTGTTCTCACTCTTCTCACTTTCTATATTTTTTCTTTCTCTCATACCAGGAGGAAACCACCTACCACCTCAGCTGCACCTACCACCCCACACTTCTGCTGACTCCCAAAGCCCCATGGGCATGGGCCACCCTGGGCAACCTCCACTATCCCATGATCCCACAGGACCCATGATGCCTTCCTCTCCTATGAACTTGGCGCCCATGAACACTATGCTAATGTCGGCTGGAGCCCAAGAGCCAGCAGGCCCCAGGAATGGCTCTCCCATGCTCTCCCAAGGCCAAATAGGTGGCTTTCCAAGACTCCAGCCTCCCCAGCCGGGGCCCATGCAGTCTCCAGGCCTAGGACTGGCCCAGCCATTCCACCCAGGGATGTCTCTTCCACCACCCGATGATGACTTGCCGCCCCAGGCTGGACAGATGCCTCTTCTCGGGAAGAGCCTGCCTCACTCTCGCGCCACTTCGGACCCATATCCACCCATGCCACAGGGAGTAGCTTCAGTCTTGGGAGACCCAGACCTGAGTGAAGTTATCCGCCCCACTCCCTCTGGGATCCCGGAATTTGACCTGTCCCGAATCATCCCATCTGAAAAGCCCAGCAGCACCTTACAGTACTTCCCGAAATCTGAACCTCGGCAGCCACATAAGCCCCCACAGGTGCCACCCTCCAATCCTCACCTTATCAATCTTCAGAACATGATGGTGGAGCAGCAGAGCCTGCCCCCTCCTTCCCGGCCAGGTCTAGGCCTCCCTGCAATGCAAGGCCAAAGCCCAGGACCTGGGGCACCTAGAAACATGGCTGGACTGCCAGTGTGCCACCCTGGACATATGATGAGCAGGACAGGTATGCCACCACCTCAGCAAGGCATGATGGGAAATAATCTACACCCACATCATGGGATGATGTCGCCCCACCAGCAGAGCCTCCTGATGATGCAGGCCAAGCAGCGCAGTGTCTCCATGTCGGGGGACGTGTACGGACCACAGGGGCCTCTGATGGGCCCACCGCAGCCTGGCATGATGCGACACCGCAGTGTTTCACTGGATGGTTATGGGCCCGGCAGTATGGCCAACCTGCCTTTCTGAAGACACCTTCCACGTGTGTGCCCACTTGTAGTGCTCTTCTTTATGTCGTCACTGTAATTTCTCGTACTCTCGTTAATTAGAATATTTGAATTTTTCAAATGGAACTAAACGAGAATAAAGTATTCGGGTAACCTTCCCATGTGCCCAGGACTGCAGGCCACTGAGGCTCCCATTTTATTGTTTCGTCTTGTGAAGCCTAAAGAAAGCCTTTGAACCCTCAAGCGGCCCTCCTTGCGCCTTCCTTCCCTAAACCCACTTTCTCTGAGGTGCCAGGCTGGACAAGAAGCCTGCTCTGTCATGCCATGGTTGCCACCTGCTGGTCACAGTGGAGAGCGAGCAAGCAAGCGAGAGAGAGAGAGAGAGAAAGTGTAAAGGGAATTGTGACTCCTCTCTGTTTCCATGGCACCCATCAATCGGGGGACTGCCCACCTAGTCTGATGCAGTGCCTACGTGCCCTTTGATGGATTGTGCCAGCATTGGGCACTCCAGCAGGACAGGATTCCCAATTTTTAAATTTTTTTTTGTTCCACCTGGCACGTAACGAGGGTAGTCACTCTGTTTCCAGTTGTTGGCACAGCTGGCACTTCTTCAAAGTTCTTTTGCTTTGCTTTTCTAATAAAATGTGAGAGAACCGAGCCCAGTCTGTCCATAGTCAATAGTGAGTATGTCTCAAGTGTGTCCCCACCGAGTGACCAGTATGCCCCTAAAATGTCCCCAGTATCTGACACACAAATTCACTGAGTCTGCACCCTGTGACCAGAATGTTTGTGGGGGCCCCTCAGTGTAGCCAGTCCTGTATTATAATTATTCTGCCATTTTTGTATCTTCCATATCTTGGCATCATTTTGATTCTGAATGTACCTAGATCTGGGCAGGATAGTAGTCACTGTGGTCTTGTGACTCCAGGGCACTGGGATCGATTCCAGGCTGGCAAAAGGAAAGACTGCTCTCTATGTGATGTTTGCATGTTCTCCCCATGTCCACATAGTTTTCCTCTTGAATCCCAAAACTGTGTATTATGTTAATTAGTGATTCTAACCTGGCCTCCTGGAAGTGGGTGCCCCTTAGTGAACGGGCACCATGTCCACAATTGTCTGGCCTGCTGGGAGTGAGTGTGCCATTTAATGGATTGGTGACCTGTCCACAATTAATTGATGACTCTAGTCTGACCTGCTGGGAGTTAATGTGTTAATGTGCCTTCTATTGGGCAGCCACCCTGTCCACAGTTATTTGTGACACTAGCCTAGCCTGTTAGAAGTGACAGTGATCCCTAATGGACTAACACCCAGTCCACAAGTTATTGGAGATCCTAACCAAGCTTGCTGGGGTGAGTGTGTCCTCTAGTGTACTGGTACCTTTTCCTCAATTATTAGTGACCTTGGCCTTCTAGATGTAATTATTTTTCTGTCCACATATAATTGGTTATTCTAACCTGGCCTGCTGGGAACTGAATGTGCCCTCTAAGAGACTGTAATCCTGTCCATAAGTAATTGGTGACCCTAACCTGGCCTGCTGTATGTGAAAGTACACCCTAATGGACTGTCACCCTGTCCACAATTATTAGTGACCCTGACCTGGCCTGCTAGATGTGACTTTGTCCCCTAGTGGATTGGGGCCGTGTCCACATATAATTGGTAACCCTAACCTGGCCTGTTGTATGTCAAGTAATTGTGTGGTCTCCTGGGAATTAATGTGCCCTCTAAATGGGCTGATACCCTGCCCACAATTATTGTTGACCCTTGCCAGACCTGCTGGAAATGAGTGTGTCCCCTAATAGACCAGCACCCTGCCCACAATTCATTGGTTACCCTAACCTGGCCTGCTGGGAGTGACCGTTCCTTCTAATAGGCTAATGATCTATCACAAATAATTGGTGACCCTCATGTGATTTACTGTAAATGAATGTGCCCATTACTGGACAAACAACCTGTCCAGAATTATTAGTGACCCCAACCTGGCCTTCTGGAAGTATGTCCTCTGATGAGAGTGACACCAGCCTGACCTTCTGGATGGGAGTGTGCCCCCTAGTGGACTGCTGCCCTGTTCACAATTATTTGATGACTGATCTGACCTGCTAGGAGTTAATGTGCCCACTAATGCACCGCCACCCTGTCTACAATTATTAGTGACCCTGCCCTGGCCTGTGATCCCTAAAGGACTGGCACCCTGTCCACAATTAATTGGTGATCTTAACCAGGCTTGCTGGATGAGTGTTTCATCTAATGGTCAGACATGCTCTCCACAATTATTAGTGACACTAGCCTGCACATCTGAGTTTGTGTGTGTGTTGCCCCCTAAAATGCCAAGTGTGGACTGCTGACCTATCCTCAATTGCTTCCTGCCTTGCACCTGATGCTGCCTTTCACCCTACATTTGTCTTGGACTCATCCAGTAAGTGGGTGGGTGAAAGTTCTCTGCACTTTATTCCATTTTCTAAACCCACTTATTCCAGGGCAGACTCACTGGGCACTGAAGCTGATTTCTCAGGAGTTGGGGGTAAGATGGGAACACAGCCTGGATGGTGCGCCAGTGCATTGCATGCCAGGCCCACTTACAGTAATGGGTTACCAGTTAACCTCCCTAGTATTTGACATAAGAGAGGAGTATAATGAGAAACATCTTGTGCACCCAGGAGAAGAACATACAAGTACAGCACCAGAATTTGATGAATTCAGGGCACCGAAGCAGACAGGTAGCAGTGCACACCCTCAGATCTTCATCCAAGTGATAGAGGAAGGGGAGCCAATGCCTCCAAAGAAGCAAAGTAGCATCCTCAAACCTGCTTCACCTCATTCAGAATCACAGTGGGGCTGAACCCTAGGCTGGCAGCAACCACAGGTGCCAATATCACACTCACACACCCTTGAAATTCTTCTAATCTGCATTTTTTTGAGATAAAAACATGGAAGACTATAGAAACACATGAATATTGCACACATTTAATAATTTGAACCCTGGACAGGTGAGGTAGCAGCACTAACTAATGTGTCACTCAACATGGTTTCATAACCCAGTCCACCAGCCTACTGTGTTAATGCATCTCCTCAACAAGACCATCAAAACACTTCCTAGAATTGTTTATCAGTCTTCTCCATGATGAGAGCCACTTCATGGTCCTTAAACGTCATTTCCTGCCTGGTTCAGGTCTGGACTTTCAATCGGATATTCCTAAAGGTTAAATGTCATCTCCTTTAGCCGTTCCTTGGAAGACTTCTTTGGAAAGGTCATTTTGACGTAATTGTGTTCATCGAGAGACAGCCTAACGTCTGCCCCATACCCTGACTCACGTATAGAGAATTGTCCATATTCAGAGTTGGTAGACGTGGGAGACCACTGGGATGAGGTTCTTACTGTGGAATGAAGGGTTTGTTATTGACAAGACTTCACCAGACCCATCGTGTTCTAGTGTTGACTCGTCCTCCGCTCCACGAGAATCACCAAGGTGCTCTAACTAACCATCTGTTTGACTCTGTCTTCCTGAATTCTTCTTCAATCCTGATTTTTTACTTGGAGTGGGGCCTAGATAGATGAGGAAGGAGATTCCTGGATATTCCATCTGACTTAATCCTTGGTTGATTGTCATCCTTGACTCCATGAGGGTTTTTTATGTTTGTATGTTTTTTCTTTCTCGTATACGAAGTATAGGGAAAGTATTGGAATTCGAAAGATTCGATGTCGAGATTTTAATGAATCTCAATGTTTTAGACCTCCCGGACTTTCTCGTATATGGGAAAGGGAAAATATTGGAATCCTCCAAAAATTACATTTTGAAATTTTGATGAATCTCAACGTTTTAGACCTCCTGGAATTCGAAAATACCGTTTTTGGAATTTTGTGCGTGTGTGTAAACACGATAACGTGAGTCCGCTTTCACTTTGGTCAACCAAATTTTACATACAAGTATTAGGTACAAAACGTAGATATCTTTCAACTTTTGGGCTATTTCCGTTAACCTGAAGTGATACTTTAACTTTTATTCATGCAGCTGCAGATTCTGATTTTTTTATAATAATTGTTCAATATATTATTAATTTGATTTGATTTGTTGCTGATGGTTCTTTAATTGTACATAATATAAAAATATAATAATTGTCTTGCGGTGTACTCCATCCATCCATCCATCCATTATCCAACCCGCTATATCCTAACTACAGGGTCACGGGGGTCTTCTGGAGCCAATCCCAGCCAACACAAGGCACAAGGCAGGAAACGAACCCCAGGCAGGGTGCCAGCCCACCGCAGGCAGTTTACTCCTCATCCCCATATCTGAGTATACGAGAGAGTCATCTGAATTTTGGGCCTGTACCCTCACTGAGTCCTAAAGCACAGGCCTGCTCCGCACCACTCCACGCCAAGATGTTCCTGAATTTGATCAAACGCACTAGGTGGCTATTAATGTGTTTGTTAACAAAACAAAGATGAGAATTTGGTGACATTTGCTCACGCAGGTTCTTTTATTTATTAACATTTGGATGAATATAAAAAATGCCATCATCAGGATTCAGCAGCAGGTTATTAAGGGCCAATAGTTTTTCACAGAAATGAACTTTCTTAATATACTGTGGCTGGTGTGTGTCCTTGCAGCCCATAGTGTATGTGGCCATCATTTTGTTAAGAGTCCAATATATCTTCGACTAATGGTCCATAATTACCCAGTATGCATCAAGTGGGTCTGTCATGCACACTGCAGAATATCTCCAATTCATGGCAGATAAGACCACATTGTTTGGCCAGTATACGGGTGGTGAGAGTTGTTGGTCAGTTTTATGTCCAGAGAGCCCATAACATATGTGGCTATTAAATGCCCAACACAGTCATAATATTTGCAGTCAGTGAGTCTGCAGCATGTACAGTGGTGATAAAATTAGACAACCACCTACAGGTCAGGTCAGGTTGGGGGGCAGGCACTGGTACAGCGTGTTGCTGCACCTACCACATGACGAAAAGGCTCAGGATCCTGGTTGGCAACCCCCAGGCAGAACCCTCCAGAAATGACCATCTATCTACTGCAGCATGGTGTTACGTGGGCATCCCCTTGGCCTGGTCCAGCCACTCGGGTCCTCAACACCCGGATCACCCTCTGTGAATCGTGCCACATGGCCGACGCTCCCTCACAATGCAAGTAATGTGCCTCAATCAGGACTCCATGATCAACACAAAGTCCAACCAGCGGTACCCAAGAATTCTCCGAAAAGACACAGTACTGAAGGAGTCCAGTCTTCATCTCAGGTCACTGGATGGCGTCCATGTCTCACAACCATATAGCAAGACAGGAAGCACCAGGACTCTAAAGACTTGGACCTTCGTCCTTTTGCATTGATAGAGGGAGCGTCACACACCCCTTTCCAGTGACCTCTTGACCCCCCATGCTCTCCCAATCCGTCTACTGACTTCATAAGAAGAGTCACCAGAGACATGAATGTCACTGCAAAGGTAAGTTTTCAGTGATGAAAATGTATCATGTGACACATTTATTTGCGTTAAAGCCCTTTTTTTCCGACAAAAAGTGTTTCCAATGTAGTTTTTGCGACATCTGAAGTATCGATATGGAATTTATGCGCTAAAGTTAAACGGAAAAATATTATGTCGACATGTACAACATTTTATCGATAATTAGCATTTCCATCAGCTAAAATTTGAAGCGCTAAATATTTTTTCGCAAAAACTCCTTGGATGGAAACCTGGTTATTTTTACTTCCATAAGATTAGCATGTGTTTGGCTAACTTCGATGAAATATTTGCAAGTTTTTTTTTTTTAAGTGCTTTAATAACTGTTAAAATGTCTTGTATGGTTTTTGGTAGTAATTCTAATCCCAAAAACAAAGAATAACTCATTTATTCTTATTTATTTTTTTATGTAAAGAAACGATTAAATATGTTTTAATTTTTAAAAATCTCGTAAACGAGGACACTGATGAAGTCAATCTGCGCGAGACGAACGTATTTTCATCCTACAAATATTATCCCGCTGTTAGTTGTATCATGAAAATAAACCAATACACAGTAAATTATTTAACTCAATTTGGTAATATTGGCTACGCTGCCAATGTGGTGCAGTCGCGCCACATTATCACCTGATCTACTGTTACCCGACTGTTCGCGACAGATACCGATACGTCTCGAAGTTTCTGGATTGAAAATACGCGACTATAAAAGCAGCAGCAGCAGCGGCGCCGCTCGTCAGTTAGTCATTAGATCTATGCCTTAAAAATGTTTTATTTCAATTTTAGTTATAATGCATTCGTTGTGATTATATGCTTGCAAATTTAAATTTGAAATAAAAATGTAAAAAATTAATTTTGATGTCTTGTTCATTTATTCGATGCCCCCCTTGTACAGCTTCAGCGCCCCTCAGGAGGGCGCGCCCCACAGTTTGAGAACCGCTGCACTACGGACTTTGGCTCTCTTACTTAAAATCCCAGACTGGCTCTGTGATGATGTGGAGGTCAAGGCTCTGTGTGGGGGTGTTTTTGTGAGTTTGTGCTGTAATGAAAGAAGAGACAAAGATAAAGGTTTGGGGGTCCATCCCATATATTTTATATACAAATGTCGCATAATACTCTGCCGAGTAGTCACATGTGACTTAGTCACCAAACAGGACTGAGTGTAGACGAAAGCTGGTGGGATTTTGTAGCTGAGGAAAAGGAAGAGGCAGGTCGTCTAGAGGGAAAAGCAGAAGTGAGGTCATCGGAGGGTGTGGCCTAGAGCCTGAAGAGAAAGTGAACTAAATCTTAATTCCTCCTATAGGGATGGAAGAAGAGGCATTAGTACACCTGATTAGCCCCGCATACCGGAGTTTCAGCATTAAGCAGACCCCTAACACCAGCAAGCCCCCAGTATCTTTCCATGGCCTGAAGGACCACTGAGCCCGTGTTCAGCAAATCCACTGCTGCTGTGGTCAGAATGCGCGTGAGATCCAGTGATTGACAAGGAAGACCCCGCCATGTGGTCTGTAATTTTATCCAGTGTAGTGTGACAGTGTCCAGCCAGTTCATGTTCAATGCCATTTTATTTGTCCAGTGACTCCATAGACCATCTGGCCAGTATGTGTCCAGTAAATCAGAAGCATAGGTGTCTAGAATATTTGAGAGGCCAGTTATCTCATCAATGAGTCAGATGTAAATGTGTGCAGAGGGGTCCCTATTGCTCCAATGTTTGGCCAAAGTGGTACCAATGTGTCTGCAAAATAGTTGACCATGTTTGTGCCCAGTAATACCCTAGCAGTGAGCCCTTGTGAATGACAGCCAGTGTATATTTAGCTGAAGACCACTGTGTGATGTCACAGCTGTCATTGTGCCCAGAAGTGGCTCTCACAGGCAGAGCACTGACCCTTCGCAGAATAAAAGAGCAGACAGGCAACGGAGTGGCACAATACCTTTATTGACTTGTTGATTATTCCTTGAAAGCATACATTTTTTATAGTATCAAAAAAATAAAAATTAAAACAAGTGAAAGGTGCTATAAACACACAGTATCCTGGGACTCGCTGAGTGTGGCCATTTGTTTTGAGCCAGGAATTTACAGAGCAAAGCTGGCAGGCAGAGACGTAATTGGATTTAGCATAGATGGATGCCAAGCTGAGAGTTGAGAGGCTGGGCATAATAGGCTTTGGGACAGCTGGACAGGCTGGCATAAAATGAGAGTCGGGCAGTCCTGCAGAACTGTTTTTGGCACAGTGGGAAAGCTTGGCACGAACTGGAAACCAGACAGCTGGACGTGACTGGCATTTAGCGTAGAAGGGTGGGCAGGCCATGGCTGTTTTTTGGCACGAGTTCATTTTGGCACAGCTTGGCTGCTTCTGGAAGTGTACAGCAGAGGAGAGCATATAACAGAGTCATGAAGATGGTCCACAGCTCACCAACAGCTGGTTTTTGAGCTGACAGATAATCTTAGAAGCTTGTACCACTGGTGGTGATGCCCTCAGAGAAGGATATGCGGCGCCTGTCCCCCAGCTTGAGGTCCTTAAAGGTAGCTTTGTGCAGGCAACCCAAGTCTCTGAGCATCCGCAGCACGTCATGTCGAAACTTGACTCCAACAAAGGCGTAGAGGATGGGGTTGAGGAAGCAGTGCAGATAGCCGATGCCCTCTGTGATGATGAGTGCGTGACTCCGGCCATCTCTTTCCTCACAGCTGTTGTCCTTCAGAACATCCAGCCTGTACAGAGTATCCAGAAAAATGGTCACATTATAAGGCACCCAGCAGATGCAGAAGAAACCTGTCACCAGAAGAGCCACCCGGATCGCTCGATGTTTCTCCAGGCTTTGCTGTGTCCGACACAGGGTTGTCACAATAGCCAGATAGCAGTATGTCATGAAGGCCAAGGGTAAGAAGAAGCCAAGCACATTGGCAAGGAAGCGGCTAATCGGGTGCCAGTAACTGCCAAGGTCAGGGTAGCTGGCGAAGTTGCAGTACAGGAAGCTGCTGTTGAGGTCAACACCTTTGTTCACAGACAGGAACACAGCATCCGGCAAGGAGATGAACAGACAGAGGAACCAGATGAAACCACAGATGAGATGGACGACCTGGACGCGACGGAGGCGAAGGCTGTGCACAGCGTGCACGATGGCCAGGTAACGGTCAAACCCGATGCATCCAAGGAGGATACTCCCGCAGTGGAAGTTCACTTTGTGCATGATGCTCACCAGTATGCACATAAAATTGCCAAACACCCAGCCATGCGTAATCTCCACCAGCTTGAGGGGTAGCGTCAGGGCGAGGAAGAGGTCTGCCAGGGCCAGGTGCAGCAGATAGTTTTCTGTGATGCGCATGCAGCGCCTGTTCCGCAGCAGGATGACCAGCACCAGCATGTTGCCAGTGGTGCCCAAGATAAACGCAATGGAGTAAACCACCATGCAGAGCTTCCTCAGGCTGTCTGCGGATGTGCCACTGCACACGTGGTTTTCATATATCATGAAGCTTGTTGGTGTGGAGTAGTCGAAAAACCCATCGAGCTGTGGGGAGAAAAAGGAAAGAAAGACAGTTTGGGGAAATGCTACATGGCAGAAAACATGGAGAAACCACCAGAGATTAGCCACCGAGTGGAGACAGGAAACTGAAAGAAGCTCTCCAGTGCCTTGGGAATTCAGGGCACTGCATGAAGATACAGTAAGGTATAAAACTGGCTCAAGCCCAGGAAGCAAAGAGCTATGGGGGGACCTTATCAGAGTCAGGTGAGGTTAAAGGTAGAGTCCCCCGGGTCGCTGCTCTCTTTAACATACATAAATGATCTTGATAAAAATATAAATAACAAGATGGCTAAGCTTCCAGACAATGCAAAATTCAGAGATCATTACAGAGGAACTTGGATAAAAGATGGGCGTTGGCAGGCATTGAAGGTGGGAAGTGCAAACGTTAGAGTTGAATACACAATGGGAGGTCTGAAACTTGAAAATACCCCTTATGTCAAGGACCAGGACTCATCAGTACCTGGTAGTTGATAGTATCGTATCTCGTGTGACCGCTCCCTGCAGCCATCACTGCTTGAAACCACCTCTGATTCACAGAGCCAATAAACCAATGAATTCACACTTGTTAAATGCTATCCCATTTTTCCAGAAGGGCCTGACCACGCTGCTGGCCACTGGCAAATCCAGAGTCATCCCAAAGATACTCTATGCAGAGCCGTAGCGTGGTTGATGCGAACTGTGCACCCGCACCAGGCGCCGATCTTCGAAGGGCGCCAATCGACGACGTGGTTGTTTCGGGTTAAAAACAATAAGAAAAAAAAAATATAAAAACATTAGTATCACTGAAATTAGTCAAACTTTTAAAGATATCTCCATTTACTTTTTATGATTTTGCAAACAACTTGCACATTGAAATGTGTTTATATTGTCTTTTACAATCACAGCCGAATTATTGGAAATTAAAGCGCAGTTCTAAGTAAAATAACAATGAGAATGACGCACTGCTTGAGAACCGCCACGCCCACTAATATGCAAACGCTCCTTTCTTGTCGAAACAGCTATGCTCAACCAGTCCTAGTGATCCTCTATCGACTCGTCATTTTTACGATCTTCAATGGCAAATGAGAGGTTTACAATTTTAGCAATAGTATCCATTGAACACGAAGTCGCATCTTCTTTTGATTATAGCAGTATAATTCAAGATTTTTCCACGTGTAAAGCTAGCAGAATAAAGTTTTGAATGTTTGTTTTTTTTTTCTTTCTTTAATTGTTCTGTATTTGCATTTATATATATTTTGTTAATATTTTAAAAATATTGTCATTTTTTATGTTAATAATCAATTTTGCTTTGCTCCCTTTAGCCCACCACAACACATATAACTATGCGTACAATCTTTGTTTATTGACGGTTTTTGATGAAATTTAATATCTGAGTTCCAAATACGGTTCTTTGAAGCTAAGTAGGTTTTGATCAAGCCTGATAGGGCGCAAAGCGTTCGACCGTTACGGCCGAATTTTGTTCTGTCCTGAATCTTTATTTTTTATATATTGTGTTAATTTTATCAAAAGTATTATCATTTGTTTATGTAAATAAATGAAATTCATAAATACCATATTTTTGTTTTCTTTGTGAATACAATAAATGTTTTATCCATTTTGATTGAAGAAGGGCGCTTAATTCGGCGCCAAGCGTCGTTTTGCCACGTTAAGGCTCTCACTCTATGGAAGATAATGCAGGCCAAGGCAGCACCTGCACTACTGCATTCATTCATCTGAGCTATTGTGACCATGCCAGCTGTGTGTAGCCTGGCACTTATTGTGGTCTAAGTGTGAGCAGAAGAACTCTGATAGAACAACATGGTGCCTGTCCATCACTGTCATCTCACTGACGTAGCCACTATGTCTGATAGTAGGTTCAGAAGTAGTGTAGGTGGCAAATGATATGAAACATTTTCTTAGACTGGCCTGTCTGTTCGTTGTGGTCACTCAAGGATGACTAGATCTTGGACAGTTCAATGAAACCCTGCCTGGACACCATGGAGTAGCTTAATCCATAGTGGCTGGCAACATCAGTGCATGATATGCCAATGTGGTCCTCTCCCTTATTTCTGCTGACATGTGTGGCATTATGAAATGGATAGAAAATGGAGCAGAGTCTTTGTCTTGCTTTGACCTCAGACATTCTTAAAGGTGACCTCATTAGGCTTTGCTGTAGATGGACCTTATGGGTAAAAATGTCCCTCACAAGTAAAGATAAGAAAGACTGCTGCTCAGAGGGCTGAAAATAAATTAAGAAATTTTTGAGAAGGCAGCCAAGCTTGAATGAATTTTGTCATTCCAGGAAATGAAGTCTTTCTTGTTTCCAACAGTACTTATAAATGATCTCTATCTAAATATATGATACATTGGTTAGTTTTGCAGAAGAATGAAATGGGAGACAATCTGGTATCAGCTGAATCATTGCCGATGGACCTGGACAGGGCGGAATTCAGACTTGGGCAGATGAAGTTTACTGTAAATAAATGTGAAGTGTTACATGTAGGAAGTAAAAACATGAAATGTGAATACACAAAGAAAGCTTTGAAACTTCAGAGCGCACGTTATGAGAAAGACCTGTGAGGTGATGGTGGACAGACCTCTGTCTACAGCCAGACAGTAGGAGCAATTAAGAAGGCTAGCAAGATATTACATGGAGCTCTCGATTTATAGAATACAAGCAAAGGGAGGAATTAGGTAATGTTAATGTGTCCCTCCGAGGTCACTGCTGTCTTTAATATAATATAATATAATATAATATAATATAATATAATATAATATAAT
>JANRMT010062802.1:17662670-17680077 GCA_026402145.1 Polypterus bichir lapradei
ATATAATATAATATAATATAATATAATATAATATAATATAATATAATCTTGATAAGAATATCAATATCAAGCTGGTTAAGTTAGAAGACAATACTAAGATGGGTGGAATGGCAGATGATGCACTGGATTGAGAAAGTACTTAGGCCCCTTTATTTTCCACAGACTTTATTACATTGTAAATTTCATTTTGAATGGAAAAATTTGCCATTTTGCCAATCAATCTGCTCTCAATAACCCATAATGACAAGATGAAAACGTTTCCAAAAAATTCAAACATGAGCGTCAGTAGGCTTTGCACCCTTAGGAACCAAGTCGCCCAAACTCTTCACTAACATTTCAGGAATTCTTTACCTCTCTGATGCTGATCTTTCTCATTCTGAAATAGGTTATTATGATAGCAATGACGAGAAGAATTCAGAATTCATTGCAGAATTTGAGGGTCCCTCTAGAGTGCTGCCTCTTTCTCTCTAATCTGCACATCTCATAACAGGCTTAAATTTCAAGTCTGGTATTTTTTCATCAAGCCATTTTAGCTCTAGACCATTCTCAAGAAACTGTGGCACACTCAGACACACACACATCATCATCAAGATATCAATGTTTTCGGTATCATGGGACCCTAAAAAGTTGAGCTCCATCGAAAACCAGAGATTGAAATTTTGGACGAATCTAAAGCTTTCGCTCCTCCATAGGTTATGGTAGGGGATGACGCAAAGCAAAAAGTGAACGGTTTGAATGCTTTATGATGGCAGTGTAAGTGGAAAAGCTCTGAAAATTCAGCCTTGTCGTCCAGGCCAAGTATTTAATGTAATCTATGTTGAAGTGGATGGATAGATGCATCTGCTTATAAGATATGATATGCTGACACATTCAACTGGATTGTCTGAGATGCATCATCAGTGATATGTACCCAGGCATCCTTGGGGGTTTCGGGCCTTTAAACATCAGACCCCCTTGCCCTGCAGACATGGCCAGAGTACTTGTGTCCCTGTGGTGTTGATTCATGGACCAGCCCTCTTGAATGAAAGCTATCTAAGCTCTTTACACAGCCTCTGTGATGGTGTAGATGCAGAATTTGAGGGTTCCTCTGCTGCCTCGTTCTCTTGCACGATTTGGCTCAAAAATTAATCCTCACATTATCATCTTATAACAGGCTGAAGTTTTGGTATTTTTCCGTCCAGCTGTTTTAGCTCTACCGTCCTCAAGAAACTGTGAAACACAGACAGACACATACCCATCATCGAGATATCAATGTTTTCGGTATCAGGGCAGTGATATTTTTATAATGAAAACGAGAACTAGAATTAAAAATATTGTTTTTCATTTTACATGAAGGAGAACTGAAATTAAGGCAAAATGTGATATGTGAAAGAACTAAAATCCATCCATTATCCAACCCGCTATATCCTATCTACAGGGTCACTGGAGCCAATCCCAGCGTGCAAGGTAGGAAACAAACCCCAGGCAGGGCGCCAGCCCACCACAGGGCACACGCACACACACATATTTAGGATCATCAATGCACCTAACCTGCATGTGTTTGGACTGTGGGAGGAAACCCACGCAGACACGGGGAGAACATGCAAACTCCACGCAGGGAGGACCCGGGAAGTGAACCCAGGTCTCCTCACTGCGAGGCAGCAGCGCTACCACTGCGCCACCATGCCACCCAAGAACTAAAATGAGAATAAAAATTGAGTCAAAACAAAGAAAACAGTAATAGCATTTTCATTTAATCTGGTTCAGTCGTGCAGAGGGATTGTTTGTGGGTCGCCCTGAGCGTCCAGTTACGTTGCGCTGTTTACTGTGCGGTGATCTTGTAATTTGGGCTTAATAGTCATGTGGCACAACTTCCATAAAGGACTGTTGTTTGTTTGTTGAGCACATTGGTTCGTCAGGTTGAAACAGTAAGCACATGTGGTTGACAATGGCGAGTTTTGCACAGATGTTTGCTGGTAGAAAGTGTGGAAATACTTTAATTACAGTGCAGATGATAATAAAAGCAAATGCAGCTTGTGAGAAGAAGGAAAGAGCCTCGTGTTTCAGTGCAGGACCAGCTGGATCAGTACTTAGTGGAAGTCCAGCACTTCTCTGACACCATGACTGCACTTCAATACAGGGACGTGCAGTCAGGGGTGGCAGGTGAGGCATAATGAAAAGGCAAAAAACTAATAATAATAACATAAAATAAATTTGTCCACTGGTCTGTGCTATAAATTTGTTTTCTATATGACTCCAATAATTTTGATAATATTTACAGTCAAAATTGCTGAATTTGCACATTTCCTGATCAAATGAGAAACGCTAGGTACAGCAGCGACAAGCCTCACCTCACCTCGGGCTGCGCTCTCCCTCACATACACTGGCTTGATGCCTGCATTGACGCATGCCTGTTGTTGTCTCTCTGTATGTCGCCAATATAATGTTTGCAGACAAATTTATTATACAACCTGACTTTCACAGTCTGGCTAATATCTTTAATCAATGTGTATGACATATTTAGTCTTGCTAATCGGACGTAAAACCACAGGGAAAAGGCGCAAGGTGAGGCAGAAGGTACTGTACCGCACTGAAGGGGGCTCTTGTGAGCCCAACAGGTGCTTGTTGCTGCTGTTTTTCTACAGAGAGGCTCCAGGCGCCGATAAGTTAGGATTGTATTTCATAATTATAATCAGTTTCAATTACTTTTTGCATATAAAGAGTGCTTTTGTGTTTACTTTAAAGTATAATAATACTTTGTGGATGTCAAATATGTATGAGACAATCAAATCTGAGTGAAATTGGGGAGCATGCACTGGTACAGTCCGTTGCTGCACCCACTACACAATGAAACAATTCAGGGTCCCGGTCTGCAACCTCCCAGGCAGATACGCGGTCCAATCCCACCTTCCAGAAACGACCCTCTATCTGCCACAGCCAGGTGTTACGTGGGCGACCCCTTGGCTTGGTCCAGCCACTAATGGTCCCCAACAATGAGGATCTTACGAGCCGGATCACCCTCAGGGAAACGCGCCACATGGCTGTAACTGACGCTCCCTCACAATGCAGGTAATGTGCCTCATTCGGGACTCCATGAGCAACACAAAGTCAAACCAACGGTACCCAAGGATTTTCCGGAAAGACACAGTACCAAAGGAGACCAGTCTTTGTCTCAGGTCACTGGGTAGTGTCTATGTCTCGCAACCATATAGCAAGACAGGAAGCACCAGGACTCTAAAGACTTGGACCTTCGTCCTTTTGCAGAGATATCGGGAGCACCACATACCCCTTTCCAGTGACCTCATGACCCCCCCATGCTCTCCCAATCCGTCTACTGACTTCATAGGAAGAGTCACCAGAGGCATGAATGTCACTGCCGAGGTAAGTAAACCTCTCGACGAGGTCAGCACTCTATCCCCAGACAGACTCACTGCTGATGGCCGTGCCCGAGAGGTCATTGAAGGTCTGGATCTTTGGTTTTTATCCAGGACACTCGCAAGCCCAGACACTCAGACTCCTCGCTCAGTCTCTCGAGCGCCCCGATCAGAGCCTCTGCGAAGATCACAGCATCGTCAGCAAAGTCAAGATCCATGAATCTTTCTTCACCAACAGATGCCCCACAGCTGATGGACCCCACGACCTTGCCCAACACTCAGTCCATACAAGCACTGAACATAAAGTACATTATATTAATTATTTTTGGGGAAGGGGGTCCATAGCTTTCATCATATTCTTAAAGTGGTATGTGAATCAAAGAAAAGGTTATGAATCACTGGCTTAAGCGATGAAATTTAACGTGGAAAATGCCAAACCTGCCACCATCCCCAGAGTTCTCCCTCCAAGTTGGCAGACCTTCTTGCAGGATAATGTCAAATCCAGGATGGAGCAATTGCAGGTTAAAAGCCTTGCTCAAGGGCTCAACGGAGTGGAATCACTTCTGGCATTTATGAGATTTGAACCAGCAACCTTCTGACGGCCAGCACAGACCCCTAGCCTCAGAGCCATCACTCCACCCATAGGCACAGTGGACTGGTCACTAACTACAATCCGGACAGTGGACAGAAGCCATTAAGCAGACTACTACTGCTACTACTACAAGGGGCATTCAAAAAGTTTCCACACTTTTTTTTAACTCTGTTTATTATGAATTTTAAAAACAAATGACATCACTTTTCTACATAGTCACCTTCATTTGTGATGCAATTTTCCCAACATTTTTCCCAGTTACTACTCCCACCTTCACCGTTTCCAACAAAAATATAAAAATGTGTAAACTTTCTGAATGTATCTTGGACCATTACTACTACTACTACTACTACTACTACTACTACTACTACTACTACTACTACTAATAATAATAATAATAATAATAATAATAATAATAATAATAATAATAATAATAGCACACTTTAATATAGCACCTTTCTTGTGATCAAAGCGTTTCACAAATATTCAAAGGAATGCAATAGGAATGTAAAAAAAGATTACAATATAAAGCTGGATACAAACTAATATCAAATAAATAATACAAAAATGCATAAAAGTCAAAGTTTTGAATTAGATTAAGAAACAATAAATAGTAAAAAGGAAGAGAGCCATAAACAAATAATATTTAATTAGGGTTTTGGCACAATGTGTAAACTACAAGTCAAGGGGGTTCTGCTTAACCCGTTTAGCTGACTAATGAGGCCTCACCTGGAGTGCTGTGTGCAGTTTTGGTTGCCATGTTGTTATAAAAAGACATAGCAGCACTAGAGAAAGTCCTGTGGGAAGCATCTAGGACTGAGACTGAGCATGGGAAAGGTGCTATATAAATAAAATATACTATTATTGTTATCATTACAATTTATTAACGGTACTGTGTAAGTTAAGAGAAAAAAACCAAAGGAGCTGATATGTTTTAGTTTAACCAAATGAAGAGTAAGAGGTGACCTGACTGAAGTGTTATAAACGTAAGCAGTCCAATGGATCCTGGTTATTATTTTAAATGAGTTCTTCAACAAGAATGTAGGTCCCAAGGACTAGAGCAGGTTTTGATAGTCTTAAACTCGTCAAGGGGAAATTTTGTTCAACTTTTAGAAAGTTTTCTTCCCACTGACAACTATATAATTTACCCCATATTGTGCACTCTTACAAATAAAGGTGCCAGAGTGGTTCTTCAGAGCGACGCCATAGGGGAGCCATTTTTGGTCCCAAAAAGACCCATTCAAGTGAACATTCTAGAAAGAACCTTAATTTATTTAGATCTGTAAAAGGGCTCCATAGAGTAAATAACCATGAATAGAGGATAACACATCTGTGAAATGCCAATGGGGTCCTGATTTTAAAAAGACTTGCTGCACACAGTGACACAGGCTAAGTTCAGGTTTTCTTAATCTGTTTGTGTCCTACAGGTAGTCTACCACGCATTAAAGATTTTGGGGGTTTCTACATATTAGGAATTTCAAACCACAAAAAAACAACATCATATTCAAAGACCCCATCCCAGAATGTATGGAGTAAGATCGATATCAATAATAACTCGTAACAATTTAATCAGATTTACATTTCACACGTCGGTTGTGTCGGTTTTATTTTGGTTTTTGCCTTTTGCCCTTTGGAGTCACTGTTAGGGGGCTACGTAAGAAGCACGATCACTGTCAAATCGTTCCACCGTTGTGGCACATGCGTAGTAACAAAAATCGATTGTTTCTTCCTCGATAGAGAATGTCTCGTGCGTCCAGTGACGTATTTTTGACAGTTTGTTCACCCTTGAAAATTGTACTCGTAATGTTCAGAAGCGAGCGTAACTTTCAGAAACAAGTGTCATTTTCAGAGACGCAAGCGTAATTGACACGCGTGAAATGTAAATTTGACTTAAATTATTACGAGTTATTTTTGACAACGATTTTACTCCATGCTGAATGAAATGGTTCTTTGTAAAGCAATAGAACCACACAACCCTCTAAAGCAGGGGTGTCCAATGCGTCGATCGCAATCCACCGGTAGATCGCAAAGGTAGTGCAAGTAGATCGCGTTGCATTCAAAAAAAAATTTTTTTAACGTTACAGTAGTCTATCATATATCCTCCCTATGGCATTTTCCACTTGATTGACATACAGGGCGGCCAATCTGAGATCTCTTTTCTTCTAACACACTGGTTATCCCGCATGCACGATCAAACGCTCGAGCTACTGTAAAACTCCGGCTATGATCTAGTTAGCCTTCTAATTTATATCGACTAAAGAAGGGATTTAAAAAAATGTTTGGGGAGGGTATGGGCTGGATTTGAAATTGGAAGAGGATTTTTTTTCTTTCGCAATGTCACAATCGAAGTGCGTTTGTCTGATCTGTCAATCTATCATTGCTATTCCAAAGAAGGAAAATGTGGAAAGGCACTTTCGAACTGTTTATCAAAACTACGGAACTGACTTCCTTCCGAAAAGCGATCTGAGAAAGAAAAAGGAGAGGGAATTAAAATTGCAGTTAATCGAACAGCCGTCATTTTTCACTCGGCTGAATTCAAAAGCTCCTTGACTGCATTATTCGGCTCTACTTATTTATGCGAGTCAGCCTTTTCCCACATGAAGATTATTAAATCCAAATACTGTAGTGACCATAAATGTATTGAATTGTTATTGTGCCATAAAGGTTATTCAGTTATGCAAGGTACGACAACTTATATTTTATGTATAAAGTATACTCAGTGTGTATGTGTATATATGTGTATATATATCATTTTTAATGTAGGTAGATCATTTCGACCTGGTCATTTTAAAAGTAGCTCGCAAGCCGAAAAAGTGTGGGCACCCCTGCTCTAAAGAACCATTATTTTTAAGAGTGTAGGTTGATTGGCAAAATGTTCAATTAAAAATAAAATCGACACCACAATAAAGTATGCAGAAGGTGAAGGGGTCTAAATACTTTCTCAATTCCCTGTTTTTTGTACGTTAGATATTCGGTGGGCGGCATGGTGGCGCAGTGGTAACCCGGATTCGCTTCCCGGGTCCTCCCTTCGTGGAGTTTGCATGTTCTCCCCGTGTCTGCATAGGTTTCCTCCCGCATTCCAAAGACATGCAATTTAGGTGTATTAGGGATTCTAACCCTAGTGTGTGCTTTGCTGGTGGGTGTGTGTGCGCGCATGTGCCCTGCTGGCGCCCTGCCCGGGGTTTGTTTCCTGTGTTGGTTGGGATTGGCTCCAGCAGACCCCCGTAACCCTGTAGTTAGGATATAGCGGGCTGGATAATGGATGGACAGATATTCGGTGTCTGGAGCGAGTACATCTTAACTTGCATAAATGGCGCCCTTTAGATGGATTGATCAGCTCTGCCTACCATACATTAAAGATTATTTTTATTTTTCTAACATTCAATTGTGTCGGTTTTATTTTGTTTTTTGCCTTTTGCCCTTTGGATCCACTGTTAGGGGGCTATGTATGAGCCATAAACAATCACAATCACATTAACGATCACTGTCAAATCGTTCCACCGTTGTGACACATGCGTAGTAACAAAAATCGATTGTTTCTTCCTCGATAGAGAATGTCTCGTGCGTCCAGTGACGTATTTTTGACAGTTTGTTCACCCTTGAAAATTGTACTCGTAATGTTCAGAAGCGAGCGTAACTTTCAGAAGCAAGTGTCATTTTCAGAGGCGCAAGCGTAATTGACACGCGTGAAATGTAAATTTGACTTAAATTATTACGAGTTATTTTTGACAACGATCTTACTCCATACTGAATGAAATGGTTCTTTGTAAAGCAATAGAACCGCACAACCCTCTAAAGCAGGGGTGCCCAATGCGTTGCCCAATCGCAATCGACCGGTAGATCGCAAAGGTTTTGTTTTTAACGTTAGTCTATCATATATCCTCCCTATGGCATTTGCCACTTGATTGACATACAGGGCGGCCAGTCTGAGATCTCTTTTCTTCTAAAACACTGGTCATCCCGCATGCACGATCAAACGCGCGCCCTTCAGATGGATTGATCAGCTCTGCCTACCATACATTAAAGATTATTTTTATTTTTTCTTTGTTTTAGGAAGTTTTTCAAATCACAAAGAACCAACTTCATATGCAAAGAACCCTTCCCAGAATAAAATGTGTCTTTGTCAAGAACAATTTACACAGTTATTGATAAAAGAAAGCAAATTTTTGCTGATGCCTTTTCTGTCTTTTTTATCTGCTGTCTTTACAGTTCTCCGGAGGCGGGATAAAGCCGCATTTTGTGATGATGGTCTTCAGATAGGAAATGAGAGGCCGCCCCCTCCCTCGCTCCCTCGCTCGCTCGCAGGTTTGTCGTTGCACATAAGACGCCCACGCTGGAAGTCTGGCATTGATTTTCGGTACTTCCTATCCTTTCAACATACAAACTGAAAGTAACAGTAACGTTTAGTCTACTGAAATGCATTATGATTTCAGAATTAGATTTACAAGGACGTTTGTTCTGATGGAAGCAGCTTTTTAAAAAAAAATAAAATAAAATAAGGTAAGAACCACGGATATTTGCGAGAAGTAATTACGAAACAGAGGGGTGTGTACATTTTTAAAGTGTAAGAGTTAGCGGGTATGACATGAGATCTATGTTACAATAAACAAGGTGCACAAATGTTTCTTAAAGTAGAGTGGCGACCCGTCCAGGGTTGGTTCCTGCCTTGCGCCCGATGCTGCTGGGACAGACTCTGACCCTTGCGAGCTGCAGTTGGACAAAGCGGGTACGGATAACGAATGGGGAAAAAAATCTAATCTATTGCAGCATAAAGCTAAAAGAAGCAATCTGGATCTAACAGTCAGTTTTTAATTATTATCGCTGTGAAGTGCATGCACGCTGCAGCAGACATGCGGCCAACTCAAATTGTAAGTGACACGTAAAAACAACCGTCTAACTTGCATAAAGACGGGTATTGGGAGATAAGCTAGGTTGGCCATGTAAATCATTCTATTTGCATGTCTATTACTCACAACTGCCACTAGAGGAGGCCGCGTCTCGAGTTTACCTATAAAATAGTAATAATCTGGACAGGGCCCTTTTATGGTGACGTCATTACGCTTCTACGTCCCCAAACTGCATAGCAAATACCGCAACCACGTGTTCATCATCAGGCGAACAACTGGAGGAGTTTGTCAGGAGCCGAGTAGGTGGTGTTCATGACGACTAATCGATTAAGGCAGCGATGGTGGCAGAAAGGCTTTTTACACGAGATTCATAGAGAAAGCACTATATGCCAGCACCGACCTGTTGCAAGCGTCAGAGAGGTGGTCACCAGCTCATATGTGAAACTTTAAGGCCAGGCGAATGACTTTGCACCTCATATCGTCATAGCTTCGGGTTTCTGTTGTTTTTGGAATCCCATCATAGTTGTGGTTCCTGGACAGCCATTCTCCCCACTGGACTAAAAATTATCCTCTGATAGTATAAAGCTACTGTATGTATTAAAGGCACCCGATGTCACATACATTTAGAAAAACACTTAAAGTAAGCTGCTTACCTTATCGGACTTTAAATTATTTTATTTTTCCTACACACTGGAAGGATTTTGTGAATGATGAAGAAAGTGGGAATGTTCCATGCCTTTTGATGCTTTCTATACCACGTCAAAGGCTAACCTCACAACTGATGAGTTGAAGATGAAGGACAGTCCTGGGGTAATCAATAACTTTAAAAGACATTCAGGAATAACACAAACTTATTCATGTTGTCCATTAAAGATGACGTTTGTACAGATACTGAGTGGTCTTCAGCAATGAGAGAAGATGGGCAGCTGCAATTCCTACTTTTACAACAACGCATGTTCAGGTTGGTGGTGTTATAGTCTGCACTGATATAAGTAGGTAGAACACAGAAAATCAAGACAACTTCACATTTAAAAACCACAGTCGTTTAATGGCACTGCTTGACAAAGAACCATTTCATTCTGGGAAGGCCTCATAGTACATGAAGTTGGTTCTTTGTGCCTTGAAAATATTCCTAATATGTTGACAAAATAGAAAATACTAGCCAACCCGCGACATACCATACGCCGCATAATCAGGCCGGTTTTTTAATGATTTTTAAGCACAGGGATAAAATTAACATTTGAAAAATCGGTAATGTAATAAATCAGCAAGAAAAGCAACATTGTAACAATGCACGGAACGAACCAACACACAATTGTGAGTGACTGAAAACTGGCAGACCGCCATCGCGCCTTCTCTTCCCAGACGGTGGACGGTGCTCAGGCGCGGAGGGTAGAACGGGAGGAGAGGAGAAGGACGCCCATTCCGCTCCCTCCGTCATGCTAGTCTGCTGATTTCTCGTTCAGTATGCACTGCCTGCTCATGTGCCCACCTCCAACTCGTCACTTGAGTCGTTGTCGTCTTTGCACAGTCCAGATGCACCTGTGACTCACGTGTTCCGTGTTCCTGCAGGAGCATCTAAGAAGATGCATGTTTGTTGCGGATGCGAATTGCTGTATGTAGCGTGTAAAACAGTTTGCTATGGTGCACGCGGTCGTGCGTCGTAACCGAAAACTCGGTTTTTAAAGACTGCTTACTTCATTGTGTTTTAACCTCAGTTGTAAAGGATTGTTTTATGGATCCCATGGGATACCCCTCGCAAACCATTTTACACGCTGCATATGGCGATTCACCTCCGCGAGAAACATGCCTCTATGAACAGTCAACGTGGCTCGGAGGTGCATGTGGCCTCTAAGACAGACGAATATAAATGACGCAGTTTTTTCTGTGTCGTCGCGTCCGAGTTGGTGGGCGTGGCTCTGCGAGTTGTCGTCGTATCCAATGGTCTTGGAGTTGGTGGCCGTGGCTCCTTCCTGCGTGCGCCATAGGTGTCTTACTTGTCGGCGGCTTAGTGAATCCACGCCCCTTCGGCGTGCTTTCCATGGGTGTCTTGCCTTAGTGAATTATATATATAGATAAATACTGGTTGTTTGAAAGCATTTCATGGTTCCTTTCTGGGCTGTGTGGCTCCTCATAGAACCGTTGCTTGACAAAGCACCATTGCATTCTGGGAAGGGTTCTTTGCATATTAAGTTGGTTCTTTGTGATTTGAAAAATTTCTTAATATGTATAAAAAATTAAATCTTTAATGCATGGTAGATGACCTAGCAGGACACAAACAAATTAAGAAAACCTGAACTTAGCCTGTGCTACTGTAAGCAGTAAGAGCTTTTTAAAAAGCAGGGAGCTATGAATATACAC
This sequence comes from Polypterus bichir lapradei, assembly GCA_026402145.1. Taxonomy (NCBI): domain Eukaryota; kingdom Metazoa; phylum Chordata; class Cladistia; order Polypteriformes; family Polypteridae; genus Polypterus; species Polypterus bichir. The sequence continues at coordinate 17,673,824 of JANRMT010062802.1, forward strand.
AAATCTGTTACCATCTACTCGTGGTTATTTACTGTATAGAACCTGTTATGGATCTAAATAAATAAAAATTCTTTCTGGAACCTTCCTGAGGATAAATCTTTTTGGGACCAAAAATGGTTCCCTTTATGGCATTGCTCAGAAGAAGCACTTTAGCACCTTCTTATTTAAGAGTGTAGTAGGAACGATACAACAGGTCAAGAAAAGCTTACTTGAGCTTGTGTGGTTGATACAGTGTGAGCCCTTTAAAAGTCAGGAGCCTTTGGTATTTCAAAAATGTGTTATCATCTATTCATGGTTATTTATGGAGTTTATCACAAATATAAGTAAAGTTTGAATTAACGTAAGTCGCCCTACTTCGGGGTGTTCATAAGAAATGTAATGATTTACTTCATGAAGTAGAACTACATAATCAACAAGAAAAGCTGCATCAAATATCTCCAATATGAAAATGTGTGGTTCAATGTAATTGTTTAAAGTTTAAATAGTCTTGATTGTAATAGAAATTCATCACTTTTCACTCTCTGATGGAGATCCATAAAGGACTAGATGCTTAGTAAAGGATCAAAAATAGCATCGAATTCATAATCACTGAATTCGATAGTCTAAAATGATAACCCTTGTGCTGATGTTTGAAATTTCTTGTTATTAACCTTCTGGAAGTGTCTGGTACAGTCCTAGGACCACTTGGTGCACACAGATCAAGAGCAGCGTTTGGGGGTGACAAGTGGGGTCGACCGCCCCATGCCCTGCTTCTAAGGGGGCCCTGCTTTTGAGTTCCACGTGTCCCATTCGAGAGGATTTGTCAAGTTATATTCTCCAGTATATATATATTTGAGATGCTTCTAGGAGGAACCCTTTTAAAATCCTTAATTCCGTACATGTATGTCTTTGAAAACATTCCATAGTCCACCTTCATCACCTGAAAAGGGTCGCCAGTGTAATCCCTTCCGATAAAAGGTATAGCCCATTAGTCGCTGGGTTGGTTTCTCCAAGCTATAGAAAAAGGCATTGCAGATCCAGATTAGACTACGAAGATGTCATCCACGACTTTTCCAATCAGAAGGCAAGAAAAGTGGAGTTTCATCTCTGAACCTGGAAACTGGTAAGAGATTTCATGATGGTACCTCTACGTTAATTTCTCACTTCCTGTCAAAACACTGAAACTCACATTTTATTTGTAGGCCATAAACATGTCCGAATATTAATGTACAGAAACATGTACTGCTAATGATAACCAGCAGACATGACATCAACGTGAGTTATGACTGTGACATCCTGCATATTGAGACTCAGAGTAGACTTGCTTTTCTAGAAGAGACCCTGCTAGTTTCCGCATGACACCCCACCACATTTCGCATTGTTGTGATATTGTTTTAATAGGTTATATTGTTATATTTTGATAAAGTCCATGTATTATCTTGCAAAAAATTTAGCTGAAAATTGTAATGAGAAAATCCGGTGTACATTAGCATTACTTTTATTAAATTCACATACAGTCCACACATATCAGTAACAACATTTAACATAACCGGCCCCACATTGGGGTTGGTCAGGCCGAGGCCCCCGCAAACCCTTAAGGTCGCCTGTGATACAGAGCATAAGAAATCTGAGATACGAGAGGAGTCAGTCCATCGAGCCCGTTTGTTTAGCTATTAGCTAAGTTGTCCCAACATTTTATCCAAATCTAGAAAAATCTAATTTCACAAATGTTATAATATTCATGATCAGCAACCTCAAAATGGCATAAGATGACGCTGCACGTCTATGTCACCAATCCCCATTTTTTCAAAGTTTTGTGAGAGGAGTAACTTTGACCCCTTGTGTCTCAGTAGGGCAGGGGTGCCCAACTGGTTTTCATTCTAACCCTTCTCTTAATTAGTGACCTGTTTTTACTGCTAATTAACTTCTTTTGAATTCATTTTATTTGACTTGCTCTTGAAGACCCAGACCCCTCAATTGTTTCTTTTTCTTTAATTAGCAGATAAACAATAATGAGATACAATATGAAACGAAACAGGACCAGCAAACTGTGACCATCATACAATATCTGAAAATAAAGAAAGGTGAAGGTCTCAGCAATGCTGATCTGCTCTTAGAAAAGAGAAAATCCACAATTTCGGAATTGTCTGCTATTGCACAATGAGAGCAGCAACAAGCCATGGAATTAAAGAACGTGTTTAATTAACAACAAGACTCAATGCCTCATTAAGCAACTGGTTGGAGTGAAATTGGTTGGAGTTTGAGGCCCTGACTTAGTTTGTCTTCTGTTGGCTCACTCACTTCACATTTCACTTCTGTTTGGGTGCCATTTAAGGAAAGAAATGAAGCAACTCAGAGGAACGATAAAGAAATTCAGGGAAACATTTCTTAAAAACCAAGTCAATTAAAATTAATTCAAAAGAAGTTAATTAACAGCAAAAACAGATCACTAATTAAGAAAACGGTTAGAATGAAAACCTGCAGCCATTGCAGACCTCCAGGACTGGAGTTGGGCACCCTTGCATTAGGGGGTCAGCTGATGTAGCCTGCACAACTTCAGGTCCTTGTGGTTATTTATGCTGAAGGCACCCACTGGTTTATTCTTTATCATCCATCCTTTTTTGCTTATCCAAGATCGGGTCGCGGGGGCAGCAGCTTGAGCAGAGATGCCCAGACTTCTCCCTCCCCGGCCACTTCTTCTAGCTCTTCCGGGGGAATCCCGAGGCGTTCCCAGGCCAGCCGAGAGACATAGTCTCTCCAGCGTGTCCTGGGTCTTCCCCAGGTCCTCCTCCGGGTTAGACGTGCCCGGAATACCTCACCAGGGAGGCGTCCAGGAGGCATCCTGATCAGATGCCCAAGCCTGATGCTCTCGATGTGGAGGAGCAGCGGCTCCACTCTGAGCCCCTCCCAGATGACTGAGCTTCTCACCCTATTCTTTATCATAAGGGTATCATTTCCTAGAGTATGGTCCAAAAATGGCCTAACATGATGGTTGTTCAGGTCCAGAAGGCCAATATACTTGAGAAATCCTAAAATGCTTGCATGACTAGACATCAAGACAAGTGGAACAGTAATATGTCATATGTGTTGGGATTTCTAGTACCGTTATGTCAGAAGGCTTGGGACAAAAGAAACTGAATTGATTTCAAATCAGTGACTGTTACAAACACAATAAAGGGTTCTTTCTGGATTCTTCACATGGATGGGTCTTTTGAGAACCAATGGTTCCCCCTATATGGCATTGCTCTGAAGAACCATTGTGGCACCAGTGTGGATATGTTAGAATTTTTCAGAAACTAGATAGTTGCACAACTCTGTTTTTATGCAGTAAATATTATACAAAAGATTAACTAAAAGGTATATTCACACATTATTTTGATGTTTCACAAAGTAAGAAAACAACCACACCCAAGTAAGTGGGCCATAATGCTGTTTTCAACCTCGTATGACAAACCGCTTAATAAAAGAAGACGTGCCATCTGAAATAAGCAGATTGTTCTCAATTGTATTGTGTTTAATTTTACGGGCTGCCACTGTATTGAACAAATGACTCAACACAAGCGATTCATCTTCTTGTTAACACTAATCAGAGCATCAGAGCGATGGCTAAAGCTCCAGATCTTAAAAGAAGGACTGAGAATAACAGCTTCTGATGAACTTTTCATGTGTTTTTTAAAATTGTATACCCGAAATCTTTATGCGTGGGTTCCTCAAATACACTGATTTCTTAAGTTTGGAACGTAAGCAAAGGAAAATACTTTTATGAACACAAAATACAAGTGCAAACTTGAGTTTTTTACATTTTGAAGTATGCTTTTAAAATAAAGTGGTTCTCTGGAGCGATGCCACACTCTTAGAAGTAACGGTGCCACAGTGGATCTTTAGACCAATCCCCAGAAGGGGGTCATTTTTGCTTTCCTAAACACCCATCCACAAGAAAGCTCCAGAAAAAACCTCTCTTTATTTATTTAGGTTCCATAAATAGTCATAAATACCAGTGGGTTCCTGATCATTAAAAGAGTCTTGCCGTGCAACAAGGTAAGCTCAGGTTTTCAGGATCTGTTGTATTCCAGGTAGCCTATACCATACATTAAAGATTTCTGTTTTGTTCACATAATCAGAAACCTTCTCAAAGCCCAAAGAACTAACGCCATATTCAAAGACCCCTTCCCAGAATTAAATGCTTCTTTGTCAAGCAATGGCCTACAAGGAACCACACAATCCAGTAAAGTGTTGTTACAGAACCAGCATTTTTAAAAGTGCAAGAAAACTTACATAATAAGATTAGTCATTAGTGTGAATAGCTGGTTGCATGAGCTGTTTGCTGTAAGAACAGTTTAACCACAGCACAATGTCAGAGACCCTGCCCACCGTTTAATTAACTTTTGTGGTAAGAACAGTGCCCACTGTTTATGGCTGGCATCTCCAGAGAAAGTCACATAATGTCAGCATCACTCATAGCAGCAAAACATCTAAGACCATTTCACATTAAGATTTACTTTTTCTTAAGAACATAAATATTACAGAGAAAAGAAAACAAATTAAAAACTACGGTGGGCACGTTCGCTCGCCATGCAAGACAAAAAAATATCAATTCTAAAATGGCACTTCGTTGGGTTGTCTGGTTCCTCGTAGACCAACGGCTTTCATTCTAGGAAGGTTTATTAGCCTAAGAAGTTAGTTCTTTGGGCTGTAACAAGGTGGTTAAAATGTGGACAATACGGAAATCTCCAATGTCTAGTAGGCCACCTATCAGGATCCTAACAGAACAAGAAAACCTGAGCTCAGCCAGTGCTATTGACCTTTAAAAAGCAGGTACACACTGGAGTTTCACAAGCCTAGCATCAGTTATTCATGTTTGTTAATGAGATCTGTTACCGATCTAAATTAAAAATAATACAAAAAAATACGGAAGATTCGTTTGAGAACCAAAAATTGTTCCCCTATGAGAGTGTTCCTTAATTTTAAAATAAACTAGCCATCATTTCCCTGAATAACACACATCAAATAATCGGTACAAAAATATTCATTATTTAAATACAATGAATAGATCAAATACTGACTGTACTCGCCCGCAAACAACTCTTATAATACTGAATCCATTAGACTTTTCAGTTGCTAACGTGGCCATCTGTGACATTCCCACGTTTAATAGGTAAATTAAGGAAGTGCGGAGATGAATGGCTGGGGTTCCGTTTGCAGGCAACTGACTCGACTAGAATTCTTTACTGGAGAAGGCGGGGCGAGCTGTTCTGCAGTTGTCTGCGCGTTCTCGTATTCTGTAGCTCGACGTCGAACACGCCAGAAAGAGTTTTGGGAAACCTGAGGATGTTCATCGTTTCACTTTTAAAAAGTCGAACGATTTTCTTCAGTAAGTAGCCAGCTTTGTTTCCAAGTGCCATTATAGCTCACGGCTTTATGGTTTCGTTTGGTGGTGCCACAGCGCAGATATCACACCTAATGCTTGACGGTAAAAGTAAATCTGGACATCAGAGAATCTAGGCTCTTTTTATTTAAAAACATTCCTGTTTGGTTCAGGTCTTTGAGATGAATTGTGTGAGGTTGTAACGGACGTGGAGTTTTGAGCAGGTGGTGCTATACGGGTCATTTGAGGAACTTGGCCATGTTCGCTTTCTTCATGAAGCATGTACAGCAAAATTGCCAGTGTTAAATTAACACTTTATATAGATGTATAATATTTATTATACGGTGACGTGTCTCGCTATTGCATGGGCTGTGGTGGGATTAAAGCAGAGTTAGCAGTGGAAACTTGGGGAATGCACTTTGTGTCAGGGCCAGGGCCGGTGCCACCATTGAGGCGAACTAGGCATTCACCAGGGGCGCAGATCATCGGGGGGTTTTGGATTTTAAACCCAGCCGCGTTAGCTACAGAATAGTCGGGTGTCATACTAAAAGGCTTGGCCTAATGCGCAAAATAACCAGGCTCTGGCACTGGGCAGGGCACATCCCCAGAGAGAGCTGAGTGACAGGACCAGGGTGTGAGAGGGGAGCAAATGGTTAAAGAGCAAAAAGAAGAGGCAGACAAGCAGAAGGATACCTGTTTTAATTATTATTATTATTATTATTATTATTATTATTATTATTATTATTATTATTATTTTGGAAGTGTCCCCGTGACCCATGAAGTGGCAGGGCACCGTTTATATCGCGATACACGAAATAAAAAGCCAGCCCGCATTTTGAAGATTCCCCCGGAGAAGGGGCTCCTGTGTGCCTTATTTGACAGCTCATGACAATACTTTAAGTATATATAT
>JANRMT010062802.1:17688453-17700916 GCA_026402145.1 Polypterus bichir lapradei
TAATAATAATAATAATAATAATAATAATAATAATAATAATAATAATAATAATAATACATTTTATATATAGCGCCTTTCCCGTTTATGAAAGCGAAGGGGCACACGCTCTGTAAATTCCAAGTAATGTACTGAATGGAGCACCGTTGCTGATGGGACGCGACACTGAAGGGGGCCCCCGCTCGTCTAAGTTTAATAGTACAGACTTCTCGCTTTGGATACCGAGCATCCATGGGCTCCAATTTGCAAGACTTTGACCGTCACTGGGTACACTAAAGATTTCTGTTTTGTTCACATATTAGGAACCATGTTTAAAGTCCAAACACCCATATGCAGAGAGCCCTTCCCAGGATGAAATGGCTCTTTATCAATCACTGGTTTTACGAGGAATCACACAACCCAATAAAGAGCCACTAAAGAACCGTTATTTTTAAGAGTGGAGTTTACCGCATGGCATTCCATATATAAAATAAAATTCATTCAGTGTAGAATCATGAAGAAAAAAAAACGAAGTAGACAGATTAAGTCCATATAAACAAAAAAGATGAACTTTAGGAGACCGCAAAGCAAATCAGCGGGACACTAAGCAGAGAGACAAGAGGCATCAGCTGTTTGTTACGAAATGGGCGTAGAAAGGCCACCTTTAAAAAGATGTCCAGAATGTCTATTTAACTCAGTAGTTTAATTTACTTGCACGATGTAATACTACTACTACTACTCGTACTAATGCTAGTAATAATAATAATAATAATAATAATAATAATAATAATAATAATAATACATATGTTTTCAAATCCGCATATAGTCGCTTATATTAATTTCTCACAGATACTTGCGCATCTCCGTACAGCACATTAAAGAGAGAAAGATTAGAGTAAGAGACAAGCCGTCTTTAAGAAGCTTGTTTTCAGGTCAAGGCCATGCAGTTTTTAAACCCGGTACCCACCTCTAGTTTGATGGAACGCGGGATGTCGTAGAGACCGTCCATCCCGCAGGCTGCTGTGCTCGAGTCTGTGGCAGCTGCTATCCCGTGTGCGTTCGCTGCTGAGCCTCCCACTATGCTGCGCTCCAACGCACCGAGTCGTTTCCTGGCAGAGCTGCAGTCTGGGTGGAATGTGTTTTTCGGTTCTCTTTTAATGTGTTATGAAAACACCAGCACACTTGTGAGTTTTTTTTTTTTTCTTTTCTTTTTTTTAAGCACCCTTCCTTCCGTTCGCCGCTCCACGCTCTGCAAAATGAACGAATCCATCATATTATGACCGTTTTTTTTCCCCTTTACTTGAGTTCCAGGTTCAACTGAACGTGGTTCCTATCCCGCTCGTCTCAGGTGCTCCTTTAGACCCCTAGTATAACTATGTCTGACTTTCTTACTTCTTATCGCTCTTAAAAAAAACAAGGTGCCAGAGTGTTCCTTCAAAGCGATGGGGTCCATTTTTGGTTCCCAAAAGACCCTTCCACATGAAGGTTCTAGAAAGACCCTTTGTTTGTTTAGATCTGCGACAGGCTCCATACATAGCCATGAATATAGTTGGTAACAAATTTGTGAAATACCAATGGCCCCTGATTTTAAAAGGACTGTTGCAACATACAATAATACAGGTTAAGTTCAGGTTTTCTTAATCTGATAGTGTCCTTCTGTAGCCCACCATACATGAAATATTTCAGTACTTACTAGGACATTTATCAAAGCAGAAAGAACCAACTTCCTATGCAAAGAACCCTTCCCAGATTTAAATGAGCAGCCACACAACTCAAGTGCCATTAAAGAAGCAGTATTTTTAAGAGTGTACCCCAACCTGACCTAAATGAATGTCTTTTCCACCTCCAAAATTTCAAACAACTTTACCTACACGTATTCTCCTGCTTCTTTTTATAGACTGTTTCAAGACAAATTTCTATAAGTAAATATCTGGGAATATTGAAGATCTTCTTTCTTCATAGCGGAGACCACACAATATGTGACAAATGTCAGATATGGGAGGACATTTCCACTGAATATGAATTATTTACATCGCAGCAGTACTACACTGCCTTGAGAAAGAATTCAGACCTCTTTACTTTTTACACATTTTGTTATGTTAAAATGATTTAAATTCATCTTTTTCCTGATCAAGCATTGCTTAATACCCCAGAATGACAAAGTAAAAACAAGACTTTTTAGGAACCAAGTTACCCGAACTATTCTATGACATTTCAGGAGTTTTTTACCGCTCTGATGTTGACCCTTCTGATCATAAAATCCATCATTACAATAGCAATTGACAGAAATAATTTATAATTAATTGCTGAATTGCAGTATTTGAGGGTTCCTCTAGAGTGCTGCCTCTTTCTCTTGGATGATTTGTTTCAAAATTTAATCAGCATGTCATCATCTCATAACAGGCTTAAGTTTCGAGTTTGGTATTTTTCCATCCAGCCATTTTAGCTCTGTCCTCAAGAAACTGTCTCACACACACACACACACACACACACACACACACACACACACACACACGCACACACACACACACACACACACACACACATCATGGACATATCAATGTTTTTGGTATCAGGGGACCTTAAATTGTTAAGATCCATCTAAAGCTGTTCCAGTGTGGTGCTGAGGCGTCACCAGTTGCTCCTCATGCATAGATGATAGCTTATGGTGGGGATGCAAATTTATTAAAAATAAAAAACTAAAATATTACATTAACTCAAATGCTCAGATCCTCTCCTCAGTACTTTGTTGAAGTCCCTTTGACAGCAATTACAGCCTGGAGTCTTCTTGGGTTTGACACAACAAGCTTCACACACACCTGCAGGAATTTTCTGCCATTCCTCAGTGCACATCCTCTCAAGCTCAGTGTGTAGCTGGATGGAGACCATTAGTGGACAGCAGGTCTCTCCAGAAAATGTTTGATTGGTTTCAAGTGTGGGCTCTGGCTGGGATACTCAAGGACATTCACAGAGTATACCCTAAGCCATTCCTGTGTTGTCTTGGCTTTGTCCAGTTGAAAGGTGAACCTTCACACCAGTCTGAGGTCCAGATTGCTCTTCATCAGGTTTTCATTAAGGATATCTCTGTATTTTGCTCAGTTCAACTTTCCCTCAAATCAGAGTCTCCCAATCCCTGCCACTGAAAAACAACCCCACCGGCTGAAACACCACCATGCTTCACTATTGGAATGGTATCCCCCATACTTGATGGTTAGAATTGAGCCCAGACATTTCAGTCTGATCTCATCAGAACAAAGAATTGTATTTCTCATTGTCTGAGAGTCCTTTAGGCAAAGCCAGACTGGGAAGCTTCTTCAGGCCAGGAATCCCAAGTCTAACCCAGGCCACATAACATATAATACAATACAATACAATACAATACAATACAATACAATACAATACAATTTATGTTTGTATCACCCAAAATCACACAAGAAGTGCCACAATGGGCTTTAACAGGCCCTGCCTCTTGACAGCCAACCAGCCTTGACTCTCTAAGAAGACAAGGAAAAACTCCCAGATCCAGATTGTAGGGAAAAAAAATGAAAGAAACCTTAGGAAAGGCACTTCAAAGAAAGACCCCTTACCAGATAGGCTGGGCGTGCAGTGGGTGTCAAAAAGAAGGGGATCAATGTAATACAATACACAGAACAGAACACAAGTAATCCTCAATACAGTATAATAGTAAAATAAAAATTGTACACGTATGGAGCAGAATTTAACAGTAGATGATATCACATAATAGGATTTGGATTTATTCAGAGTCCTGGAGACCTCAGCCATCAAGCTGCCTCCCCCAATTGGCCATTCCACAGCCGAGACAGTGCTAGGCCAGCCAATCTGATGAAAGGACCCCCTCTACCCGAAGATTCCTGCGATTCTCCATCACAGATGACTTTACCGTAGGCAGGCAAAACAACTTGGCAGGTGGGCAGTGGCACCAAGTGCCACATTTGAGTACCGGGAAGAGAAACAGAATAGGTGAGGGTTAGTAACAAATTCTAACTATCATGTCACTTATGTTTTAGTGCTAATGACTAACTACAGAGATGCAGTCTGTACAGTTAATCAGCAGCTCTAGTCAGGGTGTGCTAAACTGAAGCAGTGAGTCTTCAGCTGGGATTTGAAAGCTGAGACCGAAGGGACATCTCTTATAGTAGCAGGCAGACCACTCCACAGTTTAGGGGCCCTGAAACTAAATGTTTGACCTCCCATTGTTATTTTATTAATCCTAGAAATCATAAGCAGACCAGCATCTTGAGATCTTAATGCACGCTCTGGTTTGTAAGTCATGATAAGTACAGACAAGTAAGCCGGACCTCGGCTATTTAATGCTTTATATGTTAAAAGGAGGATTTTGAAATCTGCCCTAAACTTAACCAGGAGCCAGTGTAAGGATTTAAGAACTGGAGTTATGTATTCATATTTTCTTGTTCTTGTAATAATTCTGCAGCTGCATATTTTACATCAGTTTTTTTTATACAGGCACAGACTCAGAAAACCAACAAACACCATTTTGTCTTGGAATTTTTTATGAATGAGGAGACAGTAGATTCAGCTTTTACACATACATGTCACTCTTAAATATTAGTCTCAAGACAACCTCTAATAAAGTGTGGAACAACACTTCATAAATAAATAAACCATGTAGTTCTATAATATTTATATCAAAACAAATGTACAAAAAGCATTGAACCACAAAAAGTAGTTGTCAGTGGAATTCACAGTGAATAGAATATGTTTGCATTTTCAACTCTGAGTCTGGAATCTACACAGCCGAGCCGCAGTCAGTGTCTGGATGGTAATGCTGAATGTTCTTCCACAAAGTTTGAAGTGTTGGTCAAAAAAGACCACTTTGACTTTCTTCAGTAGACAAAAGACTCAAAAAATGTCTCAGTGCCACAGAATTCTGTCAAGCATTTTTTTAAAGAATGCACTTAGTTAACAAAAATAATGAAACATTTCGTGTAGCCTATTCAGTCACTCTCTCTCATCATAGCGCTAAGGTTTAACGGTCAGAGCGCGAGAGACACACTTTAAAAATATTAAAGTAAAAACAAGTCACGTTCATTAAAAAAACTTATTATGCAATAAAGAACAGGTACATTTAAAAATCATCCATCCATCCATTATCCAACCCGCTATATCCTAACTACGGGGTCACAGGGGTCTGCTGGAGCCAATCCCAGCCAACACAGGGCATAAGGCAGGAAACAAACCCCGGGCAGGGTGCCAGCCCACCACAGGGCATGCACACACACACACACCAAGCGCACACTAGAATCGCCAATGCACGTAACCTGCATGTCTTTGGACTGTGGGAGAAAACCAGAGCACCCGGAGGAAACCCATGCAGACATGGGGAGAACATGCAGACTCCATGTAGGGAGGACCTGGGAAGTGAATCCAGGTCTCCTAACTGCGAGGCAGCAGTGCTACCCACTGCGCCACCGTGCCGCCCAACACAAATCATTCCACTCACATACGTGTTTCATTAGTAAAAAATAAAACATTTCGTGTAGCCTATTCAGTCACTCTCTCATCACATCACTAAGGTTTAACTCATAGAGCATGAAAGACGCACTTTAAAAATTAATTTTCCATTTTCCAACCCGCTATATCCTAACTACAGGGTCACGGGGGTCTGCTGGAGCCAATCCCAGCCAACACAGGGGGCAAGGCAGGAACAAATCCCGGGCAGGGCGCCAGTCCACCACTGGGCACACACACACACACCAAGCACACACTAGGGACAATTTAGGATCGCCAATGCACCTATCCTGCATGTCTTTGGACTCCGGGAGGAAACCCTTTAAAAATATAATAATTAAAACAAAACACGTTCATTAACAAGCTTATCATGAAATAAAGAACAACATGTACATTTAAAACACTAATCATTCCACTCACATAAGTGTTTCATTAATAAAAAAATTAAATAAAACATTTTGTGTGGCCTATTAAGTCACTCTGAGAGAAAAAGGAAAAAAAAACGTTAAAAATGTGACCATATGCTACACTTCATTAAAATTTGAAACAAAAATAAAACAGAATAAATACACAGTACCAAATACCAAAATCCATACAACATCCAAATATAATTCAAAGTATATCATAAACTTTTAAACAATCTTCATATATAACTTTAATCACAATAGCACGAGACGCACGCACCTCTCATCATTGCACTCCTGTTTTGCTGTCAGAGCGCGAGACACACGCAAATTCAAAACTTGACTTCAACAAAAACAAGAAACCATCCAACCAGAAAAGAAACCCTCCAACGTTAAACCGAAAGGATTTGTGCCAGCTAAAGAGCAATAACGCCTGCTTGCTTTCCAGTATAATTACATTATATAATTTCACTATTAGTTCATTTTACTGGTTGCTTTGAATGCCAGGCCAGGCCAGGCAGCAGGCCACCGGGAAAGCTCCCGCTGATTGTAAACGTCAGTCCGGCTCTGCCTTTAGGTGCCTTTTTGGAAACTGAAAGTTGCCTTTCATGTGTCATCTGGTCACTCTACCGTAAAGTCCATATTAGTGGAGTGTTGCAGTTGTAGTTGTCTTTCTGGATTTTTCTCCCATCCAACCTGCAGGGAAAAACTTGGGGGTTGGTGGCAGAATTGGCACTCCAGCCACCATTAAAAACCTCACACTGTTCCACTCCATCTGAACTAGTGTGGTGCTGAGGTATCACCCATTGCAAGGCTGCACTCGGGTCCTAATCTGGATCCTGAGTTGGTTTGTGGTGGGTGTGCCAATGCACTGTATCAGTGCGTGCTCCTAACCTCCTCCTCACTTCACGCAGGTCCTCTGAAGCTCAGCCAGCATGAACGTTGAGTTCTTGGTCATCTCCCTTACCAAGGCCCTTCTTCCTTGAAGTTTTAGTTTAGCCAGGTGATCAGCTTTAGCAAGAATTGTGGTTGTTCCAGACCTCTTCCGTTTATGAGTTATGCAGTCCACTGTGTTTTTGGGAACCTTCACTGCTGCAGAATTTCTTCTGTAGCTTTTCCCAGATCTTTGCCTTGACACAATCATGTCCATAAGCTCTGCAGGTAACTCCTTTGACCTCATGGCTTGTCTTTACTTTCTCATATACGAAGTATAGGGAAAGCATTGTGATCGTCTAAAGATTCCATTTCAAGATTTTGATAAATTCCAACGTTTTAGACCTCCATGAGTCAGAAAAGTGTTGGAATTATGCCTGTGTGTGTCTGTGTTTGTGTCTGTGTGTGTGTGTGTGTAAACAAGATAACTTGAGTACGCTTACACTTTGGTCAACCAAATTTTGCATACAAGTATTAGGTACAAAATGTAGATTTCTATCAACTTTTGGGTTATTTCTGTTAATCAGAATTGGTACTTTACCTTTATTCTTGAAGCTGCAGAGTCTGGTTTGTTTAACTTTACTTTTATAATAATTGTTCAATATATCGTCAATTTGATTTGATTTGTTGTTGATGGTTCTATAATGTAGATAATATAAAAATACAATCATTGTCTTGCAGTTTACTCCTCAAAAATCCATCCCCATATATGATACGAGAAGGTCTAAGGGAGACCACTGACATACGTTGTCATCTATTGGACCCTCTATAGACAAGAGGGTGTCTTTCCTTATCAGTCCAATCGATTGAATTAACCACAGCTGGTCTCCAAACAAATTGCAGAAACATCTCAACGATGATCAAAGGAATGTGTTGCACCTGAGCCAGATTTAAAGTATCATAGTAAAGGGTCCGAAAACTTGTCAAGACGATTATTTATGTCTATTTATTTTCAATACATTTTCAAAAACTCATAGCCAATCCTGTTTTCACTTGGTCATTCTGGGTTATTGAGTATTGTTTGATGAGGGAAAAAATATTTCAAGCAATTTCAGCATAAGGCTACAATATAGCAAATTTTTTAAAAATTCGGACGTGAGCGTCAATAGGTTTTGCGCCGTAGAAACCAAGTTACCCGAACTATCCTATAACATTTCAGTAATTATTTATCGCTCTGATGCTGATCTTTCTGATCATAAAATAGGTCATTATGATAGCAATTCAAAATTAATGGCAGAATTACGGTTTTTGAGGGTTCCTCTAGAGTGCTGCATCTTTCTCTTGCACAATATGACTCAAAAACCAACCAGCACATCATCATCTCATAACAGGCTTAAGTTTAGAGTTTGGTATTATTCTGTCCAGCTTTTTTAGCTCTGTCTGTCCTCAAGAAACTGTGACACACACAAACAGACATAGACAGACACACACCCATCATTGAGATGTCACTGTTTTTGGTATCAGCAGACCGTAAAACATTGAGATCCATCGAAAACCGGATATCAAAGTTTTGGACAAAATCTAAAGCTTTCACTCCTCTCCCATAGATGACAGGTTATGGTGGGGATGTGAGATGAGATGTGAGAGCCTGAACTAGAATAGAATGTACAGAATGAGGAACACGGACAACCAATGGGCACATAAGAACAATGTCTGCACAAGAAAGAACAGCCTCAGTGGCTGCTGTAACGGCTCACAAGCAAGCTGGAAAAGCAGAAGCAACAGGATCCAAACATTTGGAATAGTATGCAACCGGTCTTTGGTGATCACCATGGTACTGGGTCAAAACAGAAGAAATAAACCCTTTCTTTTCATCAACATAAAGGTAAAAAATCTTTTTGTAATCTGGAAAGCCAAGGACAGGAGCTGACGTCAGAGCTTGTTTTAAATCGAGTAGGGCCGTGTCTGCTTCAGGGGTCCACTCAATGGAATCTGTCATGGCAAGATCTTTTCCATGAACCAGATCTTGTAAAGGGCGTGCCCGTTCTGCAAAATTTTGGATCCACTGTCGGCTATAGCCAATCATGCCAGAAAGAGATAGCAACTGTCGCTTAGTTTTAGGACGATGCATAAGTCTTATGGCCTCGATATGGCAGTTGGAAAGAGACCGTTCTCCTGGAGTCTAGGTATTGAACTTTTTGTGTAACCAGATGGAGTTTAGAGCGTGAAACTTTATGGCCATTTTCTGCTAGATAAAAAAATAAAGCTTTG
Source organism: Polypterus bichir lapradei (assembly GCA_026402145.1). NCBI lineage: Eukaryota > Metazoa > Chordata > Cladistia > Polypteriformes > Polypteridae > Polypterus > Polypterus bichir. The sequence continues at coordinate 17,697,468 of JANRMT010062802.1, forward strand.
GTGTCCTTTTTACAATTCTCCTTTGAGTCGGAGCAAAGCAACAAATCAACTACACTACCTCTAGGAGGAAGGAAGCCCACCAAATTACGAGCTAGTTCTTGACCATAAACACATTCAGTGTAGCCCTGAGGCATAACTGTCCAAGTCCATCTTTTACCCTTAAATGTGAATGCAAACCAAAATTGAAAATCTGGGTGAACAGGAACAGAAAAGAATGCATTTGCTAAATCAATCACAGAAAACCAGTTTGCTGTTGATGGGACAGTGGAGAGGATAGTTACAGGGTTAGGCACAATAGGTGCTCTCGGGTGAATGGCAGCATTCACCCCCCGCAAGTCCTGGACGAACCTCCTGGAACCATCCGCTTTTTTTACAGGGAGTATGGGAGAATTTACTGGAGAATAGAGGATTTCAACTATTGCACCTTGTTGTACCAAATCTGAATGAACTTTACTAATGCCTTTCTCTGCCTCCACTGGGAGTGGGTACTAAGCTTTATGGAGACGATTTTGGAACTTTGGATGGACAATTAAAGGCTCAACCCCTTTAATAAGACCAAAATCATTTTTCCCTTGTGCCCACAAAGTAGAAGGGAGCTCATCTAACCATGGGAATGTGGGAGGGGGTAGAGGAGGAGATGGTGACATTATAGGGGAACCTGACTCTAACACTCTCCGAACTACCCCTACATGTTCATTTACTTCAATTTTTTGAACCCCTGTGGGAGACACCCAAACACCCTGACCTTCATGCTTCCAGTCTTGCAACATCTCACACTGTCTAACCCAGTGGTTCTCAACCTGTGGGGTTTGCCCCCCAAAGTAACAAAAAGGGGGGCAAGAGGATGTGAAAAGAAGAAAACAAGAATCCAAAATATGAAAAAAACATCTGTTGAAACCAAAACAAATTAACTTAAACTACATTCTGATACTAGAACAATAAATATAGAGTTAGATAAATGTCGATAAAAGTTAAGTAGGTATAATAAAATATGCATCTACATTTCAAAAAATGTTAGGGGGGGCGCTATTAAAACTGTTATGAAAACTCGGGTCGCAAATATGTAAAGATTGAGAAACGTTGATCTAACCCACATACCTAAATCCTTCCACTGGATAGAGTCATTCTTGCCGTAGGAAACGTGTGGGACAGAGCCTGGGAAAAACCATATGTGCTGTTGTTCAGTGAGATGAATGGCTGCTGCAGCTTTATCGTCTGAAAGGTAAAGAAACGTCATTAAAATTGTTTCTTTGGAAGGACAAGTCTCAAAATATGCAGTCCATGACTCATCTAACTGATGATCAAAATAGCTGTACAGTGCAGCTGAGACGGCTGGGTTAAAACCAGAGGAATCTTGATGTGAAGAAAATCATTGTCCTTGAGCACCCATGCTGCATAATAGGTAGTACACTGTAGAGAAAACAGTCCAAGTGCCTGTGAAGTAATATCTGTGCCCGTAAGAGAGACAGTCACTGAAACTTGTAGCTTCGCCATTAGATCACATCCAAGCAGATTCACCGGGCAAGCGTCACTGAGCAAAAATGAATGAGAGACAGTGAATGAGTTTAAAGGTGAAACAACACTTAAAGGTACAGTCTGACGTAATAGATGTGGACCTCCAGCCGCTGCATCAACATTCACAGCCTTCTCAGTGATGAGGATTCCCAGCACCTGGGAAGATTGTAGAGTAGACCTAGTTGCGCCAGTGTCCACTAGGAAGGACAATGATCTACCATCAACTAGGAGAGTAAGCATTGGGTCAGCTTCAGGTTGCCAAGTCAGGGCGGCGTACTGGCCCATCACATCGCCCATCACCGCAGATCCCTAGGGTTGTGGCCACGCCTGGGCAGGGGTCTGGGGCGCTGGCCACTGCACATCACCCCCTGTGCCAGCCTGATTGGATTGCACAGGGCGATTCGGGCAGTTCCTTTTAAAGTGTCCCAATTGACCGCACAAATAACATGCATGTTGTCCTCCATCCTGTGAACCGGTTGTTCTGCGGCCACCTTGTTGCTGAAACTGGAAATCCCTTTTCCCACCCCTGTATGACCCTCTTCCATGACCCCTACCTCGGCCTGCCAGTTCTCCAGAACAGAATGCCAACTGTGCTGCCAGCAATTTACTTTGAGTCTTAATTTGTTTTTCTCTAATATTGTGTTCAGCATGAATAGCATATGGGCGAACATCATCCATCTTTTTATCTTCCCATCCTAAGCAAGTTGTTTTAGTAGTCTTCTGTGACTCAGGTTTAAGTCCATTCATAAACAATGAAGCCATTGCCCTGTGTTTTTCATCAGCCGATACAATACCAGAATGATTGACAGACGATGTTCCCATTCAGACACACTCTCATCATCTTTCTGCTGGGCTGATGTTAATTTGGACCAATCTGTGCCTTTCTTGAATTTATTTTCAATACGTCCCTTTAATGCATCCCACTGCGCGTTAAAATTTCCATCTCTCAGGGGATCATTCCAATCCCCCTTGACATCATTCCATGCACTCTTAAGTTTTCTATGCAGAACCATAGTCCACTCCTGTCCACTGGACTTATACATATTATCCATAGCCTGCAAGCTCTCAACAAATTTTCTGCCCCCCACCTCATCAGAGGAAGGTAATTCTGCAGCTACTTTTTTTAATTCTTGCATATCCCAATTACATTGAATTTGAAGGAATCTGGGGTTATTATCTGAATTAGGCTGTGCTGGATTATAAGCGGGATTGGGAACATGAATTAATGGGAGAACGTGTTGACTTCCTCCCCCTGCAGCACCTGCAGGCTGTGCTTGAGCTCTCGTGGTCACATCTTTTTTACACAGCAGCGGCGAAGTCAAAGACACACAAGGTGCACTCGGATGAGCAGGCAGCAGGTCTGACTGAAAACTAGCAACTGCATGAAGGGACTCTCCTTCATCCTCCTCCTCATTTTTCGGCTCCTCTGCACCTTGAGCTTGAAGAGCAAAAGGCTGAGGTTGTGGGAGATATGGAGGAGGCAATGCTGGATAGTGTAACAGTTCAAACGTGCCATCCTTCCTTTTCCTATAAACATCTTTTTCCTTTTCCTTCAATTTATCTCTTTTTTTTTTTGGTAGTACTCAAAACTGCAATAATCTTTTCTTGCTCTTTTTTTTCTCTTGCTCCATGCATGCCTTGGCTGCTAAATCATCTGCATGTTTCCTGACACTGTCTAATGCTATATCCTTTATTACACTTTCCCATTTTTCAAACGTGTCCATCCTATATGGACCCGAGTCATAACATCTTGAACCAGCTTTTGCCATTAACATTCTCTTTATCGCCTGCACGTCATCTAAATCTCCTGTCCCTTCCTCTGGCCACTTTCCATTACTCTGTTTATGCCATTTCTTACACTCTTTTCCAAACTTTAAACCTGCCTTCTGCTCTATGAATTTACGGGGCGATCCACCCTTTTTCTTTTTCCTTTC
>JANRMT010062802.1:17701016-17745033 GCA_026402145.1 Polypterus bichir lapradei
TTTTTCCTTTCTTTTTTTTTTTTTTTTTTTTTTTTTTTTTTTTTTTTTTTTTTTTTTTTATTATTAATTTTATTACAATCCATACAAAGCAATCAAGTTTTTACAAAGAGAAAAATTAAGAACAGATCGATCCCCACCCCTGAGAGAGAGAGCAAGCCAAACGGCGTTAAATTTAAGGCTTGGAGACATACCTAAGTTAATAAATTCTCTGTGCCTTTTGAACTTATTTTAAAATATTACTGATTAGATCCTGCCATGTTTTGAAAAAAGTCTGTACGGATCCTCTGACTGAGTATTTGATTTTTTCCAACTTCAAATAATATAACACATCGGTTTCCCACTGACTTAAAAGAGGAGAGTTTGGGTTCTTCCAGTTTATGAGAATAAGTCTACGTGCCAAAAGTGTAGTGAATGCAATCACAATTTGTTTGTCTTCCTCCGCTTTAAACCCATCTGGAAGAACACCAAACACAGCTGTTAATGGGTTTGGAGGGATTGTAAGTCCAAGGCTATCTGAAAGGTAATTAAAAATGTTTGTCCAGAATAATGTTAATTTGGTGCAGGACCAGAACATGTGACCTAATGAGGCTGGGACTTGGTTACAACGTTCGCAGGTTGGATCATGCCCTGGGAACATTTTGGAGAGTTTTAGTCGAGACAGATGTGCTCGATATATAATTTTGAGTTGTATAATTGTATGCTTTGCGCATATGGAGCTCGAGTGAATTCTCTGCATTGCTACTTTCCACTCCTTTTCTGATATATTAATTGAAAGATCTTTTTCCCAGTGTCCTCTTGGATCTTTAAAAGGGAGGGATTGTAAAATGATTTTATATATTGTAGAGATGGAGTCTAAATCCTTGAGATTGAGCAATATTTTTTCCAGCATGGATGAGGGTGCAAGATGAGGAAAATCTGGAAGGTTTTGTTTAACAAAGTTTCTGATTTGAAGATAGTGAAAGAAATGTGTAGCTGGAATGTTAAATTTGGAATGTAATTGCTCATAGGATGCAAAGACGTTGTCTATATAAAGATCTCTAAGCAAGTTAATTCCAAATTTTTTCCAAATATTAAAAACTGCATATGTTTGTGAGGGTTGAAAGAGGTGGTTCTCTTGCAGGGGTGCCACAGATAGAAGCTTCTCCGTCTTAAAATACTTTCTACATTGGTTCCAGTTTCTAAGTGAGTGGAGCACAATTGGGTTATTAGTGTATTGCCGATAACGTGTGTTTATTGGAGCACAGAGCAAGGAATACAAAGAAGTACTGCAGGAATTTAATTCTATTGCGGACCAAGCCTGTGTATGTTCTTCTATTTGTGTCCAGGTTCTTATCGCCTCTATATTTGCTGCCCAGTAATAAAACTGGAAGTTAGGTAGAGCCATGCCGCCTTCTGCCTTTTGTCTCTGTAGGGTCGCTCTTTTGATGCGTGGATGTTTTGAATTCCAAATAAATGAGGTTATTGTCGAATCTAATTGCCTAAAAAATGATTTATTAATGTATATTGGGATGTTTTGAAATAAAAAAAGGAGCTTAGGAAGAATATTCATCTTAACAGTGTTAATTCTTCCAGCTAGTGTGAGATGAAGGGTTGACCATCTATGCAAGTCTTGTTTAATTTTTTCCATGCAAACGGCGAAATTTTGTTGATATAGAGCTTTATGTTTACTTGTGATGTTTACCCCTAGGTATTTAAACTGTTCTGCAATGATAAAAGGTAGGGTATCTAATCTAATATTATATGCTTGAGAGTTTACTGGAAAGAGTACACTTTTATTCAGATTAATTCTGAGACCAGAGATCTTTTGAAATTCTGTGAGTGCTGCTAAAACTGCAGGTACAGAATTTTCTGGGTCTGATATATACAGTACCATGTCATCTGCATATAATAAGATTTTCTGTTCCAGTCCTTCTCTGCTAATCCCCTTTATCTGATCAGTGTTTCGACAATGTATTGCCAGTGGTTCAATGGCAATCGCAAACAGCAGCGGTGACAAGGGGCATCCTTGTCTAGTGCCACGTTCTAGTTTAAAGTAGTCTGAGCAAATGTTGTTGATGCAAACTGAAGCTTCTGGGTTAGTATACAGTAATTTAATCCATGCACAGATGTTTGGGCCAAACCCAAACTTCTCCAATATAGTAAAAAGGTATTTCCATTCAATCATGTCGAATGCTTTTTCTGCATCTAATGATAATAATATTTCTGGGGTGTTTGATTTAGTTGGTGAGTATATTACATTAAACAGGCGTCGAAGATTGGAAGATAAGTGCCGGCCCCTAATAAATCCAGTTTGGTCTTGTGATATTACCGAGGGGAGCACTTTCTCCACCCTTCTGGCTAAGATTTTAGAGAGTATTTTAACATCGTTATTCAGAAGTGAAATTGGTCTGTATGATGCACATTGTAATAAGTCCTTATTTTGTTTTGGAAAGACAGTGATTAGTGCTTGGCGAAAGGTTTGTGGAAGAGATTGGTTATCTCTGGCTTCTGTAAATGTTGCTAATAAGAGGGGGGCTAGCTGAGCGGAGAATTTCTTGTAAAATTCTGCAGGGTAACCATCAGGGCCTGCTGCTTTCCCGCCTTGGAGTGATTTTATAGCATCTAGTAATTCTGGTAGCATCAGAGGTTTATCAAGTTCATCCGCACTAAAAGCGTCTATTTGTGGTATCTGTAATGTATCCAGAAATGCATTAGATTGTGTATTGTCTTCCTTAAACTCAGTAGTATATAGGGATTTATAGTAGTCTCTGAAAGTGTGCATTATATTTTGGTGTTCGACGATTTTATCTCCGTTCGTACTAGTGATTACCGAGATTGCGTTTCGCACTTCTTGCTTGTGAATTTGTTGAGCTAAAAGCTTATTAGCTTTCTCCCCATGTTCATAGTAATGATGTCTGGATTTGTAAATTAGTTGTTCAGTTTCTTTAGTTGTCAAGAGGTTTAATTCCGAATGTAGAGCCTGCCTTCTCCTATGTAGAGTCTCGCTTGGTAGTCTGGCATGTTCTTCATCTATTTTAGTAATTTCGCTTTTTATATCTGCTACTTTCTTGGCCTCGGATTTATTTCTGTGGGAAAGATATGAGATAATCTGTCCTCTTAAGAAGGCCTTAAGAGTTTCCCAGAGTATCCCTGCAGAGATCTCGGGGGATGTATTTGTCTCTAGAAAGAATTTGATTTGTTTGGATATAAATTCAGTACAATTCTCATCAGCTAATAGAAGCGGGTTGAGGCGCCATCTGCGGGGTGAGTGCATGGGGCTTAGTAATTTTAGCTCCAAGATCATAGGTGCATGGTCAGAAATAACAATAGCATCGTATTTGCAAGATTTAATCTTAGGCAAGAAGTTATTGTCTATAAAGAAGTAATCGATCCTTGAGTAACAATGATGTACTGGTGAGTAGAAAGAATATGTTCTTGAATTTGGGTTTAAAAACCTCCAGGGGTCTGATAAGTTGTGATCAGTTATAAACTTTGTAATTATCTTTGCAGTGTTAGATGCCGTTCCCCCTGTGGAGGAGGTCCTATCTAAAAGTGGATTCATAACACAATTAAAATCCCCAGCCATTATAACTTTATAAGTGTTCAGATTGGGAATGGATGCCAACAAATTTTGTATAAATTCCTTATCATCAACATTAGGTGCATAAACATTTATCAAGATCATTTTACAGTTAGATAAGTCTCCCATAACCATTACATATCTCCCTTCAGGATCCAATACTACATCTGATGCTACAAATGGAACAGTTCTATGTATGAGAATTCCCACACCTCTAGTTTTCTTCGTAAAGCTAGAGTGGAACATTTGGCCAGTCCAGTCTTTTTGCAGCCGGAACTGATCCTTGCTTATTAAGTGAGTTTCCTGTAAAAATACTATTTTAGCATTTAGACCTGTTAGGTGAGAGAGTACTTTCTTTCTCTTTAATTCGTGATTCAGGCCTTTAACATTCCAGCTTACGAAGTTAACTGTCCCATCATGGAGACACTGATTCTGAGTTTTTGATGTCATTTTATAGTCTTATTATAATTATAAAGACTGAGAGGATAGATTAGGTATAGATCAGGCCTGCTCTCTTTCTCTCCCCCCTTAACCCCCCCCCTCCCTTTTTGCCTCCCCAAGTGAGGCTAAAACCCACTTCACACAGTCCCAATCCTCTGACATACCCAGAGACAGAGTACGTCCAAAGCAAAACAAGCTCCAATGCAGCGGCGCTTAAGGGTTAAAAGATAGAGATATCTCTAAAAAGAAACAAAAAAAAAAAAAAAAAAAAAAAAAAAAAAAGGAGTTTTACACTTAAAATATATATATAGTCTTCAGCAATTTTAGTGCATTAAGATGATACACCCAGATAATAACCCCAGGGGATGGTATTAAAAAATGTGTCCAGAAGAAGCATAACCAGTCTTAATGCAGTAATAGCAATAACAGTAAACCTAGGGTATGATATTGAACAGTCTCGTTTAGGGTAGAGATGAGATAATTAGAAAAGAAAAAGAGAAAAATAAATAAATAGATAAATAAATAATTAAGCCTTTCTTTAGTTTTCTTATTTAAGCCTTGCGTTCAAGTCTATATTTGTGTGCTTGGTGTGTGCATGTGTGCGCGCGCCCTGCGGTGGACTGGCGCCCTGCCCGGAGTTTGTTTCCTGCCTTGCGCCCTGTGTTGGATGGGACTGGCTCCAGCAGACCCCCGTGATCCTGTAGTTAGGATATAGTCGGTTGGATAATGGATGGATGGATTTCTAAGCTCAGATGGTAGTGAGTTCCAGAGCTGAATGCTCTATTCCCCATGGTGGTAAGACGGACAAAGGGGACAGTCAAGCGGATAGATGAAGAGGATCTAAGGGTGCGGGAGAGAATGGCAACATGGAGGAGGTTGGACAGATATGGCAGGGCAAGATTGTGGAGAGCCTTAAAAGTTAGTAGGAGAATTTTGAATTGAATGCGGAACTTAATTGGAAGTCAGTGAAGCTGCTGCAAGACGGGATTGATATGGTGAGTAGAGGGGGTTCTAGTAATGAAGGGGGCAGCTGAATTCTGGACCAGTTGAAGCTTATAAAGAGATCTGTGAAAAAGACCAAAAAAAAGGGAATTACAATAATCCAGACGAGAAGTGACAAGGCTATGAACGAGGATAGCAGTGGTGTGAGGAGCGAGGGAAGGGGGGTGAATACGATTAATGTTATGCAAGTGGAAATATGCAGACCGGGAAATTTTATTGATGTAGGACTGAAAGGATAAAGTACTGTCAAGGATGACACCCAGACTTTTAACCTGTGGGGAAGGGGAGACAGAGGAATTATCAATAACAAATGAAAAATGATCAGTTTTGGATAATGTTGATTTTGTACCAATGAGGAGAACCTCAGTTTTGTCACAATTTAATTTAAGAAAATTTGAAGAAAACCAGGATTTGATTTCTGCTATGCAATCAGTAAGTGAGGACGGTGGAAAGGAAGCAGTAGGTTTGCTAGTGAGATAAAGCTTGGTGTCATCAGCATAACAGTGGAAGCTAATGTTATATTTACGAAAGATATTGCCAAGGGGAAGGAGGTAAATAATGAAAAGGAGGGGCCCCAGTACAGAGCCCACCTGAAGTAACAGCGGTGGGTTGGGATGTGAAAGTTTTGGTTTTCCAATTGGAGCACAGGCAGGTCACATGACCTGCTTAGGGTCACACAATGTCAATAGTGGGAGTGGGATTTGAACCCACAACCTCAGGGTTTAATTTAACCACTACACCACACTTCCTGCTTTTAAATAAAATATGGAAGAACAGAAATATCACTAACTACTGTATGTGTATTTATCTATATACTCCACGGCACTGAACTGGATTAAACAGATTTAAAAAGGAAACAGCACATTTACTTAAACAGTGCTTTTTATTTGCAAAATTACCCACTTAATTCAATTCAGAATTTCCATGGGGCCAAAAAATTTCTGACAGCAATGAACATAAGGGAGGAGCAAAACCCTGACAGGATGCCAGTCCATTGCAGGGCCCACCCATGCATTTCAATTCATAGCTTATTATCAAAAATTAACCTAAAAGACTCATGTTTAGGGATGTATCTGGAGAAAATTTTACACAGACATGGTGAGAAAGTGTAAACTCCAAACAGGCAGTAACCAGGTGAGCTGCTTGGAAATGAAGAATCGTTCCTACAAAGTACACCACGGCAGGACACTTTTTTTTTTGCACTTTGTTCATTTTCTTGTTGTTGTGTGGACATTGTGGTTTAACAACTAAGGTGTTGGGCTGCAAACAACAGAGCAGACAATTCAGTCACCATTTCCAATTGTGGTTGTGGCCTGAGCAAGTCACCTCATGTGACAGTGTTACAGTTGCAGAAATAAACACATGCTGCTTACAACAAAAAGAAGCTTTATGAAATAAAGTTATAGTGCCCTCCATAATGTGTGGGACAAAGACACATTTTCTTTTTTTTTTACCTTGATTTGCCCATCTGCTCCACTGTTTAAAATTATAAATCAAACAATTTGCACGTGACTAAAGTGCACATTGCAGACAAAAACAGGATGGCCCAATTGCAGTTTGTGAAAAAGGACTTAAAAGAATTCTGAGAAAAGATCTTGTGGTCAGATGAGACAAATATGAACCTCATCAGAGTGATAACAAGAGCAAAATGTGGAGATGAAAAGAAACTACCCAAGGTTCAAAGCAGACCTTGCCATCTGTTAAACATGGCTAACAATCCTTCCTGGTGACCCAGGATATAAACTAAACCTAAAGGTTGACACATATTGATTCTCAAGAATAGGCTGGAAACATGGAGGCCAATATGTCATGGTTAATACTACTTACCAACCAATGGTGTGTAACTCCCACCATACTGTCCTCTGCTGGAGGCATCTGCCTTCAGCATGTTAACCCAGTGTGATGGAAATCAATAATGCTCTGGCATCCCCATCCGAGATGTATGAAGATCTATCCAGCTAGGAGGCCCTCATAATGGAAGCAGAACATCAGTGGATGGGCATCCAGGACAGGATGACATAATGGAAGAACAGAAGGACGCTGCTTTACAGGACCGTTTGCTCTCCCAATATGCAAGGTGACAGCATTTCTCTTCTGGGACTTCTGTCTGCACTTCCACACAGCTACCTGGGAGTTGTTGTCCTAATGGGCAGCCCTGCTGGGTTCCTTGAGTGCCGCCATAGAGGAGCTGCCAAAGAAGGACTTCTTCGGTTTATGGAGGATGAACCAGAAGTATTTTCTGGGTGGAATGTTGTGGCCTTATTTATGTTATGTTTAAGAAAATTGAAGAACAGGTAGTCACATACCCTCCATATCACTAACACACATCATCTAATGCCATTTTTACAGTACTTGAGTTGGACTCTCCTGTCTATGAGTCACCACAACCTCCATAAGATTACATTTTTAACTACGTGACATTGTAAAGTGCTGTTAAAAAGCACATAGTTAATGAAGTCTACTAACACATGTATCTGTTTTCTATTGGTACAAAAATATTTAATAAACAAAAATGTGATAACTGACTATTGGATGAAGTAACTAAATGCTCCAACCTTCAAATCATTTAACTTAGTCGCCGAATGCACCTCAACGTATGCCATGCATATGTTTTCCAGCTTGTTATTATTACTGAATAAAACTGACCAGACCCACTGCCTTTTCCAGGGTGGATCCAAACCAGTCCCATGTGGCCTTCACTCGAAAGCTAGCCAGACCCTCTTGACAGTTCATCAAACAGAGCACCGGAGCACCAAACCAATCAATACCTTTTCCAGGGACATCTTAACAGCATCATAGACCTCCATACAAAGTAGTGCACTGGGGCTCCTGTTTTGATAGCAAAACAGAAATATAGCCATCAGAAACATTGTGGGCCCCTATGCTTCTGGGGTCCCTGGCCAGTACCCATTGTGTCCATACATTAAGATGGCCACTGTGGGATTTGAATCAATATGATGGCCTTTTTACACTGGATAATGTGACAGGAAGGCTGATTAGTCTCACTACACACTTCTCATTGAATTTCAGTTCTTCTGAATTGCCTTTTTCAGTGGGATGTTTGAGATGTTCTACTGATTTTATCACATCGGGGCTCAAGATCTATGAACTGCTGCCTTACTGTACACTTAAGCAATCCTTTTAGCCATCTCCTGAGGAACTCCAGAGCAGTTCATTGCATCCTTTACTGGGGGTCTGAATAGTCTCTCTTCATCCCACCAGTACATCACTTTATTTGACTTGTCTCCTTCCACTGGTAGGTCCACTAGTCGTATGGCCTGTTTAAATGTGGCTTCAGGTAACTGAGATTCTGTTTTCACTTTACACTTTCATCAGTTTCAAAGAACATTAAAGAGCATTAGGCAGTGGCTAAATTGAAATTTCATTCATTTAAATTGGGAGGAAACTGAACCACTTGTTGTCAGCTACAATAAAAAAGCATACACATTTCACAAAAAATTGAAAAACTAGAAATAAGTAGAAAATCTGAGGTAGAAAATCTTGGAGATTTTGTAGGTTCAGAACCTAATTAACATAGTGGGCTTCATCAGGGAAAAACGAGAAGTGAAGAACTGAGTGCACACTTCTGCTCATGCACTGTAGTGGAGAGCACTGGGTGTTTCAAATACCTGGGAATCAACATCAGGGGTAGTAACCTAATATGGTCTACACACACACACACGTACAATATATTCTGGTGAGACAGACAATGCAGCTCCATTATCATCTCAGACAACCAAAGAAATTCAGAATTTGTCAAAAAGAGTCCCAAAGTCCTTCTGCCACACAGCCATTGAAAGCATCCTGGCAGAATCCATCATCGCCTGGTATGGCAATGGGTCTTAAAAAGAACCTTACAGCCCTGCAGAGAGTTGTGTGCTTGGCTGAGCACATCATGGGGACATCACTAGCATCTCTACAGGACTGGCAATGCAGCACCAAGGTAGCTGAGATCATGAAGGACTCCGCTCACCCTTTTCATGGTCAGTTTAAATGGCAAAGATCTGGAAGGCGCCGGCGTTGCCTTGAATCAAGGATGGAATGACTGTGAAAGAACTTAGTTTTATTGGCAATAAAAATATTGAGGGGTCTTCTTGTCTGGCATATCTCAAAATGGTAAAAATGGCCAATCTATTATTTACATTTTTTAACTATTATTTATTATTTAAAACTATTTTATCTCTGTCTGCACCTTTTAATACTTCATATTTATTTTTAACATACACATTTTAATTTAAATTTACAGGCTGCTCACTAAGCTGCATTTCACTAAATACCTTTTGAGTGTGTACATATCATAAATAAATGAAATCTTGCATCTTGAAACAGGGCCTATTAAAGCCCATTGAGGCATTCCTTTGTGTAATTATGGACTATATAAGAAATAAATTATTGTTGAATCTAATTTTAAATATCCCATTATTTATTTCACCAGAATTGCATTTTTGTTAATTAAGAAATATAGCACATATTCAGTCTTTATGTTCTTAGAGGAGACAAAAAAGCTGATCTATGCCTTTGTCCTTAGCTGGTTAGATTGCTGCAATGCACTCCTAACAGATCTGCCAAAAGTTAGATTCCAATCAATTAGAATTCGTTCAGTATGCAGCTGCAAAAATCCCGACTAAAAAGAAGACGTCTGACCACACTACACCAGTATTAGCATCTTTACACTGGCTGCCTGTGTCTTACAGAATCACTTTTAAAATAGTGCTGGAATGTTGTCCCCTTTCATTCCCAGTCAAATTATTATGACTGACTGAAGTGTTGAGACTGCTTTAAGTTTCTGTGCTACAAAAATACTGAATTATCTACCAAGGGTTTGTTTCCAGGATTTAGAGGTATCAGGGTCTTAGTCTCCTTTATGGGTCTTCAGAGCATTGATATATGTATTTTACATCAAAGAACCCCCCCCCCCCAGGTTTTTATTATGTAATATCAAATAGGGGGTGGCTGGAGGACCACTATGAGGTAGTGAGCATATTAATATTCATATATAAATCAAACTTTGTTGGATAAATACATAAAACTGAATAAAAATCAATGAAAAGATCAGGGGCTAGGCAAAATCAAGAAATGGCTTAAGCCTCCGAAGACCACCTCCTCACACCCTGATGCTACTGAATCTAACTGTTGAGATACTATATGTTAGGCCAGAATAGTACAGTACTTTCAAACATGTCTTAAAATGTACCTTTTAGATTGGGCTTATTGTTAATTTTGTGACTAATTGCATTGTCTTTTGTTTTCATTCTTGGTATGCAGTACCACCACCTTCTGGATGAACTCCCCTGAGGCTGGTGGAAGGAAGAAGAACGCTGACGTCATGACCCTGATGCCTGCACTGTCTAAACACTCTATCGTTCTCTTTTATCATGCAGAGCCACAGTGGGATGTTTTCTCTCTACTGGAGTTTTTTTTTTCCCTCTTCCCACTAACCCATCTGACCCTTAGTATGATTACTTTATTTAGATTATTGTTTTTCTTTGTTTTCTCTTACTACCCTTTGTAAACCACTTTGATTTTTTCTTTGTAAATTCAAGGCACTATCTAAATAAATACTGCTGTCCTGATTGTTATTTAAGTGAACTGTTGTCTTCACTGGAAATCAGATTAGCTTCACTACAAACCATTCCAGCATTGCTTCAGTCACCACTCTATTCAGAATGGCTGCATCATGGCTTTACAGTAGATAACACTGCTGAGTCATAGCTCCAGGAGAATAAGTGTTGAATCCAACCATGGCCATTGTGTAAATTTTGATAATTCTTCTTATGTCTATGGAGTCATCCTCTCAAAGACCAAAAAGTGAGTGCTATGGTAATTGGTGTCTGTATATGTAAAGGGTTGGTGCCAATCTTGAGTTCTATGCCATCAGGGGAGGCTTCAGCTCCCCCAGTCCTAAAACTGGATAAGGTGGGTTCAGTAAATTCATAGGCAACATAAATGTGTGTATTCTGTTAGAGGATGACCTTTTGACTTCCCACCTGCCTGAGATGTTGAGTTTGTTCCGCAGCTTGTGCAATACGACCGCTCAGCTGTCCAATCACGTCTTCGAGTGTGCGCACATCCAGAGCAGCTTTCACGTGCGCGGCACTAATCGAGCCGTCGAGAGGGGTGGGCAGACGCCTTGTTAGTTTATTTGAGTAACACATCACGGAATCGCGCACTCTATACAGAAACAGATAACAAAAGCCCACATCCCCGACCTCGAAAACGGCGAAGACATGGCAGGCTGCCGCTGGTGGGCGGGGCGCGTACTGATTGAGGGGCGGTACCGAGTGAGCGGAGGGAGGGCTTAAAGGAGGAAGGAGGCCATCTTGGAGTCCCAGATTCGAACCGAGACTTAAGAGAAAAAAAGAAAGCGTAAACAAAATCGTGACATTCCGAGTGAAATAAACGCTACAGTGGACATTCAGAAGCCCGACGCGCCCTGGCTTTACCTGCTGGCCGCGGTAGGTAGTGCTATCTCTGTCGGAGCGATGGGGGGGGTGACTTACCGTAATAATATATGCGTTTCAGTGTCCAGAGAACGTCACTATGCGCGCTTGCCGAGATCCCCCATACCCCACAATTCAATTTCTTTGACTTAATTCGCGGTCTTTGCTTTTGTCAGTTTACATGGAGTGAAAATTTTTTCTTTAATTCCCAAGTCTTGGCCACGGCTGCGTGGCCTGGCCATCCTTCATTCTCGACTCGCGAGTAGTGTTGGTGGCCGGCGTAGAAGTGTTAGATTGTGGGCCTGCTCACTGTGAGTCGCGTTAGAGGATTACGTTTTATAGAGGCAGCCGTTGCTAAATGATTCTTCTTACCCGATTTAAGCGAAGTCTTACGGGCATTGTAACGCTTATTTGTGTTTTGCCCGAGGGTTGTACGACTGTACGTATCTAAGACGCGAGTGCGGCCCTGCAGTGTGCGCGAGGCCGAGCCGGCAGTGCGTAATCATCAGAGCCGTTAAACCTTCTCGCGTTCTCTGCAGCGCGTCTTTTAACGTGTGTGTAAGCGATTGGGATGGTGAGGGCTTAATTACTGAGACTTCCAAACGGGATGAGACGGAATGTAACAAGTAGTTGATCCTTATGAATGACGCCACAAGGAAGCAAGCTGGTCGTGGTAGTGACGGGGCTTGAAGGGTCGGCTGCAGGGTGCCCCACCCCCGTAACCTACCTCTCCTTCGGCAAGTGAAGAGGGTCGCACTGACAAACGGTAGCGGGGTTTTAGGCCCATAGTGCACCCCATCCTGAGGAATTTTGATTTCTCTCTGCTTATTAGTGACATTAAGAAAATTTTACGAGTCCCACCAGTGCTAGGAGAGGCGCAAACAGGCATGTTAAAGGACACCCAGTAGTGTGTGATGTACTTTGGTTTTCTGTGATGGAACTCTGTGTTTAAACACTTGAAGGAACACAATACAGCTGAGTTTTATTCCAGTGATATTGAAATCCCTTCTAAAGAACCAGGTGCTTGTTGAGACCTCTAGGGGTGTCGTTACGTTTTGAAAAGATGCATAAAATCTTCTCAAATGCACTGAGGATAAAGCTACGCTGTCATCCTACAATTATTGCATGTGAAAAGTAAAGTTGTTTTTTTTTTTTTAACCGTTTGCTTAATTCCCCTTCACTAAATGATCAGGTTGTCTCATCACACACACGTTTTCTTGAGAACCAAGTTAGAATTTCAAACTGAAAAGCTTTACAGATTGTCAAGTAATACAAATGAGACAAATGAAACCGTTAAATATTTGTATTTAAAGTTTGTTTGCAGCAATGGTATAATTCAGTTGTATCATTTTTCAATGTAATCTCCATGGCATTCCATAGAAATGCTCCGTCTCTTACCAAGTAGATAGACTCGTCTAGAAAAAGGCTTTTGGTGATGTGCTCCATCACTCGGTTGCCACCTGCCACACCGCTTCATCTCTCTTAATCTTTTTATCCCATTGCCTCTTTGAGTATCTTCCACATCCACCATACTTTTTCTAGATTTTTGAACCACTCAAAGTGGGGGGCCTCGGTGGTCACAACTGTTGAGGCAAGCCCATTGTCATGTTGCAGCAAGACTTATCATATTTGAATTCCACATCATTCGCCATTGAATTTTGATAGGGTTCACCCCCTTCACCTCTCAGAAAGGTGAAAACGGAACACTGCTCCTTTTTGGTGTGTTTCCAGTAGGACTGCCATCTTTGTACTGCACCTATGACATCACTTAGCTTGTGTGCAGTGTGCTTCCACCTGATGGACACTCCTAGTGTCCGTGCAGTGTTTTATAGGTTTTGGTACTTGTGTACTAAATGGACGGCTAGTACCCTTTTCTATTATCGTGACGTGAATCAGATTTTCATTTTTAACATTAGGCAACTATGCTGCACCCCCCACTAAGTTTAATTGTTAGTATTTGTGGTTGGGGTAGGTCAGTCTAATTTAAACTCCAAAAATTAAGCAACCAGGGCTCCTCCCCCACAGAGCCCAACACTAGAATGGGTAGGAACTGCTGTCCATTTAATACACAAGTGGCGAGATTTTTGTTTGATTCACCCTTGTAAATTCAAATGTTTCATAAAGCCTTATTTTTTTTTTCACTGCATTTTTCAAGTATTTAATATACCAAGTGGCCTCTTGATAAATGTGCCATGGTCTTACTAATGAATTTTTTTTTTTATTTTTTTTTTTGGTCTGGAAAGAAACATTTTTCAGTGTGCTGGGGATGAAAGTACTTCACTAACTCTTCAGTTGTAAAAACTGTAGGTAGTGTATTTATCAGGATTTTGGGTACTCGTATGTTGTAATCCAGGCACAGGCAAGAGAAAAACTTAGTTTTTTTGTTTTTATTTACAAAACAAAAACAAGAATATGCAAGATTTGATTAATTACTTTTGTTGCAAAGTTTCTAATGTTAAATATTCCATCAAAAGGTTCTACGCTTGAGTTATTGGAGAAATTCTGTCTGGGTTGAGTGGCGGCGTTGTAACACGAGTACTGGATTTTCTTAATACATTCAAATAGTTCTATCCCTTGCATGCAAGTAGTAGATGACATTGGCTTCATCTTTTTGTTTTGATTTTTAGCATTTCAAGGTCTCATCCAAGATTAAGGTAACATAATAATGACCATTAAGACATTTAAACTTAAACCTCATCTACTTATAAGTCAGGTTGTAATCATTTAAACTCCTCTAAAAGAATAATCCACCCAATTTTTTTTATAATATTACTCCATGCAGTTTTTTTTAAGTGGTGGTGCTGAAAATGTTTCTCACATTTTTGTGAAGTACATGGCCAATATTTTGCTCAAATGGGAACCAATAGTAACCATCACTGTATAACAGCAAACAATGTAAACAATGTTCATGGAGACAAAATAATTCTTCCCTTGTAACTTGTCATGTCAGTTATCTATCTGCATGCTTAAACATGCCAAGTGCATGCATGTTTAGCTAAAATATTAAAGCTTCCAGTTAAGTTAGTGAAGACTTGGGTGCACTTTGTATGTTTTGAGTTTACAAATGGATAACAAACATGTGAATTGGCGAGTTATGAGTCCCCAACTGACCTTTTTAACATTTGTTGTTGTCCAGAATCAGTCAGTAGTGGGTCCCATTCAATAAAAATGTTGGTCGTGTACTTTCTCCCCAAAAGCATGACATTAAGCATTTTTCGGCCACCACTACAAAGTACATGATATATTAAAAAAAAAATACGGCCTTAAAAGAATATTCCACCCAAAATGTAAGTTTTCCATCACCTTTTGCAATTTCCTTAATACACCCACTGGCCTCTTGAGTGATGTGCTATGAATTGTCTAATGCATCTTTTTATTGTTATGGGGGAATTGCTCAGAATTGTGGGGATAAAGGTAATTTCGCATCTTTCAGATTTCAAACTGTATGTAATATGTTCATCAGTATTTTTTTTTAATAAACAGTTTTAGTCCTTGAATACAAGGGATAGATGACATTGGTATTGTCCTCAGGGTGGCACAGTGGGTAGCGCTACTGCCTCGCAGTTAAGAGACCCAGGTTTGCTTCCCGGGTCCTCCCTGCGTGGAGTTGGCATGTTCTCCCTGTGTCTGTGTGGGTTTCCTCCTGGTGCTCCGGTTTCCTCCCACAGTCCAAAGACATGCAGGTTAGGTGCTTTGGTGATTCTAAATTGTCCCTAGTGTGTGTGTGTGTGTGTGCGCGCCCTGCTGTGGGCTGGCGTCCTGCCCGGGGTTTGTTTCCTGCCTTGCGCCCTGTGTTGGCTGGGATTGGCTCCAACAGACCCCCGTGACCCTGTAGTTAGGATGTAGCTGGATGGATTGTCCCCATCTTTTTGTTTAGATTCAGAGCTTTCATGAGATCCCCATCCAAGCTGAAGGTAATATTATGATGACCAATAAGGCATCTATATTTTTAAATTTGTTTGTATTGCTCATCTATTCACGAGTCATGTTGCAAAGTATTTAAACTGTTTATGTATGAAGTCATGTCAAACCCAGAAACAAATATATTCGAGTCAGAGTATAGTGGAGTAAATGTTTTCATCCAAAGAAAATATGACTGCTTTGTAACGGGGGAAAGTTTTTTTTTATGTATTTGAGAATGTATTCTGACATGATAAACATGTAAAACTATCATGATTACATACAAGGTACCGAAGCAGTTATGAAAACTAATAAGATGTTGGGTTATACCCAAGTGTGAAGTACACGTAGAGAAGTTTTGATTAAACACTTGTGGGCCCCCGTCTTGAGTGCTCTGTGCACTTTTGATCTCCATATTACAAAAGGACATTGAAACAATAATACAAAGATATACAACTAGACTGATTTCAGGGTTGTGTAGTATTTAGTTATATGCAAAGTTTGAAGGAAAGGTTGGCCTTTTTAGTTTAACTGAATTAATGTTAAAAAGAGCCATGATGGTTTGGTTCAAATAGATTTACATCTTAATTTCACTATACTTGTTGAATTTAATAGCCTGGATCCGCTACAGTAATTCATGTTTTAATTTTAAACTAAGGATATATTTGGAACAAGCACCATGTGTTGAATCCCTATGTTTTTTTTTTTTGGGGGGGGGGACACAAAAAATAGTTACCAAGTAATGTGATAGATTGTAGTTCTTAAAACCCTCAAAACTCAAGTTGAGGTCTTTTCGGACAAACCAGTTAATTGGCGAACTTTTCCAGCAGAATGGCCTGCTCTCAATTTTAATGTAATCTTTATACATGTCATTGGTTATGTATGCCTACTAGAAAAATCATACACTGAAGTTCTTTCTAAGCTTTAATTTCTGTTTTGTGTTTAAAGCAAAATTGCAAAAGCAAGGTGAAATTTTAAGTGGAATGACTCTTTCAATTACTGCACGTCGCAGTTTAAGTATACGGTTTGGTTTGTAACCTGTTCAACTTGAAACTGCTATATTCATATTCTATTCGATATTCATATTTCAAGACCATTTTAGTCCATTTCTCAGTGAAAGCTGTGAGAGAACAACCCACCCAAACCCTTTAAAGGAAGAGGGATCCCTGAAAGCAAACCTCATATTTGATTAATCTCTCACGAGTCAGTTATTACCTGAAGTATATACTTGTTGACTAAAGTTATAGTGGGGCTACATAATAGTAGGTATTTTTTGTGTTTGTGCTTAGTCGCGTTCACATCATCTTGTTTTACTATCTTGCGTTTGTAAATGTTGTCCCCAGAAAACAAACTGGGAAGGATGATGCGGGGAGACCATGACCCAGAGAGTGGAATTTTTTCTGTTTCCACAACCATTACATCTGGAATATTTGTTGTTTAAACAAGATGAGTGAAGAACAGGGAGAGGAGGAGAGAGAAGGAGAAAGGAGCCACTTTACGCATTCATTTTCCAAATCATCACTTGCGTTCATTGCACGATTTCACTGTTTGCTTTTTCATTACCTGGAACATCATCACAACAGCCTGTGCAGAGAAACCCTGGGGTTTGGATTTCAATTGGCCATTGCCGAGGACTTACACTGTGAGATCATTTTTGTATTTTCGGGAAGGAGCAAAATATTTCAGCCAGTATTCAATTATTTCAGGACTTTAATAACTTTGGATTCATATCACATACATTTCAACTGCCGTTTATTTTTGATCTGTGTTTGTGGTTTGTTCTGCGTCTATTAATTTATTGTTTAGGGGAAAGGGAAAGCTTTGTAGTTTTATTACTGTATATTCGTGTGCTCGGGGTAAATAGGCATTTTATTTATAAATAAAATAATTTCTTTTCATTCATTCACCGGTATCTTTGGGATAGGGGAATTGTGTGTGTGTGCATATATAGTGTTTGTCTGTCCTTGTATATTTGTTTCACTCTTAGTATATTTGTATTTGATTTTATATCACTGTTTTTCCATTGCATGTTATTTCATTGCTTGGGGTAAAAGGACTGTTTGTAAGGAGTATGGCTTGTTATCTAGAGAATCCTCAGGTTAGCCAAGTCAATAGTCTTGGTTGTGTAGTTGCCAGTCTGGGTAAAGGGTTTGGCCGTTACAAAGTAAGAACATTCTTGTTTAATGGGGTAAAATGCCAAACCAGAGAAGTGAGTTTTAAACTTTTATTTGCTCTTTTCATTTGACATTTGTCTTCGTGGTTGTATACTGCAGCATGATGGCATCTATGAAATCTTTGTTCCCATTGTGGTGCCAAAAGTATTAAGCAAATGTGCTGCCTTATGGTATACAGGTTAAATTTCCATTCAACAAGGTTAATTCTATTTAGGTCCTTGCCCAGTTGGTGGTTTGCAAACCAGCCAACTGTTGCACACAATTACACAGTATTTTGTTTTGGATTAGTTACTAACATTGGGTATAGATGTCAATACGAAGTTTTTTTTTGGTTCAGATCCCTCTGCTGCCTCCTTTTGTGCCCTTCTACCAAACCACTTTTCAACAGTTTAGGGATGTATACCTTTCCAGATTTGGATTACCTGTTTGTGCTTTTCAGAAAACTTATTTGGTTTTAAAAAAAAAAAAAAAAAAATCAGTCCTCAAAGCCATGGTGTCGCACAGAAATCAACATAAAATGTTTGTTGCTGCTTGCTTTGGCTGCAGGTTCCCAGGAATGTGTGGCACGCTGGTTGTTAGGTTGCCTTAACATGGCGGGGGCAGCAGCAGCAGTCGCAGTGTATCACAGTATAGTTTGTACTGCTTGTCATTGTAAGTGGCGGTCCTCCGAGGCAAACATAGCCATAGGTGTGTCAGCTACTCCAAACCTGTTCAGCACCTCGATCATCTTGGGACTGATCAGCTGATGCTGGTACCTTGCATTAATTTTCAGTCCCTTGTATCAAAATAGGAGTCCAGAATCCAGCAATAATATGTGAAAATTCATCCACAGAGTATTTTCTTCACATATTTGCTTTGATCTTTTGCCAGATGTTGATGCCGTTTTTGCTGTCGTTTGTCAAACCAACGAAGCTAACTTTCCTTCTAGTAGAGTTTCCTTTCGCGCGCATGAATAACAAGGAGCAAAGAGTTCAACTAAAACATAACGGTGGGTTTTGCCACAGTTTACAGTTGATTAACACAATCAACCCTTCCTTTTGACAAAAGTCGACAACCACCCTGAAGAGAGTTAAATGGCTTCTAAAACAAGCAAAGTGTGTGGTCATTATATGCCAACATTGTTACAGTTGTTAGCAAAAAAAATTAAAAGTCCGCAGCCGTAGCTGAAGTTCTAGCCAATTTCTGGAGGGAGACGTTCATTTTCAGTCACAAGTCCTATGAATGTTCGACATCCAGATATTGTCACTGTGGTATAAACCTTTTTTCTTTCTCTTATAGGTGAATGGAAACACTCAAATATTGTTTTGAGGATCAACAATGGATTTATAATTTGGAGAAATTCCTCATGCTGTCCTGATTTCTCCTTGGAACTCTCAAACTGTTTAGAGAGGATAACATACGGTGCAATATTGGGACTCACATGTTGAGCAATACCTTAAGTTATTATTCAGAAGACCTTTTTCTGCCAAGAAATTAAAATTTTGGGCAACAATTTCCATTTTGAAGAGTGAAAAACTATTGCAGATTTCTCTTCGGACATTTGAAGAGACACTTTGAGTGTATATTTATAGATCTATACAGCTTGTTAAAAGAAACTTATCTAAAGTCTCCACAAGCATGAGTAGTACAAGGGCAGAGAACCCTGTTATTCTGGGTTTGTCCAATCAGAATGGGCAGCTTCGTGGCCCAATGAAGCCAGCAGGAGCCCCAGGAGGCGGAGGGGGTGGTGGCGGCGGCGGAGGTTGTGTAACTCTTACCCAGCAGGCCAATCAGTTAAAGAATTCCGGCACCATTAATAATGGTAACCCCCAGTCCAACGTGCCAGCCAACTCCAGTATCAAGTGAGTATGTAGCATCAAAGAGGGTGGGGTGGGGTTTTGGGAGTTACTGTTGGGTAAAGAGGTTTAAGGACTTGAAAAGATGGCTTCTGCCTTAATGTTGTCTATCCCTGCCTTCACATTTTGCCAGTGGAAAGTGACATCTTGGTTTTTCCTAGTCTCTGTGTGTGAGGTTGTGGGCAAGCATCCAGACTTGGTATAAGGTCAAAGACTTAACCTGCAAGCAAGCATGCTGTTAAATGAAGTTCCGCTCTTAATAGTTTATATCCACACTCATTTGGAAGGTATGGGCATCCAAAACTTTCTAGATCCAAAATAGTTAGTTGTCCTTTCAGCTACTATCTGTAGTACTAGGGTATTGTACTGTGTTCTACATTAAGAATGTAGTGAGAAGTCAAGCGAGATGACACATTTTATTGGCTAACTAAATAGATTACAATATGCAAGCTTTCGAGGCAACGCAGGCCCCTTCAGGCATCATTATTACATCTTGTTTGAAGAAGGGGCCTGAGTTGCCTCAAAAGCTTGCATATTGTAATCTTTTTAGTTAGCCAATAAAGGTGTCGTATTGCTGGACTTCTCACTATAGCTAATACTTATGTAGTGCTTTGCAGAGTAAAAGCTGAAAACAATTGAACAGATCTACAGACTATCAGTTTGTGCTCATGTGTGTTAATAGTTGAGCAGCTTACTGTGTCCAATTCACTGTAAAACAGGTCAAGGTTGACAATATATAGTGTCATTTAATTGAGATATGGGGACACCAGATTGTTAAACGCCCGAGGTAGTTCCATAGTCCGTTACATAAAGTTGCAGTTTTGGTGATCTAGATTAGCTGGATGCCCAGCCCTTCTTGGCATTCTGCAGTAGGTACCGTTGTAATGAGTCCCATACCAGTATTTTTGTTTGCCACAGTGCACTCTATAGTGCATGGTCACACAAGTTAAGTTTTAGAGTTTTAAATTTTACGAGTTTTAAATCTTACCTGCATCTTATCCATGCTTCCATCTCCTTTCCAGGCCAGGTGATGACTGGAAGAAAAACCTAAAGCTGCCCCCCAAGGATATGAGAATGAAAACATCAGTAAGTGACCTTGCCTGAACCCTAAAATGAAATCAAAAGGGCTAATTTGTGGTAGGTAAACTATTTGTTAAATGATTTACCTGCTTTAATGGTCTCTCTGCTTTTAGGACGTTACTGCTACAAAAGGCAATGAGTTTGAGGATTATTGTCTAAAGCGAGAACTTCTGATGGGCATCTTTGAAATGGGCTGGGAGAAACCATCCCCTATACAAGTAAGCACGCGACCTCTCTTTTTTGCATAGTTTGTTGGAAAGGCAGTTTTGTCAAACACTCTGCTGACCTGCAGGAGGAGAGCATTCCCATTGCACTTTCTGGGAGAGATATTCTGGCAAGAGCGAAGAATGGAACTGGCAAAAGTGGAGCCTACCTCATTCCCTTACTTGAACGTATAGACCTAAAGAAGGACTGCATACAAGGTAAGCGACAGTTTAAAGGTTTAAAGTTTCCCTTCAAGGCCTTCAGGAGTTCATGTCTTTAGTTATACTTTACAGCTGTGTGCATTGTCCCCACACGGGAGCTGGCGCTGCAGGTCAGCCAAATATGTATCCAGGTCAGCAAGCACATGGGTGGAGTCAAAGTGATGGCAACCACCGGAGGAACCAACCTGCGTGATGACATTATGAGGCTGGATGAAACTGGTAGGTGATAGTGGGTTGTCTTGGATGGATTTGCTTTGCCTTGCCAGAGTACTCACAATAGTTGCCTTTAATTCTTTAGTGCACGTTGTGATTGCCACTCCAGGAAGAATCCTAGATCTTATTAAGAAAGGAGTTGCCAAAGTCGGCCAAGTGCAGATGATCGTCCTGGATGAGGTGAGTACCCAGTCGTAGGAGATGGTGTAGCTTGTAGCTGCCCTGAGATGCAACTTTAAAGTGTTTGTACCACTGCCACTCTCTTATGCAGGCAGACAAGCTCCTGTCCCAGGACTTTGTTCAGATGATGGAGGAGATCATTGGTACTCTTCCAAAAAACAGACAGATCCTTCTGTACTCTGCTACTTTTCCGCTCAGTGTACAGAAGTTCATGGTAATTGTTTCTGTTGCCAAGATGTGTAGTTGCTGTTGGCTTGTGAGCTTGCTCTCATCAACCCCTTTTGCTCCTAGAATGCTCACCTGCAGAAGCCCTATGAGATTAACCTAATGGAGGAGCTTACGCTGAAGGGGGTGACACAGTACTACGCTTATGTTACAGAGAGACAGAAGGTTCATTGTCTCAATACACTCTTCTCCCGAGTAAGTATCGTTTGTGGAAAAGTGTGTGTTAGAGCTTTAGGAATGGTGCAGGACTTTACCATCCCTATCTCCTCACCCCCAGCTTCAGATTAACCAGTCCATAATCTTCTGTAACTCCTCCCAACGGGTCGAGCTGCTTGCCAAGAAGATCTCTCAGCTGGGCTATTCCTGTTTCTACATCCACGCCAAGATGAGGCAGGTGAGTGCTGCTCCCAGTTGTCTGACCTGCTATCTGCTTGGCTTTCCACTAATCTTTTTGAGCTTGGCTTTTTTTTTCAGGAGCACCGAAACCGGGTGTTCCATGACTTTAGGAATGGCCTCTGTCGCAATCTCGTCTGCACAGGTGAGTCTAGTTAGTCCTGTCTCTGTGTGTGTGTGGGTGTGTGTGTTGCTGGTGGCCTCCTTGCTGGAGTTGACATCTGAGCTGCTGTTCTGTTGCAGACTTGTTTACCCGTGGTATTGACATTCAAGCTGTGAATGTGGTCATCAATTTTGACTTTCCAAAACTGGCAGAGACGTACCTGCATCGCATTGGCAGATCAGGTATGGAGTTTTAGGCTAAGGTTGTGGGGTCTGATTGGAATGAAGGAAAAGTAGCTTTTCCAAGTCTAAGACACATGTCCTACTGGTATTACACAGGTCGTTTTGGACACCTGGGGTTGGCCATCAATCTCATCACCTATGATGATCGATTCAACCTGAAAGGAATAGAGGAGCAACTGGGCACAGAAATTAAACCAATCCCTGGCAGTATTGATAAGAGTCTGTATGTGGCAGAGTATCACAGTGAGACAGGCAGTGAAGAGAAACCATGAGGTGAGGTTGATTCAGATTGTGTTTAGGGTTAACTATTTCTACCCCTTGCCACTCGCTCATCAAACTTTTTTTTTTTTTTTTTTTCAGGTGCTTCTGTCTCTGGATCTGCATTTTTTTTTTTTTTGTTTTGTTTTGTTTTGGTTATCCTCCCATTTTCCCTGTAAACCTTTCCTTCCCCTTGTTAGGAGCTGGCTGACTTCTTGGACGTGCTGTGCTGGGGGACATTTTTTTTTTTTTTTTTTTTCCTTTTTTCTTTTTGGCCTTTAAGGGAGGGAAACTCGGTGATCAAGCACACAAGATTTTAATTTTTGCACCACCAAAAAATGCAAGAAGAGAAGACATTCTGCTTATGTGGTCCCTGCCCCTCCAGCTCCTGTTTGAGTTGCACTAAAACCAGCAGCAGGGTGGCTGAGCTGCACCCTTCCTGCAGGGACCCGACTTGCAACACTCAACTCCTTTTCCTCGCCTATCCCCCTCCCCAACCACATTTGGTTTTAACTCTTTGCATCAAGTGCCTTAAGAAGCAAGAGAAGTTCCATGTTTAGATCCTATCTCCCCACCACTCTCCCTGCTCCTGCAGAGCAGAGTGGCTGCGCTTCCTTCTCTTCCCCATTGAATAACCAGTGTAAACTTTGTAAATAGTTGTGGGGGGGTGGGTGGGTGGGATGGGGGTGGAATTGTGGCTGTGAGGGCTGGTGACGTTTGCTTCCACTGTGTATCATGAGCCATGCTCCCCTGCTGTGGGGTCTCGTGGGGGCGTATGAGCCATACTGCCAGTGGGGCCATGTCCTCAGCCCTCACAGCGTGCTTGCAGATTGGCCTGGTCTACAGGCAACCTTATGAGAAGAATTGGGAGCCCGACTTAAGAGCAGCGTGTGTGGACTCTGCAGGGAGCCAGGCTGCCCAGTTTGTAGCCTGTGGTGCCCACTGTATTTTTGTTACGCGCTTTTTTCCTTTTGAAGTTTACAAACTTGCTGCACACAAACATGCTGACTTATTTAAATCTCATCGGGATGATACGAGTAAATTAGTTCTGTACTGCAGTGTACCTATGGCAGGGGGATGTTTGGGATTCCTTAACATAATGAGTTGATTGTAAATATTGTTGGGAAGGGTCCGATCACGTGACATGAGGGAGTTGGAGCTTTATTGCCCTGGTTGTGGGTGGGGCTTTATTTCTTTGTGTGGTGGGTGGGATGAAAGGGGATGGGTGTTCAATATCTGCAGAAATGCTTGCACCCTTGCCTTGATGGGGTGCCAGCCTCTCTGAAGATGCGACTGACTGTGGTTGTAGACCCCCGGGGGTAAGATGTTGTTTTTTTCTTTTTTTTTTTCTTTTTCTTTTTATTTTTAAATATAGCACTTTGGCTAATGTGAATGGGTTGGGTCTAGGCCTTTCCCCTTACCCAAAAGTATTTTTTGCACCCCCAACGCACACTGGCCAAGCGCACCTTGCCGTCAGTCAAGACTTTTCTGCTCTGCCCCATTGAAATTTTGAAAGTTTTGACTGCTCCCCTTGTAATTGGCTTTATGTGGACTAAACACACAAATGCAGTAGCTCAGTTGTGAAGAATGAGATGGCAACATCTTACCCCCGTCTTTCTTGACACTACTACGTCTTGACACATCTCATTCTTCTTGTGTAGCACAACTGCTGGAAAAAAGGCTCCAGCAGGTATGTTACACAGGGGGCAGCAGGGGTGGGTCCTGGACGGACTGGAGCCGGCCAGGACTCTCCTAGTGGCCCCCCCTCTGCCTTTTTGTTTTTTTGTTTTGTTTTTTTTTTTTTTATTTTGTTTTCCTCTCTGCCCCTTTATCAGAGTGCAAATTGCCTTTAGTAAGAATTGGCTGGTCCTTAATTGCAACATAATTGGCTAATACTCCAGTGAGGTGGGCAGTGTCACTGGTACTGGCAGTAGCCTGCCTTTGTTTGTGTTTTATAAAGAAAATGCTTGTGAACATCTTGCTGTGACAGAACAATGACTGCACTTTTTGTGTTTGACGAAATAAAGGCTCACTGGAATCCAGCCTGTTTTTGTTTCTTTCCTTGCCCCACCTCCATGTTGTGCTGCCACTCCCCTCCACCCATGGACTTTGATTTCCAGAAGGGAAATGCTGATAATGCGTACTTAATATTTTGAAAGACAACACCCGGTATGTGCTGGCTACTGTGCTGTGTGTGCTGGCTGAGTTGGGCTCTGGTCACTCATGGATTGTCCCCAGCTTGTGACAGGTAGGGTTAACTGTTTGGCTGTGTGAGGTGGATTCCAGTTTGTGAGGACATGGGATTGATGGATTGGGAGGGTGGCAGGTGACTCCAATGCATGCACCCCCCCCCAGGTTTCATGCCAGAGTCCTAGGCCAATACCTGCCCTGACACATTCCATCTTCCTGCTCCAGTCAGGTGTACTGTACCGGTGAGTTGCTCAAGCAGGTGCAGATGGCCAAGCTCTTTACAGATGACAAGCACTTTGTGGACATGAAGCTGCGTGTGTCCCCTGGTGAGTCCAAGAGCCTGAGTACAAAGGTCTTGAAAAATGCAGGAGTGTGGGGGGCCTGCATACACCTGTGTTGACAGTTATTGTCTGTTTTCCACAGAGGAGGTGGTATCTGCCTTTCAAAACTGGACACGCTTGGTGCCAGATGCTGCCCTGTCCTATAACCAGCTGATGGAGTTTGTCAACTTGTACTTTGAGGCCCCTGGCCAGGAATTTGAGCCCTGGATGCCAGACGACTGGCAAGCTGAGTGAGTTGAAAGTGGCATGTGCTGCCCTGGATGCTCCTTTAGGGAAAATTAATTCAGTACAGCATTACTGCTGCCACTTGTATGTGAAATGTGTTGCGTGATCTTGAGCAAACCCTGAATTAGCTTTAATTTTCTAGCCTCTTCATTTTGGCCTTAAATGTACCTCTGTCTCTGTGGTTTCTTTTACTTCCAGTGGCTGACGCTTGTTGTGAAGGTTTAGAGGGTGGACACTTGTACTGCTGCTCAAGGTACTTACTGAATGGTAGACACAAAAGGGTCCCTTGTATGAATTGTGCATCTGGCTATCCAGTTGGAGTTACTTTTCCTTGTACAGGAGCAACTGAACTGGCAGTTGGCCTTTCACCCAATAGACTAAATTGTCCAAATGGATGTGTTAATTGGGAAATAACCTTCATGAAGGTTAGCAAGGGCATAAAGGCAGTCGTGTATTGGGGCCCTTGAAAGTTGTAGCTGTTTCAACATTGTGCACTCTCACACTGGAGGTTGGTCTAGTTTAATTATGTGATCTTGTAGCAGCCTCTTATGAATCTGTGCTCTCTGCAGCCTCTGTTGATGGTGGTCTTGGTGTTCTAGGAGAGAGGAAGACCACGTGCAGCACAGGCCATGCAAAGTGTGTCCTGCAAAGCTTCCAAATTCATATACAATACAATTTTTTAAAATTGGGCTGTTCATTATCCTTGATAGAGCACCAGCGGTAATGTATAGGAATCTTCAGTTGAATGACGGTGATGAACGTAATAGACTAGGAAAATTTGACTGTGGTCTGGTCAAGATCAGGAGCATTGTGTAGCAAAATTCTCAGTGTGAAGTTATAACAAAAGGGCTTTTTGATGTGAACAGTGCAAAGAGTGAGCAGCCCTGGTGCTGAGCTGTGCAGATGCAGCAGATAAGTGGTTTGCCTGTAAATGAGAGAGCAGTAACTTTGCTAATATCTAATCCAGTGAGCTGCCATTTCTGAACAGCCATCTTGAACTTTAATGAAAGCAGATACGAAGCAGTGTCTCCATCTGTTCATGTTGGCCTTTGTGGTGGTGGTGTGTTTTTTTTGTTTTTTTTTGTTTTTTTTTAACCTGTCTGTCCTGCATGGGTCCATTACAGGATCAAGGTAGAGTCACTAGTACCCTAGCACACGTGTGTGTGTGTGTGTGTGTGGGCAACCTTCATATTGACAAGTGGTACTAACTACATGGATTGTGTCAGGAAAGGGGTTGGAGCCCCAAAGCTTGGAGATGTGAGCCCAATGTGCTTCTCACTGGGTATGCATTCTGTTGTAGGATTCACTTTATAGTGTAGGATGAATGGTTTTTTTTTTTTATTTTTTTTTTTATATATAAATACAACAGGCTTTGTCAAATACACACCATAATGACTTGGGGGGGGATCTGATTTGACCAAAGATGATAAAGGGCAGCCCTGGTGAGGCTGATCAGAGTCTGGGTTAGTCTGTCAGACAGTGGCTGGACAGCTTAATTTATGACATACTGCTTTGCCACACACACACACACACCCACACCCAATTCTCTCTTCCACTACTACCTGTATTTGTGCAAGAGTACATCGTATAATTGGGCCTGTCCTCTTAAAACACATACTGATTTGTTGAACAACTTTGACTCATTTAAGAGTTAATGAAAATGTAAATGATGCCCTTAACCCATATTAAAGGAGCACAGTCGGTAATGCCCATTCTTTTCAGTTCTACTGTATGTGTTGGAGCAGTCCAGCCCGTACATGCGGTGGACCCCCTAGGTATTTATAGCAGTGTAACCACATCTCCTCCTTGAATAGTGACTTGGGCCTATTGGCTCTTTGATTCAATAATCAGGTTTCCTCGGTTTTACTGATGTTGGGCTGCGGATAAATTCTGCACCAAGAAACTAAGTTGCCCGCTTGACTCCTCGCCTCTGACTCAGTACACCTGTATGAGAATTTCTGCAAGTGCCATTGACGGTAATGTGGATGAGAAGAACTAGGATTGGTGGTATTGTCCCTTTTTCCATGGACCATGGTTTAGTTGTCTTGTGATGGGCTGCTGGCTGTACTGTATGTTCATGGGCCTGTCCCTCTATTTTTGTGACTATTTTGCAGCCCGGGATGAACTGCACTGGCGTTGCATCCATTAGTTCTTAATTGTGCTGAAGGAAAACCTACAGGATTGATGTGGCAGCGACACAGTCCATAACCTCAAAGGCCTCGGGCGGTGCTCTTTATTAGTCCTTCATTTGTTTATTGCTTTCCTTACATGATTGCTCTCAAATCCATAGATTCTTAAATTTGGGTGGTGGTTTGTTGCCTTTAGCGTCTCACAGGGCTATGCCTCACTGTCACAAACAGTTTGCAAATTCTCTCACGACGGATCACCGCAGGCAGTTCGCACTGCACCATGATGACTGCCGTTGGCGATTCTCCAAGGTGGGGAAAACCACCAACCCCTATGCCCCAATGCAATCAGACTGTCGTCATCGGCTGGGTCTTGAAGGCATTAAGAAGGGCAAGGTGAGGTCACATGAAAATTTAGGACCCTAAATTTTAATATGAATTGGTACAGCCAGTCGATCCAAAGCGGACATCCCTTGGAGCCCCTTTGAGCAACCGTGCTCCTTGAATGGTCCAAATTCTGGCCTGACGTGGAAAGAACTTCCTTGACTGTCGTGATGTAATAGTACTGTGAAAGTGTTTGCCTCTTCCTCATTTTCTGTAGTATTGGAAATACTTCTGCATTGACTGCTTTTATATCTTTACTAGTATTTGGCCTGAATGAACTAATACAGTTGAAGTCTAAAGTTTCCACATGCCTTCCGAATATTTTATGCTAACAAACTATACATTTGAAATATCGTTTTAACAAATCTGCTCTGTGCAGGGCTAAAGTAATTATCAAAAATGTTCACCCTACTTAGTATTTCACACTTTATTAACCATATCACAATTCCAGTTGGTCACAAGTTGACATCCACTTTAATATTTGATAGCTTTGCATTTAAATTGTTTAACTTGAGCCAAATGTTTCTGGTCTCCTTTCTCATTCTTTTTCCAGACGTTGCTCGAATTTTGGCCCATTGACCCAGCCAGAACCGGTGTAACTTGGCCAGGCCAGTAGGCCGTCTCACTCGGCCACAGTTTTTCATTTCAATTCAAGCTGAGGTCAGGGCTTTGATGGCCACTCTAATCCCTTGACCTTGTTCTCCTGAAGCCATTTTGACACCACTTTGGAGGGCTGGTCTTGGTCCTTGTCCATTTTGGAAGACCCATTTGTGACTGAGCTTCAGCTTCCTTGCTGAGCTCTTGAGATGTTGCTCCAGTTTATCCTCATCATTTCTGTTCCACGGGATGCTATTTATTTTGGGATGTGCGCCAGTCCCTCCTGCAGTAACCCCCCAACACACACATGACACTCCCACCCCAATGCTTGTGGGGTGAGATGGTGTTCTTTGGCTTACAACCCTCACCCTTTTTCCTCCAAACAGAACGACGGTCATTATGGTCAAATAGTTCCATCTTGGATTCTTCAGACCAGAGGACATTTCTCCAGAAGGTCAGATCTTTGCCCCCTTGTGCCATTGCAAACTGTAGTCTGGCTTTTTTCTGGTGGGTTGGGAGCAGTGGCTTCTTCCTTGTGAGCTCCTTTCAGGTTCTGTCGATGTCCGACTCATTTTAGAGTAGTCTACTTGTGTCCTCCAGCATGTTCAGAAGTTCCTTTTACTCCTGTGCTGCGGCTGATTTGCACTTTTTGGGCCAAAGTCCGTTGTTCCCTACAAGACACAATGCATCTCCTACCTAATTTGTATGATGGCCAGGTGCAACCATGGTGTTAATACTTTCATATGGTTTTGTACAGATGACTGTAGAACCTTCAGATTTTTGGAAATTGTTCTCAAGGTTGGAGCAGACGGTTGGAGGTCCACAAGACTTTGGCCAATTTCTATTGACTTTCTCCGTATGTCAGACAGAGAGGCCATGAGTTTAATGGCCGGCCTTAACTTCCGTCCACAGGTTGACTCCCAAGTAGGCTAACTGGCTGACAGAAGCGAACTGTTGAATTACCTAAAGGCCTGACAGTTTGCCACAGATGACAAAGTGGATGTCAATGTCAACTTGTGACGCACTGGAATTGTGACATTGCCAATAAAAATGCTCTGTGAATATTGAGATTTCCTTCTACGCTTGTCAGACTGCTAATTTTCAGACCTCCATAGGTTTTTGACTCATTTAGTGTTGGATTTAGAGCAGTGGTCTCCACCTCTGGTCGTGGAGGCCCACGGTGGCTGCAGTTTTTATTCTAACCCTTTTCTTAACTAATGACCTGTTTTTGTTGCTATTTAACTTTTGCATTAATCTTAATTGACTTGAGGACTCGGACACCTCAATTGTTTTTTTTATCCTTAATTAGTATTCACGAGTTAATGATGTACAAAATGAGCCAAAATATGACTAGCAAACTGTGACCATCATAGAATATCTGAAAATAAAGATGGTGGTCTCAGGAATGTTGATCTGCTCAGGTCCTCAAAACATTTGACAGGGGGATATTTTCCGTACTTTGCTTAAATCATCCGAGATCAGATGCCTCATCTTGGATGAGTTAATGCCGGTGAAGCTCATCCGGGCTAAGTCAGTTTTTCAAATGTAGCCGTGCAGTAGATTAGTCTAGCTGGACCTAATCATCTGAGATCAATCAGCGCGGGCGAGCGCATTCAACAGCCCATATATGAGTCTAGAAAACGTGCTCAGCAAGTCTTTGATAGGCTGTGACAAAATGACGAAAAAACGGGCGCATTTTTTTTTTCCACACAAGCAGAGCAGGACATTTTATTCGAAGGATATGAAGAATTTCAAGATTTAATATACACAAGGGGTAACACTGCAAAAGCAGTCCAAACCAGAAAAGACGGCTGGCAAAAAGTGGCTGACAAATTAAACGCGAAGTAGCGTGCATTGTACTTACTGAATGCAGCGTTTCATTTCCTATGTGTCAGATTAATTATTATTTAATATGTCATAATTCCAGATCAAACGTGAGCACAAGGAGAACAGGTTAAAGTACTAGAATATACTTCAAACTGGTAAATATTGGTATATAACTATTTAAAGAATTGTTGACATAAAGAATCATATATAATATAAAAAACATTAATTTTAAAGTTAATGCGGAGACAGACAAGCAAAAATCAGGTGGAGGTCCACGCGGTCCAGACCTAAACCCTGCAGAAGAGTTGGCTCTCCAGCAAAATGCCCATCGCCCTGTTTCTGAGGGCATTTTTTTTTTTTTTTTGGGTCAGTTGCAGGGAATGTCACAGCCCTAGAACTTGTGTCTGACCAACGAGATATTGACGAAGGTCAAATATTTGATGAAGACACCGTGTCTGATTATTCATCAGGAGGATAGGTACATTTTCCAAATAATGTTTGATCAAACTCCACTCTGATCACTCCCATGTTCCCCAATCCCATTTGGAAGTCCTGGGAAATGAGAATGTTAGGCTTATTGTGGGATTCTTTATGGAACTGTGGCTGTTTTTGCCTGTGTACCTGCAATGGCATGAAACGCCTCTTTTATTGTCTGCACACGCAGGTGTCCAGGAAACACTATGAAAACCCAAAGGAAATATTTCAGAGCCAAACAGACTTTACGAATTGCCTGGCCAACTGCACTTTTAGATAGATTTTCCGCATAGCCTACAGTATATAAAAAAAAAAGTGCCGCTTGTGGGGAAACAAAAAAAAACCCAAAGCAATGCGTACTGTCTGTGTGGTTGTGAGAGCCCGACTTTGCCTAGTTTGACTTCGAATATAAGGTGCTAATAAATCTTTGAGGTGCAATATTCTCCCTCGGCAAAAGCGGTATCTTTCAAAAAGAATTTTCTCCGGGAGCAGTAAAGGATCTTGCCGATCGCGCAAAACCCTCACTATATGAAATTCTCTTCTTATAATTTGCGCACCGATAGCAATTGATCGCTCATTCGTGAACAGCAAAGCCATGACTGAATGAATTCCACGCACGGACACTGATTAAGTGTGTGAGCTAATCCTTGTTTACATAGAACAAACCGAGGATTTGGATGTGCTGCTATGACAACACATCCAGCAAGAGTTTTGAAAAACCGACAGATCCAGGATCATGCCAAATCGTCAACCATTACATCCGGCTAAACGAGTAATCCACGTACGAAAAATACCCCCCAGTGCTCTTAGACATTTCTGACATCGTTGATTTTCTCTTTTCTGTTATTACACAATGAGAGCAGCAACAAGCCACGGGGTTAAAGAACGAGTCTAATTAACAAGAATCGGGGCCTAATTAAGCAACTGGTTGGAGTTTCAGGCCCTGACATAGTTGGTCTGCTGTTGGCTCACTCACTTCACGTTTAATTTCAATTTAAGGAATGAACTGAAGCAATTCAGAGGAAAGTTAAAGAAATTCAGGGGCACAAATCTTAAAAAAGCAAGTCAATTAAAATAAATAGAAATGGAGTTAATTAGCAGCAAAAACAGGTCACTAAGAGAAGGGTTAGAATGAAAACCTGCAGCCACTGGGCCCCTCCAGGACTGGAGTTTGAGACCACCATTTTTAAATGCTGTCCTGTGCCGTTGGCCGATGCCATCTGAAATGTTAGTTTTGCTTTTTCCTAAGCTGCTCTTGTATTTGGCCTCAAACAAAAGGAGGCCCACCAGATGTTCTCCCAAAGACTTCAATTATAGTGACTGGTGCAGCAGCCAAGCATTCCTGTGTCATCGCACCGCCTCCATTATGTATGACTGGTGGTCCGATGTAAAGTAAAAAAAAATTAAAAATTTCAGACAAAGCCCTGAATGATAAGGCAGAGAATAAAATGAAATATTAAAACACAGCAGTGACGATACAAAGAAACGGCAGCTGGGGCATGGGACGGGACCTGCGCTGTCCAAAGCGTTCACTGTTGTCTCCCCCCCAGACACCACAAGGCCTGAAGTGTCCATTGGTGGTTTTAGCTGTGGCTTCTGCTTTGCTCCTTTGTGACTGAGCCCATTTCTACTCCATATATTTTTTCAATGTAGAGTCCTGAAGCCTCTCCTCCTGGTCTGTGTTTTTCCCCTTGGAGATCATGAAAGTCCCTGTGGGCCTGGTGAGTTCCCAAGCCTTGGAAATTTAATTTAGCTATTTAAGGAGCCAGGGAGATCCACACTCTTTCTGCCAGTGGCAGTGTCTGCTTGTTGAATCTTTGTCCTGGCACTGAGATTCTGATGGCGAGAATCAAAATAAGTGACGTTTATAGAGCTCTGGCCTTCTGTAGTTCTTATATTTTGGATGCCTGCTGCAGTGGTGCTTGACTTTGCTCAGTTGATACACTTTTTTATACGGAAAATCCGCTCACTACTTAGGTGTGCCCTAGATCTAGTCCAGTTTTGGGTATAGTGTAAAAACTGTGCCAACTCGTGGAATTTCTAAAGGGGGGCAAGACTTTTTCATATAAACTAGATTTTATTTTTGGTAAGTTTAGTAAATTCAGGGTTACCTGAAACCTGGACCCATGTCTGGCACCATCTGCTAAAAATGGCGATAGGATAGCAGTGGTTGGCAGACTGGTACTGAGATGAGACCATTCATTTGAACCTTCAGAGGTTGTGCAATGGATGGAGATGCCCTGTTCATTGTAGGGGGTAGGACTAATTCAGGGGTCTTGTCTGTATCATTAGAAGTCAGAAGCCCATTCCAGTGTAAAAGCTGCCATACCACCTGCACCTCAGTAGAGGTCACCCACCTGAAGCTAAGCGTATTTGGACTCGGCCAGAACTTGGTTTGGAGCAAAGACTAGCAGGGGCTACTTACCCTGGGGCACTGAATGTCCCAATGCCCCCACTGCAGTGATTGGGACACCATGCTCCAGATGAGATGTAAAACTGATAGCCTGACACTCTCTGTGCTCATTAAAGTTCCCTGGGCATCATTTTGTAAAGAGTAGGGGGTATCCTGAGTGCCTGGCTAAACTGTCCACCTCAGCCTAGTCAGTGTGACCCCCCCACCTAATCCGGTCCTGTCTTGAATTGGTTCTCTTACCACTTCACCACCTACCAGTTAATATGTGGTGAGTAGACTGGCACAAAAATGTGCAGGGGTGTCAAACTCCAGTCCTGGAAGGCCGCAGTGGCTGCAGGTTTTCATTCTAACCATCTTCTTAATTAGTGACCAGTTTTTGTGCTAATTACTTCTTTTAATTAACTTGAGTCAGGCCCTTTAGTTTCTTTTTCATTAATTAGCAGCCAAACAATAATGAGACACAAAAGAAGCCGCCACATCACACAATATCTGAAAATAAAGAAAGGTGAAGGTCTCAGTAGGGTTGATCTCTCAACTCGCCAAAAAACTTTGACGATGGTTCTTATGAAAAACAGAAAATCAACAGTTTTGGAAATGTCAGCTGAGAATGAGAGCAACAACAAGCCGTGGAGTTAAATAACGAGTTTAATTATCAGCAAGAATTGGCTTCTCATTAAGAAACTGGTCGGAGTTTAAAGCCCCAGTTTAGCTGGTTATCTGTTGGCTCATTTCACGTCTCATTTCTGTTTGGCTGCATTTTAATGAGGAAGCGAATCAATTCAGAGGACTGAATCCTTCTAACAGGGCTATTAAAATGTGAATTAGCAGTGAAAACAAGTCACTGATTAGGAAAAGAGTAAGAATGAAAACCTGTAGCCGCTGCGGCCCTCAGACACCCGTGATGTAGTGGTATGCTGTATGTTAGTGGTGTTTGGTGTGGATCCCCCCTCATTAATGCGATTTGAGAAGTTAGCAAAGCTCTGTATAAATAAATGGTTAGTAGCTGATAGCCTATGTGGAGTACAAAGTATGACCAGGCAGCACTTTAAACCACGAGGGTCTTCAACTTGGAGGGTGTTGTAGTTACAAGTAGCGCACTGTTACCAGTTTTATGTCACATTTTATTATCCTTCCTGCATTCTGCAAATGCTTAACTTACTGGATCAGCAGGGGTAGCCAGGGCCCCCCATCAGTCCCTGTCATCTAAATTCTGTATTGCTTGCCTGCGAGTACACGGAGAAACCTGAGGCCAGACCACAATTGAGACCCCAACAGCCAAAGAGGTGAGGTGGGCAGCATCAGTCCTGGAGGGCCGCAGTGGCTGCAAGTTTTTGTCCCAACCTCATTGCTTCAAGAGATGGCAGTTATTACTGATGAAGCACTTTCACAGTTTTTCTGCTTCATTTTGGTGGTCTCACTTGTTCGGGTTCCCCACCTTTAATTGCTTATTTTAGTCTTTAGCAGCTGCAGTCACAGTTTTTAATGGTTTCTTATTACCAATAAGATGCAAAGGTGCCAGCAGCTCTCCTTGAGTCCATGTACACTGATGTGGCTTCATTAGCAGGGTTGGCTTTATTAAAAAGGAAAGTGAAGGACTGAAAATGACTTTGGTGATATCATTAGAAAGGAAAAGAGAATCGACAATGGCTGAATGACCTGCCATTGCAGAAATAAAACGCAAGTCATGTTAAATTAAGCAACAAGGTTGAGACCAAAGCCTGCAGCCAATGTGGCCTTCCAGGACCTCCCACCGTTCCTCAGCGCTGCCAGGTACTGTTTAGAACGAGAAGAGGCCATTCAGCCCCACAATCCTCACCAGTCCTACCCACTTAATAATAAATTTTATTTATATAGCGCCTTTCCCATGCTCAAGGCACTTACAGAATATAAGAAAGAATGGCAGGGTATACAATATGTAGCATTGTACAGACCAAATAAATAAATAAAGAAGATTAAGACAGTAAATTCAGAGAAAGCCTAACAGACAACATAATTGATGGTCTAGCACACACATAAAGGTTACATGAGCATCTTCACATGTAGGTAAACTGAGAGAAGGGTAATAACGTCAAGTAGAGCTAAAAGCCTTCCTGAACAGATGAGTTTTGAGTTGTTTTTTAAAAGAATTCATGGAGTCAGCTTGCCTGATTAATTTCGGTAGGTCATTTCAGAGTCTGGGCGCTATACAGCTGAAGGCCCTGTACTTCACTCTTCTAAACCAGGGGTCTTGAACTCCGGGCCGCAGTGGCTGCAGGTTTTCATTCTAAGGCGGGATTGACGTTATTGCTACGCAAGCGTTGTAATGTTTATACTTGCGTGCGTACTTTACGTAAATCTGGAAGATTCCACCTGGTGGCAGTACAAGATGATATCACGGTGAGAAAATGTTTGGCTTCTCCGTGTTGTGAATTGCCTGAAACGCCCATTAAATTCCGAGGACACCTTGCCGCAATATCTCTGAAAAGGATGTTTAAATCCATCAATCCAGGGATGTGCCTATTCCAGCTAGCACTGGGCACGAGGCAGAAAGAATACCTGGATGGAGCGTCAGCTCATCGCAAGGTGAATACGAGCACATACACTAGCATCATTTTAGCGTCACCAAATCTCCAAATCTGCATGTCTTTGGAAGAAAACCGGAGCCCACTGTGGAAACGCAGCAGGAAAACATGTAAACTCCAGGCAGGGAACACCAGCGACGTAACTCCCTACGAGACAGCTGCGCTACCGCTCCGCCACCGTATCACCCCCCATGCCTGTAATTATTAACAGTATTCATCATTTAAACGAAAGTAACGATTTATCTGTAAAATGCAACATACTTATTTTAATGCGTTTCATCGTGAAAGTGATATCAAGTATAAATCTAAGGATCCTAAATGTGTAGAGAGTCATACATTTAATGTGTTCTGTGTGGCGATCAGATCTGCTGTCAGGTCGGGAGGAAGCCCCAGAAGCACACAGAGATTAACAGTTGGGTCGGTTTTAAGATGACGTTTACGACGGTCTACTTTAATGATAAAGTAAACTATGAGATTAATGTGGACATTTCGAGATTTAAGCCAAAATATCCACTTAAATCATAAAACAGTCTTTTTCACTGTGTCCTTAATTTTTGTTTCTCTGTGGCACAAATACAGAAATTTACGTGTTGTTGTGAAAGGGCATAAAAAAAGATGGCACAGAAGATGGTATGTGACACTTTTAAAATGTATCGTGTCATTACGATGGGGGAATATGCGACGCTTACAAATTCAAAATGTGCAGAGAGTTGAAATATCATACATTTAATTTTTCTGTGTGGTGATACATTGCTGCTTGCCGCAGCTGTCAGGTCGAAGAAGCTCGCAGCGATGAAAAACTGGGATGACGTTTACAACCGTCTGCTTTAATGATAAAGTAAACTACGAGGTTAAAGTGGGCAATTTGAGATTAAAGCCTAAATTTCCACTTTAATCACAAAATACACGTTTTCATCGTGTCCTTTATTTTTTTCTCAGTGGCTCAAATACAGCGATATACATTATGTTGCTGTTATTAAGTTGCAAAAAAAAAAAAAAAAACGGCACAAAGATGTTATGTGAGACTTTTAAAATGCATCGTGAATATGCGACGCTTGAATATAAAATCACCACGAATGGATCTGTATGTCAGCATTTTGCTTCATCACATCGAACCATTCACCAAACAGCAAAGCACGCACATCGATCCCGTAGGATCTGCAAAGAGGCTTTCTGTCACATGTAGATGATAAACAGAGACTCTGACGTCACATTCCGACTTTTAGCACACTGCGCCCCCCGACTTTTTGCTGGTACTGCAACTCGCGCACGCGTCGCGTTAATTTCTGAGGACCTGCTCAGAGGACGCATGAAATGAACGCTGGGGACGCGTGGCAGCCATGATGCGGGCGCGTACGCGTTTTGAAAAATTAAATGTATGATATTTCAACTCTCTGCACATTTAGAATCTTTAGATTTACACTTGATATCACGTTCATGATTAAATGCATTAAAGTGTGTATGTTACATTTTACATATAATTTTGTTTAAATAATGAATACTGTTAATAATTACACACATGGGGGGAATAATTACACACATGGGGGTGTCACGGTGGTGGAGCGATAGCACTGCTGTCTCGCAGGGAGTTATATTGCTGGTATATCCTGCTTGTATTCCACACTGTGCTCCGGTTTCCTTCCAAAGATATGCAGATTTGGGGATTTGGTGCCGCTAAAATGACACTAGTGTATGCGAGTGCTTGTATTCACCTTGCGATGAGCGGAGACCTTGTCCAGGGATTGTTTCTCAGTCGTGCCCAATGCTTGCTGGAATGGACACATCCCTGGATTTATGGATTTAATCAATAAACATCCTTTTCAGAGATATTGCGGTAAGGTGTTCTCGGAATTTAATAGGTGTTTTAGGCAATTCACAACACAGAGAAGCCGAACATGTTCTCACCGTGATAATATCTCGCACTGCCACCTGGTGGACTCCTCCAGATTTACGTAAAGTACGCGCGCAAGTATAAACACTACACGCTTGCGTAGCAGGAGCGTCCGCTGCAGCATGCGTCGCGTGAAGTATAACTCCGGCCTAACTCCGGCCTTAGTGGTGCTTTTATGTTTATGTCAGCATTTTGCTTCACAACATCAAACCATTCATCAAACATCGAAGTAGGCACATCGGTCCCGGAGGGTCCTCAAAGCAGCCTTCTGTCACACGTAGACAGTAAACAGAGACTCTGACGTCACATTCCCACTTTTTGCTGGGACTGCAACTCGCGCACGCGTCCGCGTGGCAGCCATGATGTGTGCGGGTACGCGTTCTGAGCGTCAAGTATAAACGAGCCCTAACCCTTTTTCTAATCAGTGACCAGGTTTCGATGCTAATTAACTCCCTTCATTTTAATATCCCTGTTTTTAAGGATTCGTTTCTTCATTAAATGTCAGCCAAACAGAAATGAAATGTGAAACGAGCAGACAGGTGACCAGCTACACTGGGATTGCAAAGTCCCGCTGATCTCTTAATGAGAAGCCGATTCTCACTGTTAATTAAGCCCGTTATTTAATTCCACGGCTTGTTGCTGCTCTCACTCTGCCACAGCAGACATTTCCAAAACTGTTGATTCTGTTTTGTCTAAAGAACGTTGTGAAAATGTTTTGGTGACTTGAGCAGATAACCCGTATCGAGAGCTTCACCTTTCTTTATTTTCAGATATTGTGTGATGGGCACAGGTAAGTTGGTCATGTGGCGGCTTGTTTTGGGTCTCATCTTTGTTTGGCTGCTAATTAAAGGAAAAAGAAACAACAAAAAAGGCGCTGAGTCAGGTTAATTAAAACTAAGGCAAAAGAAGTTAATTAGCAGCAGAAACGGGTCACTAATGAAGAAGATGGTTAGAATGAAAACCTGCAGCCGCTGTTGCCCTCCAGGACCGACGTTTGATACCCGT
The DNA here is from genome assembly GCA_026402145.1 of Polypterus bichir lapradei. Taxonomy (NCBI): domain Eukaryota; kingdom Metazoa; phylum Chordata; class Cladistia; order Polypteriformes; family Polypteridae; genus Polypterus; species Polypterus bichir. The sequence continues at coordinate 17,739,521 of JANRMT010062802.1, forward strand.
GTTCTAAACTAAGATCGAGTCGAGTTTTGAAGCCCCGAATGTCTTCTACACGACTTGGTCACTTATTCTAAGTGTCTGTGGTACTCAGTGTGAAGAAAAGCTTCCTAATGTTTGTGTATGAAATCAGATACACAATGTGCGGTCTGAAAATCAAAAGTGCTCTTTGTCAAAAGGAATTAGGAGTCGTAGTGGACACGACACTAGTAACTGTGTGGCCAGTCAGTGTTCAGAAGCCATTAAGAGGGCAAGCAGAATGTCGGGTTATATAGCGCCTTGATGTGTGGAGTACAAGTCACAGGAGGTTCTGCTCAAGGTTTTTAACACACTGGTGAGGCCTCATCTGGAGTCCTGTGTGCAGTTTTGATCTCCGGGCTACAAAAAGGACATAACAGCACAAGAAAAGGTCCAGAGAAGAGCCACCAGGTTCATTCCAGGGCTCCAGGGGATGAGTTATGAGAAAATATGCAAAGAGCTGGGCCTTTAAAGGAGATTGAGAGGATACCTGACTGAAGTGATTAAAGTTATGACACTATCAACATCCCAACAGTGTTCAGAGGTCATTAAGAAAACTAACAGAATGTCAATTTTTATAGCGCCTTGATGTGTGGAGTACAAGTCACAGGAGGTTCTGCTCAAGGATTTTAACACACTGGTGAGGCCTCATCTGGAGTACTGAGGGCAGTTTTGATTTCCAGGCTACAAAAAGGACATAACAGCACTAGGAAAGGTCCAGAGAAGAGCGACTGGGCTGATTGAGGGGCTACAGAGGATGAGTTATGAGGAAAGATGAAAAGAGCTGAGCCTTTAAAGGAGATGAAGAGGAGACCTGGCTGAAGTGTTTATAGTTATGAAGGGAATGAGTCCAGGGGATCGAGACTGGGATTTTAAAAGGAGTTCATGAAGAACACGGGGACACAGTTGGAAACTTAAGGGTAAATTTCACACAAACATTAGGAAGGTTTTGCTTAATAGAGAGCCACAGACACTTGGAATAAGCGACTGAGCAGCGTTATACACAGGAGGGCTTTAGGGACCCTCAAAACTCGACTCGATGTGATTTTGGAGACATTAAGTGGATGGGACTGGTGAGCTTTGTGGGGTTGAATGGCCTCTCCTTGTCCAGCTTGTTCTAATATGTTAATTTAATGGAGAGACCTTTGTGGGCTTCAGTTTCAAAGTACTTGGTGTCTTTATGTAGCCCCCTTGAACTTAGTAAAGTGTGTGTATGCATTTTTACACAGTGATGAGCGCTCAACAGAAACAAAATGCATTGAAATGTTTGGCAGGAATGAGTAGACCCGTCAGTATGGCACTGAAGTGATGGCTCCACTTTCGCCTGATTGACAAAAATATTTCTGACTTGAAGAGAAGGGAAGAAAGGAAAAGACAAAGACGGCTCACTAAATAATAAAATCAATTTCAACTACAAATAAGGCCCTGATTGAGCAATTGGTTGGAATAAAAACCTGCAGTCACAGCGACCTCCTTGGGCTGAATTTAGGGGCCACCATATTAGGTTCATTTTCCAATACAGTTATAAGCCCACCAGCCCACCCCAGCCCCTTCGGTGCAGGCACAGGAGGAGACCATGCCAGCATTGACAGATCGGTAATCAAAATCAACCTACAGACGATTTAGTCAGAAAGTACTGGCACCCCTTCACTGTCCGCACTCTTCATTGGGTTGTAGATTTCATTTTACAAGGATACGTTTGTCAATTTTGCCCCTCGGTCTACACTCAATAGCCCATAATGCCAAAGTGACAACATCTCTTCAGAAAGGACTGCAAATTTATCACAAATCCAAAACTACAATCACTCCTTCACCTAAGTATTCGGGCCCTTTGTGTTGTGACCCTCCAAGTTGCGCTTGGGTGCCCCCCGTTTGCTTCATTCGCATTGAGATGTTTCTAGAACTTGATTGGAGTCCACCTGTGGTCAACTGAATTGACCGGACATCATTTAGAAGGCACATGGGTACCGAAGGTCCACAGATACCTGGTTTGGTTTGTGTCCTGACATGCAGTGTGAAGTCCAAGGAACTCTCTGAAGACCTCCGCAATCAAATTGTGGTCAGGCAAAGATCAGGATGAGGGGCTAAACCCATTTCTAAAGCTTTTGAGTCTTCCCGGGAAGATGAAGAAGAAGTGGGAGTTGGAAGAAGACTGGAACCACCAGGACTCTTCCTAGCGGTGGCGATTCCGGCCAATTTGAGGAACTGGGCAAGAACCTAATGGCCAGTCTATCAGAGCTTCAGAAGTCCTCAGCTGAGGGGGGAGAACCTGGTGGCAGGATGACCATCTCAGCAGCACTCCATTAAAAGGGTGTCACAATGGTTGAGGGGCTACAGGGAAGCCACTATTGAGTAAAAAGGCATATGACAGTTTAGACCCGGAGCAACTGGTCTGATGAGTCAAAAACTGAACACTTTGAGAAGAACTCCAAGCACATGGAACGCCGAAGACCAGGCACTACTCCTCACCTGTCTAGTACCAATCTTATGGTGAAGCATGGTGGTGGCAGCATCAGCCTATGGAGGTGCCTTTCAGCGGCAGGGACAGGGTGGCCAGTCAGAACTGATGGAGGGACGAAGGCAGCTCCTTGAAGAACACCTGCTCCTTTGAACATGACAATGACCCAAAGTATTCATCCAGGACAACGCTGGAGTGGCTTCAGGACATGGGTGGCCCAGCCAAAGCCCAGACATAAATCCTGTAAAACACCTGTAGAGAGACCTGAAGATTCCCATCCAGTCTAACGGAGCTTGAGAGGAGGATCTGCCAAGAGGAAATGGGATCAACTGCCCAAATCCAGGTGTGCAAAGCTTGTAGAGACTTCACCCAAGAAGACTCAAAGCTGGAATTGCTTCTATAAGTTACTGAATTAAAGGTCTAAAAATAATGTGCTTCTATAAATGAGATATTTTAGTTTTTGACTTCTAATAAATTTGCACACCTTTCTGAAAACCTGTTTTCAGTTTGACGTGATGGGTTTTTGGGTGTAGATGGATGGGCAAAAATGTCAGACTTCTCCGTTTCAAATGAAATCTACAACATGATAAAGTGTGCAGAAAATGAAGGGTCTGAATAACATGAATTGACACTCGCTTTCCACACGGTGCCTTATCGATGCCAGAAGGGACATGCAATGGCTTAAGCAGCAATAAAGAACATAAATGCAAGCTATTTCATCAATGTGCAAATAATTGAATAGTAGCCACTGGAAAACAGGCACAAGAAAAAGGACACGGGTAGCCACCCAATAAAATCGTCCAAAAACAAATGCGTTAAGTAAAGCAGCGAGTAATCACTAGGGACTGAGTCAACTAGGAACTGACAATACGCAGCACAAGATGGCTTTTATAGAAGATGGACAGGAAGGGGTGTGCGTGTAGGACCAGAACAGGAAGTGATGTCATGCTGGATCTTCTTTGGCGGGTCTGGAGAAGAGGGAAGAGAGAGAGAGCGTGTTAGTACACATCGCCACCCCCTGGCCCTTTGTGACACCATATACTGTAATAAAAGTAGTGCAGGAGTTAGGACAGATGATTTTTGGATCCCATGCCCACATGTAGTTTGCATGTTCTCCCCGTGTCTGTGTGATGGTCCTTAGATACTCCCATATGTCCAGATATGTGCAGGTTACTAGGATGACTGGCCACATGCCTGTGAGTGAGCCCTGCGATGGTCTACCACTTTGTCCATGACCGATTTCTGCAAACCCCTCACGACGCTAAATTTGATTAAGTGGATTTCAAATGTTTTGACACTCCATCAATGTGTCATGGTGACAAGGAGGCATAGTGTGATGGCTATGGGCCATGCCAGTCCAGCATGGCACTTCAGAGACAGAATGACCAGTATTGCCCATATTGGCCTGTGCAATGACCAGCACCCTTTTTTAATGCTCTTACCTCCACTCCAGTAAGTCCAGTGCCATTCCAATCAGTAATGAACTATCACTGGACGGGATGTCCACCTCTCAGAGAGCATATTCTCTCTTGTTTTTTAACTTAAAAATGGCTCTCTTGATTTTCATAGTTCAAAAACGGGGCACACCACATTAATCGAGCGAGTGTGCCAGACCCAAATTAAATCGTCGGGATGGGTTTGCCACCCGTGGAGTTTCGCGGGCCTTGTAAATGAGCACATAAAGTCGTAGAGCGGAGGTCTCTCTTCGCATATCGGCCAACTAAAAACTGGACAAACGGAACATTGTATTAAATTCCAGGACGCAATGCATAAAGTCTGGTAAGACTAATTTAACATAATCGGTGAGATAAACGGGTCAATGACGAATAAGACACTCAGCTTACGCAATTTACCTACAAGAGCCGTTTGTACATTTAGATACCAAGACTCAGTGACATTTATAAAACGTATAACATGAAACCGAACCGTTCTAAACCCGCTGCTTGTAAAGTCGCGCTAAGCGCTGCGCCGCCTTGTCAACCGGGTGGGTAATTCGTGGTTTTAGGCAAAGTCCGAGCTGGCTGGGGTTTGGTCGGCTCAAAAGTTCCATTGGGGGGTGGGGTTTAAGAGTTTATGCAAACGCGGTGTCAAAGGGAGAAAATGTTAGTCATAAAGAGGACGAATTCAACAGTTTGCTTTAAGCAAATCATGCCCCGCTTCTTAGTGCGCATCGAGTCGAAGGCCAAGAGACTCGGCGAGAACTCTAGTGCACATGTCACATTGCGGTCACACTTGCACTTTTATTTTTATTTATTGTTCCTTCCCTGGGGAGACGAGTCTAAAAACGATTAACTGCAAAACATCTGCTGTTTGCTCGCATGAGACGATTTGATGACCCGTTCCAGCCCATTAATTGTAGTTTTAAAAAAGGCATTATTTTTAAATAGTTGCTAGTGCGATAAAGTTCCCTTTTAATTCAAATTCTCTCATAATGAAAGAAATGGTAAGCTTTGCAAACACTGTTAGCCTTTTAAATGTTGCTACTCCGTATTTTTAAATTCAGCTGTTCAGAGAAACCGGGGTTTTTAATGTCGGAATCACAGGTGAAATAACAAACCCGAATGGGACGCCAATTTACAAAAAAAAATTCAAAAAATCACCGACGTTGGTGGGAAGAACGAAAACTAACCGTATGATGGCTCGAGGACAACGTGCGACTGCCACTGGGATAGAGGCGGAGCCAAAACGTTACATCCTGTCCGCACTCGGTGACCGATTCACCAATCAAAAAACAGTACTTGCTAAAGCCCGCCCTCTCTGCCTTGATGAGTGAAAGTAACACTTTCCAATTGGATTGCTTATTTCATGGTACACAAGGCGTCTCTGAAATAAATAAACACCTTATTAAATAAATAAAGAAATAAGCGACATGTTTCGTGACACATTTAATTACTTATACTCACACTTTGTGTTTTGTTGTCTCTTGTCAGTTTAATTTATTTGCGCATATAATCATTTAAATATATAATATATGTGTGTGTGTGCGTATTTGTCTGCTGTTCAGACTCGAAATCCTGACCACAGTCTGGCGGAATCCAGAGGG
>JANRMT010062802.1:17753854-17773179 GCA_026402145.1 Polypterus bichir lapradei
ATCTATCTATCTATCTATCTATCTATCTATCTATCTATCTATCTATCATATACAGTAAACCCTCGTTTATCACGGTTAGTCCGCTCCAGACTCTACTGTGATAAATGAATTTCCGCAAAGTAGGATTCTTTATTTATAAATTGAATATTTTCATAGTTAGAGCATAGAAAACCTGTTTACGACCTTCTAAATACTTTTTTTAACATTATTAGAGCCCTCTATACATGAAATAACACCCTTTAGTCAAAAGTTTAAACTGTGCTCCATGACAAGACAGAGATGACAGTTCCGTCTCACAATTAAAAGAATGCAAACATATCTTCCTCTTCAAAGGAGTGCGCGTCAGGAGCGGAGAATGTCAGAGAGAGAGAGAGCGAGAAAAGCAAACAATCAAAAATTAATAGTGCTGTTCGGGCTTTCAAGTATGCGAAGCACGGCGTGGGAAGCATATCGTATATCATTGAGGAGTTTTATTTAATACGTAATACATGCTCTGATTGGGTAGCTTCTCAGCCATCTGCCAATAGCATCCCTTGTATGAAATCAACTGGGCAAACGAACTGAGGAAGCATGTACCATAAATTAAAAGACCCATTGTCCACAGAAATCCACGAACCAGCGAAAAATCTGTGATATATATTTAGATATGCTTACATTTAAAATCCATGATGGAGTGAAGCCGCAAAAGTCGAAGCGCGATATAGCGAGGGATCACTGTACTGCCTTTAGTATCTATCTATCTATCTATCTATCTATCTATCTATCTATCTATCTATCTATCTATCTATCTAATTTAGTGCCTTTCTGGTTTCTCAGACACTTTTCTCTCTGCTCATCTTCTTTACTTTTGAAGTTCTTTCTCACTTGACCATTCATGCCATTCATCTTTTCCATCTGTCCTCACACCCCATTTGCCACCTGAGTACCCCTGCTAATTTTTTCCCAATGTTCTCTCCTAAGGCCCCCATTCCTCAAGAAGATTGTGGACCCCGCTTTTCGCCTTTGGGCATCTGAGCTGCATACCCTCTGGAAGTCCCTGGGCAGGAAGGTGTGGTAGTCATCATGACTCTCTCTCTCTCTGTGTTGTAGGTGGGCACACAGCCATGCCATTACAAGGTGGTCTTCTGGTTTGATTTCTCCATGCAGAAGGATGATGTAAAGGGTGGGGGCTTCATGGCTGGTACTCTTTCTGTGTTGGGTATGGCGGCTGGCAGTCTTTGCATGCTAGGCCACAGGGCTCCTGGCTGCCATTGCTCATAAGCTCCCTTGCCCATTAAGGTAAAGAAGATTCACGTTTGTCCCAGCTGGGATTTAGGGCTTGTGCCTCGGAGTAGTGACCTCCTGGAATGTTTGAAGGGGCTGCATCACAATAAACAAAGGCCGGCTGTACTTGCATCCACCTATCAGAAGATGCCCACTGTCACTAAGATGGTAGTAGTCTGCTGAGGTGCCACAACACCCGGCCTCTACCCCTTTACATGATGGCTAAAGCCCCTCTCCTTGCGGCTCTTCCTTTGTCCTGTCATGCAGGTGCGGCTCGATGTGAAGATGCACCCAGAGCTCTACTCTCAGATCTACACGCCCCATCCACTGATTGTGCCCGGTGGGCGCTTTAGGGAGCTCTACTACTGGTGAGTCTTCCCAGGAGCTGCCCTTACCATGGCTGTTCTGCTGACCTCATGGGTCACTCGGCTTTGCCTTTTTTTTATGTCGTCAGGGACTCCTACTGGATCATCAAAGGACTGCTGCTGTCCGGGATGCAGAAGACCACCATGGGCATGATTGAGAATTTCCTTTACTTAGTTGAGAGGTGAGCATCCCATGTGTCCACAGTTGTGCACCCCAAATTTTCAGTGGTCTCATCGCCGTCTTGGTGTGTTGCAGCTATGGCTTTGTCCCCAATGGGGGCCGTGTCTACTATGAGAGGCGCACTCAGCCCCCCTTCCTCACCCTCATGGTGGACAGTTACTACCAAGCCACACTGGACACCAATTTCCTGAGGTAGGCTGTCAGGCTAAGTGGGGTGGAGGGTTCTGTTAAACGTGAGGTTGGACATTGAAATTTGCCCTGGATGACCCTCCTCAGAAAAGCCCTGCCTGTCCTGGAGAAGGAGTACACTTTCTGGATGACCAACCGGTCTGTGGAAGTAATGGACACAGCAAGGACATCCCACACTCTCAACTACTATAAAGTGGAAGCAGGTGGTCCCAGGTATGCTGATGGGCTCTTCTCTGCTCGGTTTCCATGCCTGTTCTTCTACAGACTAACCAGTTGCTCTTCTTGCAGACCAGAGTCCTACTCAGACGACATGGAGCTGGCAGTGGGCATGCAGGAAGGCAAGTCCCATTTCTACTTTCAGATGTCCACTTGGGCTGATGGGGATCTGGGTTCAAGTTTAACAAAGGTGTGGAGATTGCAGGTTCTCCCAGGGGTCTGTGTGGGAGTTTTCCTTGCAGGCTTCTCAAATCCCAAAGACATGGATGTTCGCTTGATCGGTGTCTCTAAACTGGCACCCAGTGTCAGTCAGTCAGTCTGCTCCTACTCTGTGCCCAATTGGACCAAGTATTGTAGAAAATTGATGAACGACATGATCTCCTAATCTGCACTGCTTGTAACCATAGCTATGCCCCCACTGTAGTTCTATTGGCTCTTAGCTATTCCCCTCCCAGACAGACCACGCCCCCAAGCCACACTCCTCCCTACTTGCCATGCTGACTTCTGCTTACCAATACCTGCCTGATCGTGAACACTCTTCTTCACTCTTCTACCACTCCTGATACCACCCTGTGGTTCCACTTAACACAAAATAACATTCTTAAACCTGATTAATCCAGATCAGAGTCATGGGGTGGCACATCTTAAATGGGTAGCATCAGGCACAAGGCAGTAACCAGCCCTGCATGGGGCACCAGCTCTCCTACATCAGGTTTCTCTTTCATTACTCCTTATCTCAATCCCGACATGGAAGACCAGGTGCTACCACAAGTCCTCCAACACATTCTATGGAATATATAGGAGAGCAAGAAGGTGTCTGCCAAATTGGAGGACTGGCATCATCACTAAAACTCCAAAGAAGGGAGACATCTGGGTAAGTCAGGTGCATTAATAAAGCAGATCTGACAGAATTGGTTCAACGTAAGGGCAAATTGGGAACTCGAGGACAGCAGTGGAGATGAACAGGAAGAGCATTGAGGACCAAAGCCAGGAAGTACTTCTTTATACAAAGAGTTGTGGAACAAACTACCGAGACCTGGAGATGAAGCAGACACTTTGAGAACTTTGAAGAAGGACCTGGATGATGAGATGTTGGGACAACTTAACTATGAGCTAAACAAACGTGCTTGATGGACTGAATGGTGGTCTTCTTTCATTTGTCAAATTTCTTAGGGTCTAGTCCAAGAGTTGTGGGACTGTGGAACAAACTACCGAAACCTGGAGATAAAGTAGACACCATGAGAACATTTAAGAAGACTCTAGATGATGCATGGGGACAGTTTAGCTATGAGCTAAACAAACGGGCTTGATGGACTGAATGGTGGTCTCACATTTGTCAGATTTCTTATGTTCTAGTCAAAGAGTTGTGGGAATCTGGAACAAACTACTGATACCTGGGGATTAAGTAGACACCTTGAGAACCTTTAAGAAGGACCAGGATGATGAGATATGGGGTGAGATTAGCTATGATCTAAACAAATAGGCTTGATGGACTGAATGGTGGTCTTACGTTTGTTAGATTACTTATGTTCTAGTCAAAGAGTTGTGGGAATGTGGAAGAAACTACCAAGACATGGAGTTGAAGTCGTAATCCTGACAACCCTTAGTAAGTACTTGGATGAGATGTTGGGACAGCTTAGCTATGAGCTCAACAAATGGACTTGATGGACTGAATGGTGGTCTCATGTTTGTTAGATTTCCTATGTTCTAGTCAAAGAGTTGTGGGAATCTGGAACAAACTACCAAGACCTGGGGATGAAGCAGACACCTTGAGAACCTTTAAGAAGGATCTGGATGATGAGATATCAAGTGAACATAGCTATGAGCTAAACCAGGGGTTCCCAACTCTGGTCCTGGAGGGCCGCAGTGCTGCAGGTTTTCATTCACACCCTTTTCTTAATTGGTGACCTGTTTTTGTTGCTAATTAACTCCTTTTCCATTCATTTGAATTGACTTATTTTTTTAAGATGTGTTCTCCTGAATTTCTTCATCGTTCTTCTGAATTGCTTCATGTGAAGTGAGGGAGCCAACAGAAGACCAACTAAGTCAGGGCCTCAGACACCTACCAATTCCTTAATTAGGCCCAATTCTTGTCATTAATTAAACTTGTTCTTTAATCCCATGGCTTGCTGCTGCTCTCATTGTGTAATAGCAGACTTTTCTGACATTGTTGATTTTCTCTTCTAAGAGCGCTGGTCAAATGTTTAGGGGACCTGAGCAGACCAACATTCTTGAGACCTCCATCTTTCTTTATTTTCACATAATGTATGGTGGACACAGTTTCCTGGTCGTGATTTGGCTCATTTTATATCTCATTATTGTTTGGCTGGTAATTAAGGAAAAAGAAACAATTAAGGGGTCTGAGTCTCGAAGAGCAAGTCAATTAAAATGAATTGAAAAGAAGTTAATCAGCAGCAGAAACAGGTCACTTATTAAGAAAAGGGTTAGAATGAAAACCTGTAGCCACTGCGGACCCCCAGGATTGGAGATGGGAACCCCTGAGCTGAACAAACAGGCTTGATGGGCTGAATGGAGGCGTCATGTTTGTTAGATTTCTTAGGTTCTAGTCCAAGAGTTATGGGACTGTGGAACAAACTACCGTGACACGGAGTTGAAGTCATAACCTCGACAACCCTTAGGAAGTGCCTGGATGAGATGTTGGGACAGCTTAGCTATGAGCTAAACAAACACGCTTGAAGGACTGAACGGTGGTCTCACATTTGTCAGATTTCTGAGGTTCTGATGTAAGCGTAACAAAAGGAGAAACATTGTCTTACCATCGTTCACCAGGAAAGCATTCAGCCACATATTCTTACAGCAATGGGCACCATACTCTATGAGGAACAAACTGGCTTTAGGAAAGGAAAATCTTGGCATTGATTGCTTCTTCATCCTCCCGCAAATACCTGAACAATCCTATGAACATAAGAACCCACTTTATGTCACATCTGTGGAGCCTTCGACAGCTCTCCATGGAAGATCCTTGGACACGACGGCTTAGCCCACAGTCTAGTAAGCCCCATCCAGTCACCATCCAAGAAATTTGAGTGCAGAGTCGTTCCTATTGACCAGCTGACAGAAACATTAATTTTGGGAAGCCGACGTCTAGCAAGGTGGCATCCTCTCCCTTCTGATGTTTCCCTTGGCTATGGACTGGGTGTTATGTGCAGCATCACTAGGGGAAGATGGCAGGGGGCAGAGGGTATGGATGCTTGCCACCATGCTAGAAGACGTGGGTTATGCAGACGACACTGGCCTGCTATCAAGCCGACACCAAAGACATTCAGCAAAAGACTGAAAATCTGGCCGAAACAGCCAGCACCAGAAAGTCAATATGGGAAGAACACCAGAGTGAAAGACCCCTTTAGAGCAAAGAAGAGTTGCTGGCACAGTAAGGTGAAGAAGAAGGGCCACTGCAAACTAGAAATTAGCAACAGAATTAGCACAGCAAGCTTGTCCCATGCTGAAGAACATCTGGAGACCCCCCAACCCGAGTATTCACACCAACATCAGGATATTTAAAAGCACGTTCTTCCGTATGTCTCAGAATACTAGAAGGTCACCACCTCTTTTGAAAACAGGCTCAAATCATTCCTGCCAAACTCCATCTCAAGCGAGGACCACCATGGGAACCCTCTCAGACATTGGACAGTGGTGTCAATAGAGATGGCTCCAAAGGAAGATGTCAGTGATGGAGATGGACAGACCTGGAGTGTACCCTCCACAAGCACGCCAGCCATTCCATGGGAAAGAGGAAAAGGGGGGCTGCCTAAGGAACTCTTGGAGGTTCTAAAAGGATGGAGCAGACTGCCTTGGCAGTGCCATTGACAAGCAGTGGTGGAGGACAGACGCTGAAATCAGAGTCGAGATTGGCCAGACAAGGGCAGCTTCCCTTCATCTATGGAATATTTGGGGCTCCAGGGACCTGGCTATGCTCTTCAATTAAAATGTGGAGGCAGTCCTTCTGTACGGAGCAGAGACATGGAGGACTGCTGTTACCACTACTGAGAAAATCCTGACCTTTATTAGCACTTACCTGAGAAGGATCCTCCAGATGCGCTGGCCTGATATCTTCAGCAACCAAGGACAAGACAAGAGGCAGTGAAGGAAGAACAAGGAGGTGGATAGATGGAGCCCACAACCTCCACAAACCAACTATTAGCATCACCAGGCAAAGCATTACATGGAAAAAGGAAATGAAGCCAGTCGGGTACTCTTGGTGTCATGACGTGGTGGCAGAAACCAAGATGATGGAGTCCACCTGAGGCTACTGACTCTGGACTGAGATGCCTGGAGAACTCCCGTCGGCCCAGAAAAGATGATTGATAAAGGCGGACTGAGGGAGAGTGAGAGATCCTTATTGTCATATGTACAGGATGTGGTGAAATCAACATGAAACACAATACCACCCTCTGTCACCATGATTAGTGACCACACAGGACTGACCCTGCTTTTGTTTCTCCCCTAGGAGCACAGCAGATGTTATGGGCAGAGCTGAAGAGTGGAGCCGAGTCGGGCTGGGATTTCTCTTCACGGTGGTTCATTGACTCTGCAGGGCACAGCTTTCCCAAAGGGACGCTGAAGGACACCAAAACCAGCTTTGTTGTCCCTGTTGACCTGAACGCTCTGCTGTGCCGCTGTGAGAGGACATTGGCCAACTTCAATGAGATTCTGAGTAAGAGATCTGCATTGGTAAGCGCGTGTAGTCTGTGCCATGTGCTAAGTGTCCTTTTGTCACCCGCTGTTCTCTCCTTCTGTACCCAGATAACACGGAGAAGGTTCAGCATTTCAATGCCCAGTTGCAACGCCGCATGCAGGCAGTCGAGGCCATCTTCTGGGATGGCAGCCAAGGTGCTTGGTTTGATTTTAATCAGCAGTCCAGGACAACCAACAAGGCTTTCTACCCATCAAACCTGGCACCACTGTGGGCAAAATGTTTCTCCAATGCCTCCTTTGAAGAGCAGGCGCTGAGATACTTGCAGGTCAGTTGACTTTATTCACCTCTCCTGTTTTGCTTTGGCTGACCAGTAATGGAGCTTAAAGACTGCTGTAATTCTCACTGCCCCCACTTAGACCCTCGTCATCATTTTGTTTCTACTCAGACTAGTGGAGTCCTGAAATATGGGAATGGAGTGCCCACTTCCATGGTCCAAACTGGGCAGCAGTGGGATTTTCCCAATGCATGGCCACCTCTTCAGCAAATGCTTATTGAAGGTGGGTATGTGCCAGCCATTGCTGGGCTTCTCTTCTGTGTGGTTCTGAGTGGTTCTCTTCTCTGCTGTGCCAGGCCTTCAAGTGGCAGTGCCAAGCATCAGCTATTCTTTTTGCTTGACAGGGCTCTATGAAATGAATTCCAGCAAAGGCCAACAAATAGCGGGGGAGCTGGCGCAAAAGTGGGTTAAAGCCAACTGGATGGCCTACAAGGAGTACAAAGCTATGTTTGAGAAGGTGGGAGCTCAGATGGGAAGACGTAGGTGGGCACTGGACCCAGGGTCATCTTAACAGCTTCATAGGCTCCGGGGAAGAGTAGTGCACTGGGGCTCCTGTTTTGATAGCAAAACAGAAACACACATAGGCATCAGAAAAATTGTGGGCCCCTGTGCTCCTGGGGCCCCTGGCCAGTGCCCATTGTGCCCATTCATTAAGGCAGCCCTGTGGACCTACTGAGTGCTTCAGCTCTGGCTTTAACTCTCTCATTTTTCTTTCTTTCCCAGTATGACGTGACTGGAAATGGCAAACCCGGCGGTGGTGGTGAATATGAGGTGCAGGTAAGCAAACCTGGAGAGACCCCAACTTGGGGGTCCTGGGTGGGTGCATTGCACTAATTGGCTGTCTTTTCTATTGCAGCTGGGCTTTGGCTGGACCAATGGCGTAGCACTTCAGCTTCTGGAGCAGTTTGGTGACAGGCTGGTGTCAGCTGCCAGCCCCATGGCCACCTCCTTGGGGGCGTGGCTTATCCTGTTTGTCCTGCTGTCAATCTTTTAGTGCTGTAGCACTGCTAGTGGTGATGGGCTGGCAAGGTGGACTTCTTTGACCGCTGCTTCGGTCATTGAACTCTCCAGTAGATAACACAGAGTCATTAGTGCCAGCTCCTCGGCTTGTTCCTCATTTTTGTACAAGAAGGTGTATAATTGTAGGGGTCGCCAGAAAAGGTGCTATGCACTATATGAAAATGATTGGTAAAAATGAATATGTTGGTAGACAATACCAGTGAAATAAACTTAATTGAAACACCAAGCGTGAAATGTGTTATTCTGTATATACTGTATGAGCGGCATAACTCAATGCGTGAGCCAAGTCCGTGCCAGCCTGTAGGTCCAGAGCTGGAAAAGCGCTGGCGGCAAGACGCTATATCCAGCCGGAGCCGGCTGCCACTCTCACTTGTTTACTCTTCTACCGCAAAGCGCTAACAAATGAAGCAATTCAGTGTTTATGGACGCAGTCGTACCTCGGGGCGTTGCGTGCACAGCCGGAGAATTTCGAAAACGTGCGCACTCAGGCCCGCCCAGAAAGCAGTGAGAAAGGCGCTATAGTGCGCGTGCGTGCTTTCCTTGTTTTTTTTTCAGCCTGGTGGCACTTTGCCCTCCTGACGTGTGGACTCCGCCTGTGATTTGACAGCCTGAAGAATGCGCACCTGTGCACTCCCATAAGGTGAGCGGCTCTAGAGGCGACAGGGAGGGCGCGACGGGACCTCCGGAAAGGCAGAGCGACACAAACGCGGCGTGGGGGCAGCTCTCATCGTGACGGTCGGCCCCGCACCTGTGCAGGTGAGCCCCTCAGTGCCGTGATGTGGGTGGGTGCGTGCGCGTGACAGATTGAAAAAATGTGCGAGCGAAGAGTGCGTGTAGTGCGACGTGCCACAGGTGTGCGCCGAAGTGGGACTGGCAGGCTGAGCGAGAGACTTCAGCTTGGCAGAGGGGAGTTGTGTGGGCTGGCTGCGAACGCGACGGGAGAAGTGAGGCGCGGTGACCCATCGGGTGGATTCTTCTCTTGTGTGGATTGATGAAGTGGACAGGCAAGATCCGAGTACAATCACGATTGCCCTGCTGGTTGTTTTCTTCTCGGCAGGTTGGCACTTTAAACTCTTCTTTACACTTTCCATGTGCGCTTTACCCATTGACACGCAAGCTACAGACACGCACCGCGCGTGAAGTCTTTGCTCTAATATCAATGAGCTAATCTAAATAGGCTCCACCTCCAGATGTTAGCATCACATTCTTGCACCACACAAGTAATTAAAAAACAGGTTACATCTCAAGTATTAAGACCACTCCTTTTAGATACTCAACTAATATCAAAAGACCACACCTTTATCCTCTTGTGTCCCTACATCCACTAACTGACTGAGACACACCCCAAGTGTTGTACTGGCCTCTGAGCTAATATCAGTAGGCCACACCTCCAAGTGTTAGTAACACCCCTTATTTCAAGAGCTAATATCAATAGGCCACACCTCCAAGTGTTAATAGTGGCCTCCGCCACTGTGCATTAGTAGGCCACACCTCCAAGTGTTAGCACTGTCTCTTAATTCACTGAGCTAATATCAGTAGACCACACCTCCAAGTGTTATCACTGCCCTCTTGTACCACATAGCTAATATCAATATGCCACACCTCCAAATGTTAGTACCACTCCATATGTCATACCTCCATGTATTAGTGCTGCCTCTTGTGCTTCTGAGCTAATATAAATAGGCCACGCCTCCAAGTATTAGTCCCATTCCATCTCTTCTCTTTCTTATTTCATTGGCAGCTTTTAGACCTGTAGTACCGCCCCTTGTACCACTGACCCAAGATCACCAGGCCACACTTACACATGGCCATGTTAATACCACCCTTTGGCATCATTAAACACCCTACATGTGTAAGTCACCCCTCCAAGAGTTAGTGCCCCCCCAAACATTACACCCTCTTGTACCACAGAACTAACATCAATAGGCTACACCTCCAGTATGAGTACTGCCCTCCTTTCCTCCTTTCACTTCTTTTCATTGGCAGTTTTTACACTCGTAGTTTTGGTTTTAGCTCAGCTGTGAGACCTTCTATAGACAGCTGTGTGCCTTTCCTAATCCTGTCCAGTCAATTGAATTAACTACAAGTGGACTCAAAGTAAAAGTGTACAAACGTCTCAATGATGCATCTGAGCCAAAGCAAAGGGTCTGAACACTTGGGTTAAAACTTCTGTTCTAACTTTGTCAATCTGGGGTATTGAGTGTCGTTTGATGAATTTAAATGATTTTAGCACAAGGCTGCATCATAACAAAATGTGAAAGAAGTGAAGGGGTGTGAAGACTTTTAGAAAGCACTACATAGTGTCAGCCATTTATAAAGTCAAAGCTGCTTCTCGTTAAAGCCGCTCCCTTACATAGCTGTCTGGAGTCCCACATACTAGTTGAGCCCACCAAAGTCACACATCTTGATAAATGTGTACACTCCTGTCAAGTACAGGTCAAAACTAACATGAAAAATAATAATGAAATAGCATTCTCTTTTGAAGGACATCAGAATATGCTTTTTTGTGAACTACATATCCCAGGAGCCCTTGGGGCAGAAGGACAGTAGGATGATAAAAGAAGACTGTTAGTGTGTGACTAAAAACAAAGTGAATGTGTCAGTTTTGTGATTCTTGAAGCAGATGGGAGAACACCACACTACTGAACACATCCGTGGAAGCCCCCCCACCTTTGGAGTTAATCAATGACTGCCCCTCTTCCTTTCTTCTTGTGCCTTGTTAGCCACAACAGGGTGTGCTGCTCCAGTTCCCATCTGTCTAGCTGTCATTCCTTCCCCAGGCACAAGATGGTGCTGTTGTTCATCATCCTTTGAATGTCGGCAGCTTGTTTGCACTAAGTTGTCCTCTTTGGCCCATCAGGCTGTGGCTGTATGTCTGCTGTTATTAATGCTGCATTGCAAAAGGGGTGTGGCTTTGTCTGCAATCCCATTGTCCTCCTGCAGATGGCACCACACTAAAGCCTCACACAGTAAATCTAATCCTTTGCCTTATGTGCACCCCTTCCTACCATAATATGCCTCTGTTCAGATGGGTGGTCTCTGCTTTTCCTCCATTCTGCTGACTGATGGCAGCAGCCATTGTGACTTATGTTTAGCTCTTCTGTCTGTCCATCTTGTTTTAAGAGATGGCTCAGGAGTCTTATGGATCATACTTATGCATCCTATAGGCTCAGTCCAGCGCAAGTCCTCTTATTCGCTGTGAAGTGGGGCAGCCCATTGGTACGGAATTAAGAAATCACCTCTTCTTAATATCATCCACGCAGGGGTTGGCATTACACTTTTCAAGCAAGCCAATCAAACAAACAGGCACTTATTGCACTGTGTGCTAGGATAGCTTATCCAGGGTAGCCCCAAGTGTACCACCCTTGTTCCCGATTCTCCTGCAAGTTTGAAAAGAGTTCAACCTGGGTGGCATGGAAGATGTTACAACCCTGTGGCTGGTGAGCCATCAGAAACAATTCCCCACATGTTGGGTGGCAGACTGCACTGCCACCTCTCACCCCCTGCCAGTCATCAGTTATCATGCCATGTCTCCAGCAGGGGGCACCTGCTCCCTGGGATTGAGTTCTTTATAGAAATGGAGGACATACATGAACCTGTAATATATACCGTTTCAGTAACCATGGTGGAAATAGTCAGATGGGAGAAATATGACAAATATACAGTATATATATATATATATATATATATATATATATATATATACATATACAGTATATGTATATATTATAAAAGAAAATCTTGAGACAAGACTTTTGCCCAGAGATTTTTTCAAGTCCCACCCTCCTCTGAACCATTTCCGGTTTACGGCCCACGCCCTCTCACCTCTCATTCATGTGAATGCTTTTGACAGACACAGTTCCTGCGCTATCAGCTCTTATAAATTTTTACATTTTCCTCACTTTAAGTTCCCAATAAAAGATTAAAAGATTTATTATGTCCAAATCTTATTGAAGAATTTCATCCCGAAGGGTTATCAACACAAGAAATCAGTACAAAGGCAATCCTAGCACCGAGAAACGATGAAGTCAAACGAATTACTGTGAAACGTGTCGATCGGTTACACGGCAAATTGGTTAAATGTGTATCGATAGACTCTGCTGAAACAGCATAGCCCCAGTTCGGCAGAGGACAGGTGGCATTCTACTTGTAGGCACAAATGGCTTTGGGCATTTTGGGAGGTCCCTCACCGTTACAAAAACTCAACACATTTTGCATATTCAGTGAGCTTATTAATGAAACTCACCAGGTATGCATAACTGCCATCTGAACCATGTTATTTATGGACTGTGCGCTCCTAAGACCCTATCTGTGCCCTGTGGACCTGCTCTAGTCACTCATGACCTCTGCCTGAAAGTGATGGGGCAACTGAAAGATCCGTCCTTACATCAACTGCATGTATGCTAAACAATCAGGCTCACGGATCACAATTACCAAATAGCTGTCTTTTATTTCTGGATACGCTGTCTCACCCTGCTGTCCCTCTCCTCGTGTCCAAATCATTTTATTGTGTGGTTTCACTGCCCTTCTATCGTGCTTCTCATCATTTACTGCTTGGAGCCTCACTCCTCTGGCATTGTAGCTCTCTTTACTATGATGACACAATTGTGAACTCTCACCCACCCGTTGAGAACTCTGATGAGTCACCCTGACAGTTCACTCCTCTTGGCTTAAGGCCCGTCATTCTTTTATCATTTTTCAAAGTCACTCTCACGTCTCACCCTACTATGCCTTCTTAATGTTTGTATCCAGTGCCCGTCTCATAAAGGTGCCGGAGTGGCTCTTCAGAGTGATGCCATAGTGGAACCATTTTTGGTTCCTAAAAGACCCATCCGCATGAAGGTTCTAGAAAGACCCTCAGTTTATTTAGACCCACAACAGGCTCCATAAAGAGCCTAACCATAAATAGATGGTGACAGATTTGTGAAATACCAATGGCTCCTGATTTTAAAAGGACCCTCACACAGGTTTACTTAATCTGTTTGGGTCCTGCTAGGCAGCCTGCCATACATTACAGATTTCAGGTTTTTTTTTCTGTATGTTTCTCAAAGGACAAAGAACTAACTTCATATGCAAAGATCCCGTCCCACAATGCAATGGTGCTTTGGGGTTTTATGAGGAACCACACAGCCCACTAAAGAACCATATACTACTCAAAACAATTAAAGGAACCCTTTTTAATGAGAGTATAGCATCAAGTCAATGACACTTCTGGGCTATTAATCTGATCAGTTAAGTAGCAGAGGGGCTTGTTAATCGGTTTCAGCTGCTTTGGTGTTCATGAAATTAATAAGAGGGGCACTACAGGCAATGAGAGGACCCCCAAAACAGGAATGTTTAACAGGTGGAGGCCATTGACATTTTTCCCTCCTCATCTGTTTCTTCACTCGTTTTCCATTTGGCTATGGTCAGTGTCACTACTGGTAGCATGAGGCCATACCTGGACCCTCCAGAGCTGGCACAGGTAGTCCAACTTCTCCAGAATGGCACATCAATACATACCATTTCCAGAATGTTTGCTGTGTCTCCCAGCACAGTCTCAAGGGCACGGAGGAGATTCCAGGAGACAGGCAGTTACTCTAGGAGAGCTGGACAGGGCCCCTCGTAGAAGGTCCTTAACCCATCAGCAAGACCGGTATCTGCTCCTTTGGGCAAGGAGGAACAGGATGAGCACTGCCAGAGCCTACAAAATTACCTCAAGCAGCCCACTGGTGTGAATGTCTCTGACCAAACAATCACAAACAGATTTCATGAGGGTGGCCTGAGGGCCCTACATCCTCTAGTGGGCCCTGTGCTCACTGCCCACCCGGCACCATGGATCTCGATTGGCATTTGCCATAGAGTACCAGAATTGGCAGGTCCACCCCTGGCGCCTGGTGCTTTTCACAGATGAGAGCAGGTTCACCCTGAGCACATGTGACAGACGTGAAAGAGTCTGGAGAAGCAGAGGAGAATGTTATGCTGCCTGGAACATCGTTCAGCAGTTTGGTGGTGGGTCAGTGAGGGTATATCTGGGGAGGCATATCCATGGAGGGACGCACAGACCTCTACAGACTAGACAACGAGACCTTGACTGCCATTAGGTATCGGGATGAAATCCTCGGACCCATTGTCAGACGCTATGCTGGTGCACGACAATGCCCAGCCTCATGTGGAGAAAGTATGCAGGCAGTTCGTTATACCATTGACTGGCCCTCACGCTCAGTCACCTGACCTCAATCCAATAGAACACCTCTGGGTGGGACACTATGTGTCGGTCCATCCGACACGTCAGGCTGTCCAGGAGCTTAGTGATGCCCTGGTCGAGATCTGGGAGGAGATCCCTTAGGACACCATCCATCATCTCATTAGGACATTGTTGGGCATGCATACAGGCACGTGTGTGTGTGTGGGGGGGGGTTATACAAACTACTGAGTACGATTTGGAGTTGCTGCAATGAAAACTCAACAAAATGGACTCGCCTGCCTGCCGCATCATTCTTTCACTTTGATTTTCGGGGTGTCTTTGAATTCAGCCCTCTGTAGGTTGATCATTTTCATTTCCATCAAACAATGTGCCATCCTTTCGTTCCTAACACATCACCATATCAGTCCTTATCAGTAGAGTGTTCCTTTAAATTTTTTGAGCAGTTTTATGAAGTGCCATTAAAGAACTAACAGTTTTAAGAGTGTACCTCAGATCCCCAGGGAAAGGTGCTATATAAATATTATTATTATCATCATCATGTCCTTGCTGTCACATTCCACCGCTCTTTCACCTCTTTTGCCCCCGACACACTGAATTTCCTTTACTGTTGCCTTCACACACTTGAATAATCCCACCCTCACATAACACAGCCTGTCACTGCATCCCGTTGTCTCACCCTTTTCCCACCCTGGCACCCCTACTGTCACTGTCCCCATTGTCCCAATACGTTGTTCCTGTGCTGCTTAACCTCAGATTTCTTCACTTTGCCACTGCACATCTCAATGAGGAAGTCTTGGTGTGTGAAAGACCACACTCTTCAAAGTGCTGGGTCTTTAATGTCACTTTATGGTTCTTTACTGGGTTGTGTGGTTCCTCGTAGCTCCATTGCTTGACCAAGCACCATTGCATTTCGGGGAAGGATTCTTTGCATATGAAGTTGGCTCTTTGTGCTTTTAAAAAACGTCCTAATATGTAGAAGGAATTGAAATCTGTAATGTATGGTAGGCTACCTAGCAGGACACAGATAAATGAAGACCACCTGAACGTACCCTGTGTTACTGTATGCAAAGAGACTCAGACTTGGACTTCGATCCTCCTGTGCTACATAGTATATCTGGCAGCAAATGTTGTCCAACGTTTCTGGTCTTTGGTAAAAGTCTCAGCTTCGATCCAACTGATGTTCAGCACCTTCGGGTCTTGTGCCATTATTCTTCTCCAAGTGTTCCATTGATGCCCTTTTTGTCATTTGGCATAGGGATGTGCCTGTGTCATTGCCATCTTTCTTATCCAATGATTCTCCATTCGAAGGACGTGGCCAGCCAGTCGAACTCTTGTGTGGGTGACGGTGATATGGAGTTTGCATGAGACACTTCTTCATTAGAACCTCTCCACTGGTGATGTGATCATAGTATCGGATCTTGAGAATTCACCGTGGGCACCTCTGCTGGAAGACGTCAAGCTCCTTATGATGCTTGTTGATGCCTTCCATAAATGGCTGTGGGAATCACAGCGGAGGTCAGCAGGTGAAGCTTGATCTTCAGGGAGATGGATGACGAGGACCAGATCTTGTTCATCCTCCAGAAGATGGCTGTAGCCTTCCTGATGCAGCAGTTTGACATCTGCTTCTGCGTCTCCATCTTTGGTGGGCTAACTACAGAAGTAGGTGAATCTCTCCGTTTCCACTAGCTGCTTCGATCCCATCATCACACCCTTTATTTGGGCCACGGCGTGTATGTTCATGTATGTTCCTGACCTTTGACTTCTTGGTGCTGATCTTAAGGCTGATTTCTCCATTGGGGTTGGTCTTCACTTCCTGTAGCTTCATCTCATCTTCTTCGAGTGAGGCATTGTCATCAGGAAAGTCTGAAGTGACCTCGATCAGTCTGATGGATACCAGCTCTGATGTGCGCCCCTGCTTGTCGTCTTTTCCAAGGAAGACCCTGCATTTTCCAGCAGGACAACATCAGACCACATTGTGCCCACATTACAAGCATTGTAAATAAAGACGGTGGGTACGAGACTGGCAGTGCCAAGTGGGGTGGCTCATTAGGAAACGTAAAATATGAGAAACGAAGACCCCCATACAAGCTGTGCAGATGAAGACCCACATAATGGACGAATGTGGGGACATCCCGCTTACTAAACTGAACCAGCTTGTGTCTTTAGCGCCACAACGCTTACTAATTGTTACTAAAAGAAAAGGTGACGTGAGGCTGGCATCACTCGACTCTGGAGTGTGTGGCACTCCTCAGAGTTGACATGTCTGAATAATTAAAATAAATACATAAATAAGCCCAGTAAAACGTGAAATAAGGTGGTGTAGCGTTTACAATACGGGGAAGCGAATTTTCAAATCGCTCCTTTTAGTTTTTATTTTGCATTGTCCATACTGTCCCCACTTTTTTTTGGAATTGGAGTTTGATGTCTAATTTATTATTTTTCTTTTCTACTTGCAAAGTTTTTTCGTTAATATTTTGTAAAGCACCTTGAGCTCCATAGTTTACATGTGAACATACCATATAAATACATATTTAAAGAAAATAAAAGTGTGACTCTGCAAAAATGTAGTGCCTAAAGGTAACCTCACGAGTTACTTTACATTAAAAATGACCTCACGGCTGTCCGCATTATATGCCGATTATAACAATTCAATATTTCATTAACACGGTCATTTATGGGCGGCAGGGTGGCGCAGAGTTAGCGTCGCAGTAAGGAGACCTGCATGGGTTCGCTTGCCTGGTCCTCCCTGCGTGGAGTTTGCATGTTCTCCTTGTGTCTGCGTGGGTTTCCTCTCACAGTCCAAAGACACAGGCGATCCTAAATTGTCCCAAGTGTGTGCTTGGTGTGTGCAGTAGGTTGGAATATAGCGGGTTGGAAAAGCAACACAATGACCGGGCTAACCATCACGAACGCTCTTCAACGGGTACATCCTTCACGGATTGTTGTATGGCTAAGAAATACGAACGAGCTACAGTCGTGTGCGCGTTCACCCTGATGCGTGTCGTGACCTGGAGCCTCGTCCCGCTGTTTCTCCTGCCTTGTGCCCGACAGAGCCGGTTCTAGGATTTTTGCTGCCCTAGGCAAACTCGCAAATGGTGCCTCACCACCACCTTTGCTTTGAAGAATCATCACTGCCAGTCCTGTACATTGAGAGCTGGAGACAGGACTGGAGACAGCGAAGTATTTAGGACATCGATTTCACAATTTGAGAAAGTCGAGTTATAGCAGCGTCTGTTAACAAGACTTGTTTCAGAAAAATACCTTCTTGAAGGCTATTTTCAGAAATTTCAGAAAATAAGAAGGAATCGAGTTGTTTTAATAAAGTCTGATGTTTTTGTAAAGAGAATTAACGAACGCATCAAATCCTCATAGGAAACCCAGCAGTTACTATTTAAATTACCGCGGCTACACTTATGCTTTTCGATGATGTTGACATTCTATTTATTTATTTATTTATTTATTTTATTTTTTTAACAGGGTCATTACCGTAACATATACATGTCGTTTAAATTTATAAAATAAATTGAAAATTTAGTATAACAACAACATTCAGTGAGAGTAAGAATATAATATCTTTAAAAATGAATCTTTACCCACAATTCCTATTTACCGTATGCTCAGATATGCAAATAATCCAAGCTACCTCTAAAAAAAACAAAACAAAAACGCACAACTGCGAGCCCAGAACGACACTGGCAAAGGGTGGTGAGCAACAGAGGTCAGTATTTGCTACGTTTTAACACCAGTTTTAATTTATGTCCATTTGGGAGACAATCGTAGTTACGGTTAAATCAGCTTTTAGCAATTCGTTGAAGGGTTACAGTCGTGCCGCCGTTTTGATCCTTTTATTTTATTTTCGCCATGTCTGTCTTTTCTATGGTACAGTTTGAGGATTATTATTATTGTTGTTGTTGCTCCTGTTATTGTTGGACTGTATAGGTCGCCAGGCGTTAAGACCGAACATCGCTAGCATACGAAAATAATATAAAACAATATAATCGAATATTCGCTTTAAGTCCGAATGTTCGTAGGTCTCTATTGATTAAAAAATGTCTCGTCGCCCAGAGACTTTTCTGGGTAACAAGTTGTGTTTTGAAGAGTGCAGACAGTGCAGGCGCTGCTGAGGCGCACACAATAAACGCTTATGTTCCGGTCCAGACAAATTAATCTAAACAAAATAAAGATAGGAATTGCTATGCGAGGCTGCAGTAATGCACCCTGACCACTAAAGGGCGCCCTATGCCCGGAAACGGCCCTGGTGCCCAATGATTCCAAGGATGGGCTCCAGCTAATCACCCCCCACCCCCACCCCCCACCACCCCAAGCAGCAAACCGAATGTGTATGTTAACAAAACAGACAATTGGATGGAAAAATTGAGCTCCAATTAGCTATAAAACATCCACTGCCAACACTCGACAACGGCACGTTAGCGGATACCATTTTCAAATCACTTACCCGGCTGTAAATAAAAGCCACCACAAGCCCGTTTAATATTTAACCACATGATATTGTAAATTGCTGTTTAAAACGTGCATTTTATGTACTCTACTAATAAATGTCATTACATTTAAACACCACTGTTATTTTTCGATACGACTCATTGTTAAACAAATATTTAACACACAAACTAGGAATCCTTCTGAAGATGTGGGGAAAAAAACAAAAATGTTTAAATTCGCTCTAAAAAAACGAACTAACAGGATTATTCACTTTAGTTGTCCAGTTCAATGTAAATTAAAATAATCATGTTTGTTGACATTGACATCACACTACAATTGACTTATGTTGAAAGAAAACCATTGTTTTCTTTTAATAAAAGCGTAATCAGCCTCGGAGATCATTGTCTGTTTTTATGTTAAACTTACTCCAAATGAACACTTTTTAAATACTCAAAACAATATATGCCTATTTT
>JANRMT010062802.1:17773579-17786297 GCA_026402145.1 Polypterus bichir lapradei
CAGTGATACCTCTTACTTCAAGAGAAATTTGATCCGGAGTTCGAACTGCGAGCGCAGTCAATAAATGCAGTAATAGACGGCGCTTATGCAGCGAGCGTGAACATCAGCGATTGTGCGCCCAAATCGTTTGTCGCTCTCGCTGCGTTACTCTCATGTGCTGTCAGAGCGTTTCCGATTTATTTTTGGTGTGTATCATAAATAAACCCTATCTGTTAAACATGGCATCCAAGAACAGCGTGGATGCAAAGAAGCCTATGAGGAAGGCTGTAGTATCTTCGAATGAGGAGATTAAAGAACTTATCGCGAAGTGTGTTTATAGAAGGTGACAACCCTCCTCTCCCCCATTCCAAACAGTAATCTTTCTCTTCCTCTCCACCAGCCAGACGAGACATCAACGTTCCTCACTAAGGTGCAGTAAATACAATCTTCATTTTATGATGCAGTATTTACGTATTTTATTTTCCTCACGTTTTGTTTTATTATAGGGCATTTAATTGTGTTGTTGTCTACCTTAAATTACGTGTATTTTTCTGTTGAAGCTTATCGAAATGGCCGTTGTTTTGGGTCTGGGAACGGATTCATTCTCTTTCCGTTATTTCTAAAGGGGTAAATCGATTCGGACTTCGAACAATTCCGAGTTCAAACGGCCTCCTGGAGCGAATTATTTCGAAGTACGAGGCACCACTTGTATTGAAATTTGTGCCAAAAACATTCTCAAGGACAAAACTCATCCTGGAAATTCTGTTTGAGCTTCTCCCGTCAGGCAGACGCTTTATGTCAATCCGTATATACGCACAAACAGACTAAAAAAGAGCTTTTCCCATCTGCCATAAACTTTCTGAACTCTGTATCTCCTCAGTCGAGATCATTTTTAATTGAACATGTGCAATAAACCAGCGGTTCTCGAAC
Source organism: Polypterus bichir lapradei (assembly GCA_026402145.1). NCBI lineage: Eukaryota > Metazoa > Chordata > Cladistia > Polypteriformes > Polypteridae > Polypterus > Polypterus bichir. The sequence goes on from JANRMT010062802.1 coordinate 17,774,489, forward strand.
TTTCGTATTTCACCCCCCCCCCCCCCCCACACCTGGAATAATTCTGCGCCCGCTGCATAATACAAGATAGATGAGAATAACCCAACTAACAAAGGTATGGTACTCGTGCGGTGTCGCGGTATCCTATCATTTTTACTTCCATAAGTAACTAACTTCGAAGAAATGTTTGCAATTTAATTTTTTTTAAGTGCTTTAATAACTGTTAAAATGCCTTGTATGGTTTTTGGTAGGGTGGCGCAGTGGTTGCGCTGCTACCTCGCAGTTAGGAGACCCGGGTTCACTTCCCGGGTCCTCCCTGTGTGGAGTTTGCATGTTCTCCCCGTGTCTACGTGGGTTACCTCCGGGCGCTCCAGTATCCTCCCACAGTCCAAAGACATGCCGGTTAGGTAGATTGGCGATTCCAAATTGGCCCTATGTGTCCTGCGGTGGGTTGGCACCCTGCCCAGGATTGGCTCCAGCAGACCCCCGTGACCCTGTGTGCGGATTGGATAATGGATGGTTTTTAGTAGTAATTCTAATCCCAAAACAAAGAATAAATTATTTATTCTTGTTTAATTATTTTTTAATGTAAAGAAACGATTATGTCTTAATTTTTAAAAATCTTTTTAAAAATCTCATAAACGAGGACACCGATGAAGTCAATCTGCGCGAGACGAACGTATTTTCGTCCGACAAATATTATACCGCTGTTAGCTGTATCATGAAAATAACCCAATACGCAGTAAATTATTTAAATTAATTTGGTAATATTGGCATACGCTGCCAATGTGGTGCAGTCGCGCCACATTATCACCTGATCTACTGTTACCCGACTGTTCGCGACAGATACCGATACGTCTCGAAGTTTCTGGATTGAAAATACGCGACTATAAAAGCAGCATCAGCAGCGCCGTTCGTCAGATAGTCATTAGATATGCCTTAGAAATGTTTTAATTTTAGTTATAATGCATTCGCTGTGATTATATGCTTGCAAATTTAAATTTGAATAAAAATGTAAAAAATTAATTTTGATGTCTTGTTCGTTTATTCGACGCCCCCATTGTATAGCTTCTGCGCCCCCCCCAGGGGGAGTGCCCCACAGTTTGAGAACCGCTGCAATAAGCTATATTGGTAATGTGCAATATACTAATGTAATACAATATATAATATGGAATATACTATTCATTAACAGGTGCAATAACAATTTATGCTGCTGTACTTTGAACAATAATAATTTGCTCTGGTTATTTGATCACTTAACACTGTATAAAACATACAGTATTTGGAATTATTTGACTTTTCTTTAAATGCACCTTGGGGCTGTCACAAAAAGTAATTTCGTTGTGTTACACAATGACAATAAAGTGTTTGAACCTGAACTTGAATTAATGAACACAGTGTCCGATATTCTCAACTGTGCCGACATAGCAGCAATGGCCTTTTTATTACTAACTGCACCCTAATCCATCCATTATCCAAGCCGCTATATCCTAACTACAGGCTCACGTGGGTCTGCTGGAGCCAATCCCAGACAACACAGGGCGCAAGGCAGGAAACAAACCCCGGGCAGGGCGCCAACCCACCGCGGGGCACACACACACACACACCAAGCACACACTAGGGACAATTTAGAATCGCCAATGCACCTAACCTGCATGTCTTTGGACTGTGGGAGGAAACCGGAGTACCCGGGGGAGTACACGGGCAGAACATGCAAACTCCACGCAGGGAGGGACCGGGAAGCGAACCGCACCCTAATCTACGTGAATAATTTATTTTTAATTATTGGAAAATACAGAAAAAAACTACACGACAAATTAATTAAATCTAATTTTTTTTGAATGTATTAACAAAAGATGAATATGTGAGAGCTACATATTGAAACTATAACAACTTAAATGATTAATTAAATGGAAACAGGTGTAATAATTTCATTATGCATATCCAAGAAGTAACCTTTTTCTGAGTAATTCAGGGTGTTCGAGAGAAACGTAAAGATTTATGAAGTGCAAATATATAATAAACGAGAATAGTTGCATCAAATGTTTGAATGTGTGCTTTACTTTAAATGTTTAAAGTCTTAATAATCTCAGTTGTAATAGAAGTCAGTCATTTTCATCTTCTGATGGAGGTCCACAGTGGGGCTAGACCAAAAATCAACAGTAACACATCAACTTCGTAATCGCTGACCTTAAAATCGTCTAAAATGATACCCCACATGCTTATGTTTGAAATTTGTCATTTTTCACTCCGTGATGGTTTGGGGGTCTAAATCCCGAGTGAAAGATCAACACTATCATCATATTCGTAATCACTGCCCTTGCTGTAGTCTAATATGATACCCCGCGTGTTTATGTGCGCAGTCGTTCATTTTGAACCTCCTGGAATTGGCCATTCGAGGGGCAGGACCACCGGTAAGGAATCAAACATCAAAAATACGAGGGTCGTTCAAAAAGTTTTCACACTTTTATATTTTGGTTGGAAACGGTGAAGGCGGGAGGAGTAGGAATTGGGCATTAAAATGTTGGCACGGCGCTGGGAGAAATTGCATCGCGGACGTAGGTGACTTTGTAGAAAAGTGATGTTGTTTGTTTTTGAATTTCTTAATAAATAGAGTTTAAAAAATGTGTGTAAACTTTTTGAACGTCCCTTGTGTATATATATATATATATGTTCCTTGCAACCTCAAAGTAGCATAAAGTGACACTATGCTTCTGAAATTTTGTGAAAAGGAGTGACTTTAACCCCTCGTATTCCATAGGGGGTCTGCATAACTTTAAGTCCTTCTGGCTATTTGTGTTGAAGACACCTCTCATATTGTCCAACTGGCCTAAAAATGATATTTTTGGGGGGCAAAAGAGGGCCAAAACAAGCTTGACATCTTGTAGAAGGACACCCTTAAGATGAGTCAAATGGTATATCATATGTTTCCAGTCAGGAGGCACCAGACAAAATAAAAAACTGAAATGGTTTCAAAGTGAATTTCTATGCCTATTGCTCGGCCGGGTCAGACTTGCTCGACTGCTGTGTCAAGTGACAATGTTCCTGTGATGGCTGGCTGGCTGCCTGACAAGTCCACTCCCTGCACACGAGGTCTCTTGTCCTGACTCATTAAGTGGATTCTTGTTTCCTTTTATCGCGCTGCCATTAAGGCCGCCTTATGCAAACTGAAGCCTCGCCATCAGAAGCTGTGACAGCCCCTGGTCGGACTGGCTGAACCTGTGGTGCAAGTGCTCCGCGGGCACGAGTTTCATCTCAAGGAAGTTGCCCACAAAGCTTCCCAGCACTGCCCACCCACAGCACCTGTGTCTGTGGTGGGTGACACTGCGCAGGCCCTGGCAGAATTGGGGTGTGAGACACAGTGGAGGCTACCCGTGTGCCATGCTGCCATTATAGGGTCCCGATTGTCACTTGTGCCAGATCCAGTCTTGCAGGTTCACTCTCTCTGGCACCAGGAGCAGCTAATTGAACCGCCTTACTTTGAAACGTCTGAAGAATCTCAAATTACCAGATGTAAAGAAAGGACGAGGACCGTGCATGAGGAACTCATCAGTTATAGTGACAGAAACATGTAAAGGAGACCAGGCCAGCGTTATCTCCGCATCGAAATGAATAAACCTCGCTGTATATAATGGCTTCACTTTGTTTTATTTCTTCTTCTTCTCCCTACAGCGGAAATGGCAAACTTCAAAGGCCATGCCCTGCCAGGCAGCTTCTTCCTGCTCTTCGGACTCTGGTGGTCCATCAAATACCCACTGCGCTACTGCTGGCAGAACTCCCGGGCGGGTGGGCGCACGGCCCTGAGCGCCTGTTTCAAGCGGCTCGACCTAATTGAGGGTGTACTCAAGTTGCTCTTCTCCCTAGTAGGTGAGCCCATGCCCATCTTGCCAAGCATAAGGGACGAGTCGGGAGCACAGGGCCATTAAGTTTACTCTCTTTCTTTTGTTCTTCTCCTCCTACCCTCATGTCATCACAGGGATCCTCGCCGAGCAGTTTGTACCCGATGGGCCACACGTGCACCTCTACAGTGAGGAAGAACACTCCTGGGTGAAGCTGATGAACTGGCAGCACAGCACCATGTACCTTTTCTACGCCATCTCCGGCATCACCGACATCGTGACCTTCACCCCAATCCCCACCCCTCAGGGACTCGATCGCCTTATGCTGTCTGTGGCGGTCTTTGTTGAAGGTGAGTGACGTACGTACAGATAGGTTCAGAATAGCAGTGCGTTTAAAGCTCTAAATCCTTATCATAGCTTTTATTTCCATATATGCAAATGCATTGGGCACAGTGCACAGGCTATTCCAAATCAAAACATTAATTTACCAAATTCCTAACCCTAACCCTCACCCTAATTTATTAAATTTGTGTTATTCCTTTACAGAAAGTAAAGGGGGCCGTTAAAAAAAAAAAAAAAAACAGCAGTGTGGAGTTCAATTAGTGAGGCCATTCACTCGGTTGTCAGTTTCGGCCCTCATTTATGGAAGGAAGCCAGCAAATGTTGGACATGCTGGTCAGAGTGCATAGGGTGCAGTAAAATGGGTCGCTCCAGACATTGAACAGCGTACTTTGATTAAAAAGTTGAGTGGATAGGGAAAATAACACATAAAGAAATGCAAAAAATGATAGGCTGCTCGGCTAAAACTGATCACAAACGCTTTAAAATGGCAGCCAAAACCTGAAAGACGTGGAAGAAAACATTCGAATGGATCAAGGAAGAGCCAGAATGGCAAAGACTCGGCCAAAGATCAGCTCCAGGAACATCAAAAACGGCCCAAAACGGGGGTCCTGGAGGGCCGCAGTGGCTGCAGGTTTTTATTCCAACGAGTTTCCTAATTAGAAGACAGTCCGTGCTGGTAATGAAACGTGGCATTGAACTATGGAGCTTGTTAATGCTTTCATTCATCCAACAGCAGTTTGAATTGCACTGCACAGTTTCCTTCCATGAGAGAACATTATCCACGTGTTTTGGGGTCCAAAAAAAGATTTAAACTTAATGGTCCTTCCAATTCCCCTCTCATTCATTTCTAAACATTTTTTATCCCAGATACTTCATGGTAAGCACGTGAGCTGGAGAGCTGCTGCCGTATTGGTTATCTGCATTTCATTATTTATTTAATTTTATTAAAATCAAATAACATTCTGTACACATAACTCAAGTTTTACAAAAAAAAAAAAAAAAAAAGGTTTGAAACAAATCAACCCCCACCCCTGAGAAAGAGAGCTAGGCCTGCGGTGTAAAACTTTAATAATAGTAAAATAAGTGAATAAATTAATAAAGATACAGTAAATGGAGTAAAAGAGGGGAGAGAACCTTATTCGTCAAGTGAAATGCTTATTCTAAAATATTACTGATTAGATCCTGCATTTCATTATTAACTAATGTCTGATTAAGAAAACAGGCAACAATTAAAACTTAAATGCAGCTGCTAAAATAGGCAATTCAGGTGTCTGGAAGGTAACAGGCAAGAGAACTCAAATTAAGCCCAAAAAGCATATGGCTTTAGTAGTAAATAAAAGGGTGCGAATTAAGAAATTGGTTAAAGTGAAAACCTGCAGCCATAGCAGACCTCCAGGACTGTAATTGAGGAGCTCTGATCTGCGACGTAACTAAAATTTGCCTTTGATGAATAAAGACACTTAACAAGGCATAGACTTAAAACCCGACCATCATTATCAGCAACGACCGAGTTCTAATTAGGACACTGGCTGGAATGAAAACCAGTAGCCACTGTGGCCCTCCAGGACTCATTGAGGACCACTGGTCTAAAACAGGGGGTCCGCAGTCACTGTCCTGGAGGGCCGCAGTGACTGCTGGTTTTCATTCTAACCCTTTTCTTAATTACTGAGCAGATTTTGCTGCTAATTCACTCTTTGCCATAATTTTAATTGATGGACAACTTAAGACTCAGGACCCTTAATTATTTCTTTTTTCATTAATTAGCAACCAAACAATATCCATCCACCCTCCAACCCACTATATCCTAACTACAGGGTCACGGGTGTCTGCTGGAGCCAATCCCAACCAACACGGGGCGCACGTAAGGCAGGAATCAAACCCCAGTCAGGGTGCCAGCCCATCGCAGACCAAACAATATTAAGACCCACAATGTACCAACACACAAACTACAACCTGCGTCCATCACACAATAACTGCAAATAAAGAAAGGTGAAGGCCTCAGTAATGTTGATCTGCTCAGGTCCATCAAAACATTTTGATAGTGCTCTTAAAAAAGAAAATCAACAGTTTTGGAAATGTCTGCCATGGCAGAATGAGCACCATGGAATTAAATAACGGGTTTAATTAGCAACGAGAATCGGCTTCAAATGAAGAAACTGAATGAAGTGAAGTTGGTTGGAGTTTGAGGCCCCATCTTAGCTTGTCATCTGTTGGCTCACTTCACATCAAATTTATGTTTAGGTGCCGTTTAAGGAAAAAAGAATCAATTCAACAGTCAGAGTCTAAAGCAAAGTCAATTAAAATAAAGGGAAATAGTTAATCAGCAGCAAGAACTGGTCACTAATTAAGAAAAGAGTTAGAATGAAAACCTGCAGCCACAGCAGCTCTCCAGGACTGGTCTGCGAGTACCTGTGTTACAACTAGAACAGGGTGGGCAATGTCGGTCCTGGAGGGCCGCAGTGGCTGCAGGTTTTTGTTCCAACCCAGTTTCTTAATGAGAAGTCAACTTATTGCTTAAGTGATATTTTGATGCTTCATTTTTGGTGGTCTCGCTTGTTCAGGTACCCCACACTTAATTGCTTATTTCAATCTTAAACACTGCATTCATTGTTTTATTGGCTTCTTATTAGCAGTAAGATGTAAATGACAAAGCAGCCTTCAGTTCTCCATCTAACTCATTTCCATTTACATCTCTGTGGGTTCATATTGAACTGTTTGATTTAATAAAACACTAAATAGAAAAATGTGACAGACTGAAAATGAAACGTTTTAGACTTCAAATCATTTGGATGACATCCTTGCAAATGAAAAAATATACGATATAAGAACCTAACATTACAGGGTGGTCCAGATCTAATTATCCAGATCCAGATTGTCTGGATGACTTTGATTTATGCGGGGACGATTCCAGTTCGGTGCGAAGACGATTCTTCATGTCGTCAGTTCGCACACTTGATGGTCCGGGATTTTTCGGGTGATTTTGTATGTAATAAACTTAATAAATAACAGCGTAATGGATATTGCATAATTAGATCTGGACCACCCTATACAGACTAACAAGCCATACAATTAACTAAGGTCTGAGATTGGCTTCTAATTAAGCAATTGGGTTGGAATGAAAACCTGTAACCACTGTGGCTCTCCAGGACCAACACTCCCCACCCCTGAACTAGAAGACGTCTATGTGAAGCCAAGCTATTGGTAAGAAGCCCCCGTAAAGTCCCATTATTGGGGCGGGGGAGACACGTGCTGAATGGGTTACAATTTGCCAAAGAACATATTGAGAAATGGCACAACATTTTGTGGACTGATGAAAGCGAAATTGTTCTTTTTGGGTCTGTTTGTCAGACGATCCCCCCCCACCAAACACTATATTCAAGCCACAGTACACTGTGAAGCATGGCGGCGCAAGCATCATGATATGGGGATGTTTCTCATACAATGGTGTCGGGCCTATTTATCACATATCATGGATCAGTTTGAATACCTCAGAATATTTGAAGAGGTCACGTTGCCTTATGCCGAAGAGGAAATGCCCTTAAATTGGGCGTTTCAACAAGACAACGGACCCTAATAAACGAGCAACATCACATCCTGGTCCCAGACCAACAAGACTGACGTTATGCAGGGGCCAGCCCCATCCAATCCAATCCAATGGGGTGAAATCAAAAATGCTGTTTCTGAGGCAAAGACCAAGAAATGCAGAAGAATGGTGAAATGGAGTCCAAGAATCCTGGGCTGGAATACTTGGTGGACTGCATGCTACACAGATGGGCAGCAGTTGTCAGAAAGAGCGGCTATACAACGTGATATTAGTTCAGTGATGCAAAGGAAAGCAAAATCTCGAAACATTTTTCAGTTTATGCAGCGAATGTTTGAGTTTGTAAAGAAGAATGCAGACATGGCTATTTTGTGAAGAAGAGGAATCTTCACTTTCTATAAAGAAACAACACAAATTTGATAACATTTTTCTTCATGTTTTGATTTGGAATAGAATGTGCAATGTATGGAAATACAAGCTATGATAAGAATTTTGAGCTTTATTCGCCTTTTTTAAACACACTGCTAGCATTCTGAACACAACTGTAGTGTTAGGAGGTGGGCCTCCACCTGTGGCTCCGGACCTGGCTGTCCAGATTTGTTGGGCTGCAGAAGCCTTAATGAGGGCATTGAAGGAATTGAGATAGGAACATAGAAAGGGCAACTTTTTCCCACCCATAAACTTAACCCACCTTCCTCTGTGCCTGCAGGATTTTTGTTCTACTTTCACCTTCATGGCCGCTCCCCTCTCGACGTGCACATCCACTCACTCCTGCTGGTTGCTGTGTTTGGTGGTGCTGCCAGTATTTTTCTCGAGGTCTTCCTTAGGGACAATGTCATCCTGGAGCTTTTCAGAAGCAGCCTTGCCATCCTGCAGGGCACATGGTTTTTCCAGGTGAGTTTCCAGGAGGTGGCACATGATGCCCAAATAATAAATAAATAATTGACAGGATTGAGTATCTTTACCAGTTATGGGCTCTTTTGCTCTGCAGATCGGGTTTGTGCTCTTTCCCCCTAACGGAGGTCCTCAGTGGGATGAGAACATGCATGACAATATGACTTTCATCACAATGTGCTTCTGCTGGCACTATGTAGGAGCGCTGCTCATCATGGCCATCAACTACACGGCGGTCTGGTGGTAAGTGTCCTGGGACGTGGGCATACAGTAGGTGCGTCTGCACTTGCCCTCATGTCTGAACATTTGCTGTCTTTGTGTTCCAGTGGAGTGAGGCGCTGTACTCGGCGAGAGGGAGGAAGCATGGACATTAATCTGCAGAAGAAACCAAGCAAAAATGGCTCCAAGAAGGGTCTTCTGCAGCACTGTGAGGATGAGGAGGAAGAGGAATAAACAGAACGTCTGACCCACTGTAAGAGAAGCCAGAGAGCACGTACTTGCCAGACAATCTGGACACTTATCGTATCTATTATCCCACCCTCTTTTATTCAATAAAATGTCTGAGAAACCGGTCTGTAGATCTGTCTGTGCAGCTTGCACCCTGAACCACTGCCCCTCATCAAGCACTAGTTGCAAGTTTTGGCCATGCAGAGCACAGAGGCGGTGCAAACAGTCCAGTATTTATTACAGTTCTGACAGACGGGCCATGTTCCATACACACACACACGCACACACACCACAACAGTGACAAAAAAAAAAAAAAAGGAATGACAAGAGTCCAAAGAGGCACAAGCAGGAGAAAAACTACTGGGGGTCCGGCGGTTGCTTTGGTGATGGAGCTGTCGTTACAACCACAGTGGAAACTGGTTTTGGTGAGCCGGAAGCAGTCCTCTGGTGTAGCTGCTGGGCCGGGACCGTCTGGATGCGTACCTGTCAAGGCCAAAGAGACAGCAGCCGTGATTAGGGCACTAAAGTCAGGTCTTGAAAACTCTCGTAGGCATCAATAAAGGTGATCCCTTCAAGCAGTGGATAATAGTGGTGGGAGCTGGTCTGAATGGGCACCTTCGTTTCTGTCTGTGTGCCATACATTTGCCATCTGTCTGCAAGGTTTTACTCCCACTGGACAGGGGACAACTGGTGGTGTTAAACTGACATGGAATCTAGTAAGGATGGGCATGTCGTATGTTGGACTGGCATGCAAAACTGGATGATAACATGGGTTACACAAGTGGACCATTAATGGTATTTGCACTAACTTTTAACACCAAGATGGTAACATTTATACACCACTTACAATATTGTCACATAATCTCAAACCGGCTTAATCCAATTAAGGGTCAGGGGGTTAGAGGCAGGGAACACCCCTGGGGTGGCTGCCAGTTAATCGCTAGGCCAACTTTGAAATCAACAATCAACGTATCTGGCATATTTGAGGTTGTGGGGCGTAAATCCACGTAGATGTGTTAAAACTCCACAACTACCAGGCGAGATTGAAACCCAGGAACCATCAAAATTGTGTCAAACATGCATGAATGGGCTGAAATGAAAGTTGGGCGGCACGGGTCCTCCCTGCGTGGAGTTTGCATGTTCTCCCCGTGTCTTCATGGGTTTCCTCCGGGCACTCCGGTTTCCTCCCACAGTCCAAAGACATGCAGGTCAGGTGGATTGGCGATTCTAAATTGGCCCTAGTGTGTGCTTGGTGTGTGGGTGTGTTTGTGTGTGTCCTGCGGTGGGTTGGCACCCTGCCCAGGATTGGTTCCTGCATTGTGCCCTGTGTTGGCTGGGATTGGCTCCAGCAGATGCCCGTGACCCTGTGTTCGGATTCAGCGGGTTGGAAAATGGATGGAAATTAAAGTTCAGATGTGTTTTGAAAGGAGCTGACGGACAGTCAAAATGGCTGACCTAAGTATTAAAAGTTAAACATCTCAAAAACAATGCCTAGACAGGTACACGTGACGAGCAGATGCGTCACTTTTAGATATTCTTCAAAGTCAACCTGACTTGTGATGTTTGGAAGATTCTTTTTTTAAACGTTGATCAAAAAAAAAAACACAGACAAAAAGTGAAAACAGATCTCTGCAAAGTGGTGTAAATTAACTGCAAAGATGAAACACAAAATAACTGATCATGTAAGTATCCACTCCCTTCATGTTAAGTATTTATGAGGGGTGTTCAAATATAAACAGGAATTTCTAAACTACACTTTATTTATCGAATACAATGAAATGACTTGCACACTGTTTTTCTGTGTAGTTTCCTGCCACAGCAATACACTTGTTCCAGTGCTCAAGAAGCTTCTTAATCCCAGAAGAGTAGAAGTCTCTCGACTGCACGTTAATCCGTTCTTGCACAACGTCAATAACCTCATTCAACTTGAATTTCTTCCCTACTAAAAATTCTGAAGAGATGATGGTCGCTCTCTGAGTGACTTGCACCAATCATACACTCTAAACCAGAGGTCTCCAACTCCAGTCCTGGAGAGCTGCTGTGGCTGCAAGTTTTCATTCTATTTTCTTAATTAGTAACCAGTTCTTGCTGCTGATTAACTATTTCCCTTTATTTTAATTGACTTTTCTTGAGACTCTGACCGCTGAATTGAGTCTTTTTTCCTTAAATGGCACCTAAACACAAATTTGATGTGAAGTGAGCCAACAGACACCAAATTAAGTTGGGGCCTCAAACTCCCACCAACTTCACTTCATTCAGTTTCTTCATTTGAAGCCGATTCTCGTTGTTAATTAAACCCGTTATTTAATTCCATGGCGCTCATTCTGCCATGGCAGACATTTCCAAAACTGCTGATTGTCTTTTTTAAGAGAGCTGTCAAAATGTTTTGATGGACCTGTGCAGATCAACATTACTGAAGCCTTCAACTTTCTTTACTTTCAGTTATTGTGTGATGGACGTAGGTTGTTGTTTATGTGTTGGTACATTTTGTGTCTTAATATTGTTTGGTTGCTAACTAAGGAAAAAAGAAATTAAGGGGCCTGAGTCTTAAGTTGTGCATCACTTAAAATTAATGCAAAGCGTTAATTAGCAGCAAAATCTGGTCACTAATTAAGAAAAGGGTTAGAATGAAAACCTGCAGGCACAGTAGCTCTCCAGGACTGGAGTTGGAGACCCCTGCTCTAGACTGAGAGAGACACTCCTCCCTAAACTGATTTTCAAGTCTCAAATAAATCTGAGATGGAATGACTCCTCCATTTCTCAAAAA